>CM030896.1:10218875-10648875 GCA_018136845.1 Heterotis niloticus
GAGCATAGACAAATTATCTGGTTACAGGTGGTTCACAAGTGCTGAAACAAGTTCTTGCATGCCGGAAATTTAACACAGAATAACACAGTTCATAACAAATGCTTACAGTTAATAAATCCACCATTTCATTATTGGGCATGATAAAAAAAAAAGAGTTTTTTTTAATGCTTTTAGTTTAAGTTTTCGGATTCTTTAATCTGCAGGGACGACCTTAAAAGATGACTGCAGTAACAGGAAACTTTACAGGGTGTGGGTTATTTTCATTTGCTGCCCCCTTGTTTGGTGCAGTTGTCCATTTTCACTTTTCCATTTTCCAGTGTCAATGGGGCATGGTTCCCATTCCTGCCTTGATTCCGTAGCAGTAACATTTGGAAGATGCACACATACTTTTCTGCAACCTGACCGTGGTTATTGGTTGTCTTCTGAGACCAACCTGTGTGCGTTGGTCGCAACACAACCTCCTCTGGGAAGCTTAGTCTTCTGCGTATGTTTAACCTTCGGTTGCTCCTACATTGTCCCAGTTGGAATGTTTTTGAAGACGTTGAGGAGTCACTTGCATTCTTCCCCCACATTCTGGAGATAGGGGTGTCCTTGGGAGTCTCAGTGTCCTGTCATAACACAGGTTCACTCCATTCCTGATGGTACAACAACCCACAAGACAGATATTCCTCTGTTCTTGCAACAAAATATCTTTGTTCAGTTATAAAAAAAATCAAGTTCTCACACAAAAAATCAGTTTATTCTTTCTTTCTTTAATGCAGTGTTCTGTTTCATCTCTTTCTTCCTCCAATGTTGGGTAGTCCAAATTGATCTTCCCCCGACAATGGTGATTTCTAAAGGGCTTCCAAACCGCTACACAGCAGTCCAGATGCATCTGCACTGGGGGGGCTGGGATCTGGAGGCCAGTGGGGCTGAGCACACACTAGATGGCATCCGTTACATGGCAGAGGTAAGCCACTTGCAAGCTAATGCTAAAGCTCCTTACTTAAAAGGCAGTGTGCTAGAAACTGGGGTTAACAAGGGGGTCTTTAGAAATTCCCCCTCTTTCATGAGACCATACTATTGCCATCTCACTGTGGGGCTCTGACTGAGATCACAGAGGTGAAGTGGCAATTTTTGGTTGTCTTTATTTTGCTGCTAAGGTGAAAATAAGAGATTTTCCCTAATTCATCGGTTTTGTTTAACCCCTCGTCCCGCAGCTACATGTTGTCCATTACAACTCTGAAAAGTACAAGACGTTTGCTGATGCTGTGGACAAGCACGATGGGTTAGCCGTGTTGGCTTTTTTCTACGAGGTAACATCGTTTCATTTCCATATACTTTCACTTTTTTCGAATTAAGCATCCAATTGTTTTCCCTTTTGAAAAAATTGTCACATAGGAATTTTCAGTGAACTGACTTGAAAATTAAGTTATTTCAAAACACAGTGATATTATCTATCATTAGCTGAAAACACATTTGCTCAAACACAGACAGAAGGATATGCCAGGATACAATGGTGAATATGGCTTGTTCAAAGCACACCCACCACAAAGGGATAAGAGCAGACAAACAACCTTCCAGCTTTGTGAAACAGTTGTGCGAAATGATCCAGCATACCACCTTGGATAGACAACAAGGGTTAGGTTAGACACTGTGGACTGTAAACCCTGGCCTTTCAGTCAGCTGATGACCTCTCTTTTCCATATGGGAGGCAAATCCTTCAGGAAGTATGTAGGGGCCATTAAAGATCGCCAGCAACCAGAGTTGACTGGGGATGGCCAGAGTAATCTGGCTTGGTTTAAAATCCCAGCTCACTACTGAGGTTTTTAAAGAGCCTTTGCAGCAGGCTTTGCAAGTATTCACTCTTGCAAACATATAACATAAAAACAAACTGCAGTTTAACTTGATCAAAAGTATTTTAGTGCATTGTAGCGGTGGGTGGAGCTGTGGCTCTCATTATGCCTTTGCTGCATGTGTGTAGTTAAAGTGTTCTGCCATCGTGGGGTGTTCCAGGGGAGAAGCTGTCCCTGTCACTGTTCAATATGTTTGTGATTTCGGAGGGTGGGCTTGTTCTTTGAGTTTCTGAGTGCTCTGCTGTTTCAGTGATGGCACACAAGAATGCATTTTGTGCTCCCACAGTCTTGTTTCCCAAGTCCTCCACTTGTAACAACACAGACAGCACCAGTCATTACGTTATTATACTGTATAATGTGTGTTACAGCATTTTTCTACATTTAGATATCGTGTTTGTCTCTCTTTTCTGGCAGTAGCATATTGGTTATAATGAGTACCTAATGTCCAGGTTTGTTATTTTGCCTCCAGGATGGACATTTTGAGAACACTTACTACAGTGATTTTATCTCCAACCTAGCTAAAGTCAAATATGCAGGTAATGCATTGTTTTTGCTCGCGATATGTGCGTGGGTGTGCTATTACAAGTCATTGTTTCCCTTTTCTGGGTTGTAATTAAATGCAGTCTCTTTCCATAGTGTCCATGTGTCTTCTTGTAACCCCACTATGTAGGGCAGTCCATGAACATCTCGACCATTAATGTACGTGCCATGCTGCCAGAGAACCTGTCCCAGTTCTACAGGTACCAAGGCTCGCTGACAACACCCCCGTGCTTTGAGAGTATCCTGTGGACAGTGTTTGACACACCCATTACGCTATCACACAACCAGGTATACCCTCTGCACAACGGCCTTTGTTACCCAAAACTAGAAACAACCCACTTCTTAACACTTTCTGCACTTAGCCTTGTTCTCACACAGCCAGGTACAAAAAGCCATCGACGACCTGCACACACTAGTCACACAATGTCCGTCCTCTTTATCAGTCAGTTCTTAAGATATTTAAATGTCATGTACTGGTAGGTTTTTCTAAATGTTATTAAGAAAGCAGATTTTATGCTATTGCTTTATGGTGATAGTTTCATGTTAAGCCCTCAAAACTGGAAGCTTGGAGAAGAAAAGGAGCTGAAACCACCACCATGTACCTTGTCTCCCTCAGATCAGGAAGCTGGAGCACACACTGATGGATCTTGAAAACAAGACCCTATGGAATGACTACCGTATAGCACAGCCGCTCAATGAACGTGTGGTGGAGTCCTCCTTCCTGCCCAGGCTGGGCAAAGGCAGTGGGTACCTTAAAAATGGATCACATGGCATTGAGTGGCTCACTGTAAAACAGTCCTCCACATAGCTGTCTTTCTTTTCAGCCTTTTGTCGACAAGAGGAGATTGAGGCTAAGCTGTTGAAGATTGAGGGGCTGCTGACCAGCCTGGGTAAACAAAAATATTCAGGTAAGCCAAATTGTGGTCTTGCAAGAAATTTAAATAAACAAAGGTTGGGACTGAACACAGCACTCTCAAGTATACAAAGTTGTGCTCAGTGCACATAAGTTCAGATAAAGGGAGGAGTGGCTCCACGTAACACACAGGATGTTCAGGTGTGCCAAACAGGTAATTCACAGTGCACAGAAAGTTCAGGAGATGAGGACAGAATACCTGCTATTCAAGCTGCTTTTATACCCAGGACAACGGACAGTCAAGTGTAAAGATGAGTGTAACTGCAGTTCTCCAAGCATGCCAAACACTATAGGGACGAACATTTATTAACATTTTAAATTGCTTTTGTGTTGTTGCTATTTACCATCCATTTAACTCAGGTTCTGTTGATGGAAGACCACATCAACCAGGTGAGGGCTTGCTGACTATGTATATGCATGCATTTTTTATGTACAGGTGCTGGTCATAAAATTAGAATATCATGACAAAGTTGATTTATTTCAGTAATTCCATTCAAAAAGTGAAACTTGTATATTAGATTCATTCATTACACACAGACTGATCCATTTCAAATGTTTATTTCTTTTAATTTTGATGATTATAACTGACAACTAATGAAAGTCCCAAATTCAGTATCTCGGAAAATTAGAATATCAATTAAGACCAATGCAAAAAAAGGATTTTTAGAAATGTTGGCCAACTGAAAGGTATGAACATGAAAAGTATGAGCATGTACAGCACTCAATATTTAGAAATCAAGGTCCCAGAGTCTGGAGGAAGAGAGGAGAGGCACAGAATCCAGAGATTTCCAAAGGAAATGCAAAATTTACTTTCATCAGAGAACATAACTTTTGACCACTCAGCAGCAGTCCAGTCCTTTTTGTTGCGAGACGCCTCTGACGCTGTCTCTTGTTCAAGAGTGGCTTGACACAAGGAATGAGACAGCTGAAACCCATGTCTTGCGTACGTCTGTGCGTGGTGGTTCTTGAAGCACTGACTCCAGCTGCAGTCCACTCTTTGTGAATCTCCCCCACAGTTTTGAATGGGTTTTGTTTCACAATCCCCTCCAGGGTGCGGTTATCCCTATTGCTTGTACACTTTTTTATACCACATTGTGAAGAGGAAGATGCAATATGCCAGACCCAACAATTCAGAAGAGTTTAAGGCCACTATCAGAGCAACGTGGGCTCCCATAACACCTGAGCAGTGCCACAGACTGATCGACTCCATGCCACGCCGCATTGCCGCAGTAATCCAGGCCAAAGGAGCCCCAACTAAATATTGAGTGCTGTACATGCTCATACTTTTCATGTTCATACCTTTCAGTTGGCCAACATTTGTAAAAATCCTTTTTTTGCATTGGTCTTAATTGATATTCTAATTTTCCGAGATACTGAATTTGGGACTTTCATTAGTTGTCAGTTATAATCATCAAAATTAAAAGAAATAAACATTTGAAATGGATCAGTCTGTGTGTAATGAATGAATCTAATATACAAGTTTCACTTTTTGAATGGAATTACTGAAATAAATCAACTTTGTCATGATATTCTAATTTTATGACCAGCACCTGTATACTCAGCTTTGTTTAGACTGCACACGACAGTGTTAATGTAAAACTAGATGCTGGCCACATGGCTGCCTCTGCCTTATTCCTTCCCTGCTACTCCTCTGTTCTATTTTTTTACTCAAGGCCTCTTGTTGTCGTAGGGGTCCCTTATCCTGTACCCTTTGTTTCATATACAAATTCCTTGTATGCTTGAATCACCAGCTGCCACATTTTTTCCTCTTTTGCATGTAATAGAGTAAATTTCAGGAATCTTTAGCGAGAGCCCAGAGAAGAGAACGGTATCTCAGTTTGCTTAGGAGTGTCTAATCGATGGGTGGAAGTACCCATGTCTTACAGAATGTAAACATCAAATGGCCTGCCTGCAAATCTGTGTCAAACAGTACAGGAAATCTTGTTATCCAAACCTATTCTGTTCCCAAAGATGTGTCTGATAGCAAATTTTTTGGAGAGTGGAGCCCTACATTTTATTTTAAATGAGAAAATTAATGTTTTTCCGGCACATCCCCAGTCCCCTAATCTATTTTCCCAAATATCACTTAAATCCTTTTTACTACTTATTTTACCAATGAATTATATAAAATATGCAGTATTTAAAGCACAACTGTTCAATTATTTCATGCTTAATAGTCTCATTAGTAGGTATTTTTGTCAACAAGCAGCGGACACTGCAGTGGTGGTGGTGGTGCAGTGGTGATGCCAACTGTGTTTTCCTTCTACACTGGAATGAATATCTACTGTCATGCAAATAAATGATGAAAACACATAATGAAGGCATTTAAAACAACAGAATAAAATGAACAACACAACATTGAAAGGATGCTTACCATTTGAATAGTTCAATTGAGTTTGAGTAATGAAAGAAGGGCGATGGCAGAGGGCTTGGCTACATTTTTCATAGTCTTCTTTACTTCCTTTTGAGGCATTTTGCTTTATAATGGGATAAAAATATTGGCAAAAATCAAGCGCAGGACAATTTAAACAGTGAGAGAACAATATTGGATCCTACGAACAAGTAAGACTTGTGAGAGTTTTAAATTGGACATTTTGTACACAAATTTTTGTGAAATGTGAATTTTTGGGAACAGACACAGTGAGGGATATACAGTATGGTCAAAAGTATGTGGACACCTGAGCATTACGCCCATCTGTGCTGGTTGAACATCCTATTCCAAACCCATGTGCATTGATATGCAGTTGTTCCCCCTTTGCTTCTACAACCTCCCCCATTTTTCTGGGAAGGCTTTCCAACAGATTTTGGAGCGCAGCTGTGGGAATTTGTGTAGTCAGTGTTCCAATTCATCCCAAAGGTGTTCATTGGGGTTGAGGTCAGGGATCTGTACAGCCACTCAAATTCTTCCATACCAACCTGGGCAAACCATGTGTTTATGGAGCTCGCTTTGTGCAGGGGTGGGACACAGTCATATTGGAACAGGAAAGGTGATTCCCCAAACTGTGGCCACAAAACTGGAAGCACACAGTTGTCTAAAAAGTGTTTGTATGCTGCATGGGTGCAGGTGAAACAGCTCAGCTTGGTCTTTAGAACGGGGTATTCATCCTTTTGGCCATATAGCCTACCTGTATTTTGCTGCAGTTGAAAAATGCTTTGGAAGAAGGAAAGCAGGTACATTTCCTGACCATCCTTACTCCATTTAGCATTGATGCATGATCTTCTAAGTTGTTATAAGTATAGCCCAGATCTCTCTCTCTCTTTCACTACTCTACAGTTTTACCCGTTAAGTTACTGCTGCTTTACCTATTATGTTGCCAAATAGGCCCTGTTTCACTAAGATTGAGTTAGTTGAGCATCTAGTCACCTGCAACCCTGGTCTTCCCTCAGGGCCACAACGCATCACTCCACTGGTGCTGAAGTTTGCGGAACGCCAGACAGAGAACTATGCTATAGTACACAGCATGCACATCATGGAGCTGCAGTCCTTCACTGCCTGCATGCATGTACATACTGCAAATGATGGTGTGCACACGGTGCTCTCCTACTCAACTTCTGGCAACGACAATGAGCTTGTGGTATCAGTGGGCTTTGAGGTGGGTGTGTGGATTGGCAATTCATTTGTAAACTTCCCCCTTGACCTCCAGCCCACTGAGTGGGTCAACTACTGTCTGACGTGGGCATCGCACTCGGGTGGTGTGGAACTTTTCATCAATGGCTTGGTGGGTCAGGAGCAGTACCTGCAGAGTGGCTACACAGTGCATCCAGGGGGCATGTTTATCTTGGGCAAGGATCAGGATGGCTTCCGAGGGATCTCTGACACGGACGCCTTTGTGGGTCACATGACGGATGTGAACATATGGGACTATGTACTCACCCCCTTGGAAATCCGTGAGCAGATGTCATGTGGCAACAACACCATGAGGGGTAATGTGCTCTCCTGGGGGGTCACGCAGCTCAGTCTCTATGGAGGGGTTAGACTGAGTACTGCCTATCGCTGTCCATGATTCTCTGCCTAAGTGCCAGCACTCCCTCATCATTATTATGAGCACATAACATTAGAATCAAACACATGAAATTCAAATTGTATGAACATAAGCACAACAAAGTCTGTTATAAATATACTGTGTAAACAAACAATCAAAAAAGGGACTAGAGAGTAATTTGTGAACAACATTTACTATATATATATATATTTCAGTACTGTGGTGTATAAAATACACTCTGTAAATGCAATAGTGATAAGAAATGGGGTAATAATCACAGGGCATTCATAAATTATACAAAGTAAGGCAAAAGAGCACTCATATTGTTATTTTATTCCTTTATTCATATCTGTATTCACATTTCTCTACCATGCTTACGGTGTTTCATTTCACTTACAGAGGTTTGTAAAATGCACTTTTCATTCGGCTTGTATTTTATACTGAAACATCGATCGACCTGTCCGCTGTATCTGTTGTATATTGATGCACATCAAGCTTTGAGTCTGAGCTTCTTTGTGTTTTTAACAAACAAGTAAAAATTATTTACAAAGTAAAGACATTTCAAAGGTCTAATTTCACTTGTGTGTTTCAGAGCTGCAGTTAAACTCTTCTTAATGTTTTATCGTTCACTTTTTACAAATGTAAACCAAATTTACAAAAGCGGCTGGGGCTGGATCTAAATCCATGGCCCTAAAGCTGTGATGCAACTGCGCTGTATAAGCTCTTTGATTTACACGGCTTCAAAATTTTCCTGTGTTCCTGAATCTGTATAATTTGTGAAATGAATAAATGTTCCCTTTCTGTAGCTTTGCAGTTTGAAGAAACTTAAAATGTTTAGCTTGCACATTTTTTTCTGATACTTCATGTCTTCGTTCCCCTTTCTCTATTCTATCTGTGCATTCACATTACATGAAATACTCAGCAGGCAGTTTGAAAGGCAATAAACTGCAGATAAAGCACGATGAGAAGATGAACCTCACGTTTACGGCTCTGCAGGTCAGAGAAGAAAGTCATCCATGTAACTTAAATTCTAACACACATATCAACAGCTGTCGTCTGATTCCCTGGTAAAGTCTCCACTTTAAAAGCCAGTGGCACAGACGTCCTCCTCTCCCTTGCCTGTTTGCTCCAGCTGTCCACTGTTGCATGATTCTGCCTGGATCCCTGTCTGGAGATTTGCCTTGTTCCTCTCACCAAACAGCTGGGTGATATCCAGAAAGGTCTTGTTCTTGGTCTCCGGCACAATGGCCCAGATGTAGATGAGCGTGAGCAGGCAGACAAAGGCAAAAATGATGAAGCTGTTGGGCCCCAGACCTTTCTGCAGCAGGCAGAGGAAGAAGATCCCTGGGTCAGGGCTTCCCTAGGCTTAAGGGTGAAGCTGAACCATAAGTTAAAGTCAAATACACTCCTTCCTCAATGTTCTGGGAGATATGGGGGGAAGCGGTGTCCAGATGTAGGAAAAAGTCCAGGAAAATCAAAAGAATAATTTAAGCATAATATTTTTTACTATGGCTCTATATAATACTGCACTGTGGACTACAGTAAGACTTTTATATTCGAATGCAATGTGTGCTGCACTGCCATCATCACACTAACAACGGTGATGGTTGGTTCGATATTTATTTTCTGAGCCACAGTTGGAATTTGAGACATAATTACATGCATTAATAAAGATTTTTTGTCAAAAAAGCTAAAAAGTTAAATATTCCCTTATATTGTTTTTTTAATTGATTTTTCCAATATTTATGATTTAAAAATTTAGTTCTACATCATTTTTGAATTATTAAAATTTGAATTTTATAAAATTGAGGTCCACAGAATCAAGAATGGAGTCTTTTACTCTAAAACAGTGAATCATCAGTAACCTTGAATCATTTTCAACTCTATAAACTTCTACAAAGTTTCTGTACAAACTGTCCTTGGGATACAACCAGGTTAGGCACCAGCAGCTGGGTTTTAAATGGGTTTGGACGCAGTCCCCAGCACAGTTGTGAGCAGCACAGGTGGACCCCAGGAACGGTACTGTGTCCATTTCTGTTCATCATCTACACGTGTGCCTTCAAATGCAAGTGTGTGGCTACCATACAGCAAGTTTTTTTCAAACATTTGTTGGTGCTTTTGACCCATTTTGTTTCATTCCTGGCAACAGTACGGTACATTATCTATGCCATTTTTAAATAATTTGGTACAGACAGTCCCCGACTTATGACGGTCCGACTTATGACTTTTCGATTTTATAATGGTGCTATTATTATTATTATTATTATTATTATTATTATTATTATTATTATTATTATTATTATTATTATTATTTTCTTGAACATTGTAAGTCAAAGGTAGTCTGTACATAGCTTATTATTTCCTACAGCGGAAGCCCAAATTCCTGAATATATGTTGCGATTGAAGTTTTGGAAAAATGTAATTCTGGGAGTAAAATATTGGGCTAGAATATATTTTCTGACCTGTCAATCACACTCCTTTCCTTATAAAAGCTCCCTAAACATTTCAGTTTCCATTTATGCTGTGTCTCCTACCCCTCCACCGCCACAAACTTCTTCCTTCCTGCCACCAGAGTCGCACCACAGGGGCTGAATAGTCTCACCACACAGCAGGTGTCAGCCCTCCAGTGGAGGGCTAAGCCCACATGGACAGCTCACCAACACGCAGGTCCAAATACTTGAAAATCCCTGAATACAGCTTTCGTACATCATCAAAATGACATGTCCATTAGGTACATATGTCACCTTTTTTCCGGAAGAGAGGCCCCCAACCCTCTATGCCCAGGTACCATTGCAGAAGAATATGATGGATGTCTTACCTCCATGAAGGGGAACACAAGGCCTACAGTGAAGTTGGAGAGCCAG
Organism: Heterotis niloticus; assembly: GCA_018136845.1. Taxonomy (NCBI): domain Eukaryota; kingdom Metazoa; phylum Chordata; class Actinopteri; order Osteoglossiformes; family Osteoglossidae; genus Heterotis; species Heterotis niloticus. Next base: position 10,229,011 of record CM030896.1, read on the forward strand.
TGAACTGATCCACCGACCATGAAGGCAGCTGGACGGGATGACTGGCGGAAAATCTCTGTGGTGATCACATAGGGAATGGGACCTGCAGGGGGACACAGCCAAGGGTGTGAGGGCTGTCCGCTGCACTGTCAGTGCCACAGAAGATCACGTGCTGCAGGCCTTTTCTAGGTCTCTGGGCCCGGCACATTTCTGCTTCTGACACTGCTTCTGACATTTTTCTTGCAGCTTCTTTCAAATTGTTACCAAACCAAAACTGGTTCTCTCAAAACAACCCCCCAAAGGGAGATGAGTTTTTAGCTAAACTAGGCAATATTTAGGCAATATCTTTTCCCAAAGCTTCAAATGTAAGTTTCATTGCAAAGCACAATTCATACTATGTTTTAAAATAAAACAAATCTGGAAATCTTCAGTCCAGGAGACGTCGTGTGGCTTGGTTCAAAGATTGTTCTGCTCTAAAACACAAAACTCAAACCTTTTTCCTCCCCGTGTTGGTTCTAAGAGGTTAAAGTTCACCAGTTTTGCCATTTCCCGCTCCACTGATGACAAGGAATGTGCTAACAGCAAAAGATACCTCAGTTCCTGCCGTGGCTTGTGGTGACAGACACAGATGCATCACAAGAAATGGTTTGTGAAAGAGAAATATCTGGAGAACTGATAAGATTTCAGTATGTTCAGGTAAATGTTTGAAAAACCCATGTTTCTTTATATCACTTTTCTTTAATGAGCTTTGTGTGCTTTTTATTGTGCATTTTGACTTTTTTGCATGGTTCACTCATTTTTCATTGTGGGTCCTGGGAAATTGGTCACTTGGGTAGCACTTTTTACAATTATGTTACAATTGTACAATTTTTAGTATATTGAATTATATTATTCTAAATATTTGGTGAATCTGTGTTTGGTGAATCTGCATATTTTATATTTTGCAATTTTTATGTAACTTTTTTGTATTTTTTAACTTATATTCATTGATCACCTTGGCACTTTGGAAAACTTTAGCCAAGCTTCATAAGACAGTTTATGCTACAGAATGTTTCATTTTCATTGTTTGTATACAAAACATGTAGTCAGTAATTATTTCAAATGTTAAAGTAAACACAAGAAACATTAATATAAACTGTTTTAAACTATACATGGTATATGTTTATCCATGTTAATGCGTACATGCTAGTTGTAAGCATCCTGTCACATTTGCTTCCAGCTTCACCTCACAGGTGGAACTCATCCATCCTGCTATCCACTATCCCTAACCGCTTATCCTGTCCAGGGTTGGGGGGGTGCAGGGCCCAATGCTAGGAGACTGGACAGGATGGTTTTGTAAGCTATAAGAAAACAAATGAAGGTGGAATCACAAATGCGAAACTTTTAGTTCTCTTCAAGTTGAGAAGATTGAACAAACCCTGTCATTTGTGGAGTACAACTGATATGGGGTAAGCAATGTCAAAATTATGAATTTGTACAGCAGAGCCAGTGTTGAGGTGACCATTTTAACCCAGGCTATGTGACCCCCTCGTTTTTTACTTTTAATTAAAAAAAAAACCATACAGTTGGCCCAGCACATCAATAACCTCAGCTGTCGGCTGGTGAAAGCTTTAAAATAACTTTGTAAGACGTACTTGGTCCAATGGCATGTAGACAATGAGGCAGACGATGCTCAGACAGGGTATCCACTCCACAGAATGCTGAAAAAGGAGAAAATGTTCAGTGTTCTTCATACCTGTATTGCTGGCATAAGCAACAGACATTTCTGTACTTGGTTGAGGAGCGGAGGTACCTGGAAGGTGAATGTCACAGTCAGGAGGATGCCGGCGACACAGCAGGTGCCAAACCCACACAGGAGGAGCAGCTTCCTCCCAGAGGCCTCCACAATGAACACCTGAGCCCAGACGGATGAAGGCCTTGATCAGCTGCAGCAGATTTTTGATTTGTGGCACAACTGAAATGTTGGCAAAAAATGAGGGAGGAAAGTGTCAACCAAACTTTGTAGACTGCTGAGGTGTGGAAGAATCATTTTTTGAGTAATTGTTTTTTTATATGTTTCAATTGAATGATTATTTTCACGTTCTCCGAGGGAGGTCGGTCATTTTCTTTCCCGGTTCTTGGCTAAAATTCTTTTCCTTGCACGGCCCATTGAAGTCTGTGTAAACCTACTGTAACCCCCCACTAATTATAAATAATCTTTGTAGCTCTCAAGTTTCTCCTTTGTTTAAGTTTTCCTGCCAGAGTGTGGGAGGAACTTCCCTTGTTATATTCCTGTTTTGGTCGGTCTGTCTAAAGGATTCGAATTTCTCATGGGTCAGGTCCGCTACTGTACATGTCACACTTTAACACTTTGTAAATGGGCTTTCGCTCCCACAAGAGGTTGCTTCTCTATACAAATTCCTGTCCATGTATGGGGGTAAATTGAGTTTAACTCCTGGTTGTGGTATAGTTAAAATAAAAATGAGAATGATTTGGCTTATTGCTTCTTGATCAATGACAAAATTCTTTGGCAGAGGAATCAAAACCTACTTTTTGCAGAATTTCAGCTCACCTTTGCCACAGTCATGATGACATTCACAGCTCCCGTTCCCACTGTAATGTACTGGATGTTGTTTTCTTGCAGTCCTGCTGAGGCATAGATGCTGTCTGCATAGTAGTAGATCTGGGGACAGAGAGCATATTTCCTGGTATGGGTGACACACAGATCACCGATGGAAGAATGTGTACATGGAAGCAGGATGTCACACCGCACTGACACCTAACAGCTGCTGTCCCATATTCATGACAATGACGGACACGAGCTGCCAGCGCAAGGAGTGGAAGAAGAGGTTGAGTACAGACAGACGTCCCTCCGCTCGCTCCGACTGTTCCTCGACTCACATCTCTGTCAGCTCCTCATCCACCTCCTTCCAGCCTCGCATGCGCTGCAGATCTGAAAAGCAAACATCAGACACTTTTAGCCAGAGCAACAGGCACGCATTTTACATGAAAACCCATTTGTACAGCAAGGCATTTTTGAGGAGGGACTTCAGGTTTGTATATTTTAATGTAGATTATCAGGCGCTCACCCAAAACCTGGGATGATAGCATGACTTGGAGACATACATTTGTATTTTTTGGGCTATAGAAGTTTGTCCATATACAGATTGTAAGGCTCAATTTTTTGCTGAAATGCCACATATTGACGCAGGGAATTGCGTCTACGGGGATTTAAACTTTAATTATGACATCTATGACAACTTGTGGTGCTGTCCTCATCAGATAGAATGTGTGGCCTCTTTTGTTCACAGCTGGGTTATTTTCTTTAAATTTTTTTAATATTCTTTTTTATATGAGGGAAGGATGTGTTACCACACACTTATTTTTTAAATATTGTAATAAGATCTAATAATTATTTTATTGTTCAAATATCAGATCCTCATAATTTGTAAATAAATGCAAAAAGTGCTCATGGTGTTTCAAAGTAATCATCATGTGAGGATGTTAGAGGTAAAACCACTCTCAGGTGCTGAAGCATCACTCAGAACTGTGTGGACCTCACCTCTGCGGGCTCTGTCTTCCTCCCCCTTCTGGATGAGCATGTAGCGGGGACTCTCAGGGAACAAGGGCAGCACGAGTAGCTCTACAATGGCAGGAATCCCTGTCAGAGCCAGCATGATAGGCCACCCTAGAGGGGCAAGGGACCATTGTGACAAAGCTGAGCACAGTTCCCCAGAAGGAGGAGCTCTGTAACCCCAGGGAAGGAATGGCACTTTGAGTGGTAGAAAGGTATAGATGAGACATTTTTCCACATTATTTTCCCTTCACGTGATGTTACTACTTCCAGTACTGTGTGCAAGTGAGTATGAATCAGTGTGTGACTGTCCTGAGATGGGCTGGCATCTCGTACAGTGTGCACCCTGCTTTACACTCCATGTTTCTGTGACAGGAATGGAACTGACGTGACTCAGCACTGGAGAAGTAACTAATAATGATGGATGGATGGATGGACGGATGGTTTCCATATTGTGCACTCTGGGAAAAAGTCAAATTGTTCATCATGTATAAAAAATTTCAGCTAAAATAAAAGATTATTTAGTTTGAACAAATACACAGTGAAGGACTACATGAGCAGCTGTGTCATTTTTTAGTGCCGCTTGTTTAACTGCTGCCAGTGCTATTAATAAAATCAGGATTATCAGTAAATGTGGAACAGTAGTGAGTCCAGGATACAGTAGTCAGGCAAATACAGCGGGGGTTTAAAGAGGTTGGTAGGTACATCTGACACACCCGTGCTGCTTCCGAGGAGGTGGCGCAGGCCGAACACCTGGGCGGTGAGGATCCCGACAGTGATGAAGAGCTGGGGTATGATGCCAACGGCTCCACGTAAGTTCTTAGGGGAGAGCTCACCCAGGTACATGGGCACCACATTAGAGGACAGGCCTGCGGGACCCACAGTCTTTTACTGAAGAAGTGTTGCCTGGTTTACTGCATTTCTCCATAGTATAACAGAAGGGAGAAATAGTCATAGATCCAGAAATGACAGACCCTTTTGGAACTTGGCGACCCCTGTTTCTCCTTAATCTTTTCTTTAAAAAAAATAATGGCAAATTTAAAGGACAAATGCAAAACATATTTTGCTGTGCAGTCACTGAACTGATATTGCTATACTACATCCTGAGGGAAGCAAGCAAAAATAACAGTGTTAATAAACTGCTAAATTCTCATTTTCATACTTTTTTCCTTTTGTGTGTATTATGAATGATGCTTTATTAAGAATCACTTTGGCGAAATCTGGCAAAAAAAAATTATGGCTGCAATAGTTTATAACTGCTGAGAGGCAACCTACACAGATTCTTATTCTGCCTTTGGGTTGGCTTTTTTGCTCAGATGAAGAGCTCAAGCTCCTGTCTTTAGAGACCCACCTGCACAAATGCCCACCAGAATGCGTGCAATGATGATGACTTTAAGAGACCTGGCCACCTCACTCACCCCCATCATCACAGTAGGGATGATGGAAAAGATGTTATTGAACAGCAGAATGCCTTTTCTTTCCCACAGAAGGAGAAGCACAACTTAATTCCTTAACCTGCGACTCAAAAGCTCCAGCGAGCATGAATCAAACTGTATGTTTGTATCAGTTGTCCCATTTTCCGAAATTTCTACAAAATTTGAGCCTGATGGGTATGGAACACTTGAATAAAAGCTACATCATGCTGTGAATTGTAAATTTCATTATGGAATCAGTGGGTCCATTCGGAGAGGTAGTTTAAAGATAAATGCGGCTCTTACAAAATTCCAGTAAAGGTTTACGTTTCCCCATGGGAGGGACGAATATCAAATGGAGAAATTAAGATTAGGAACTTTGTTCACAAGCAAACAAGCAAAGAACTCGATTCTGCAGCTTTTTGAAGACTTTTGCTCACTTTTTTCTAATTAATCTAAATTCTTAACCACAAAGTTACCAGAACCTCAGAAATTGGGGGCTGATGCTCATGTCCTTACCATCCTAGCTTGTTAACCAAGGGGCTACCATGAGGGACCCAACAAACCCCCCTAATGGGAACATGGACACAGAGAGGGACCACAGCAGAGTCAGCAGGCTGTCCGCAATGGGCTCCCCGTATCGGTCCTGGTACGTCTGGTTGTAGAACTGCTGCATGAACTGTCACACACAGGAGAGCCGTGTGTGATTCACCATGATGTGACCATGTTTGACGTTCACATAGGGTTCGGTTGCTATTGGAGGCGCACAAAGGTTCACAAAGCATGCAGTCATTGCAGATACCAGAAGCAGAAGCAAAAGGGATGGTGGACATTGTTGAACATACTGTGGCTGGAGAGTTGACCGCAGCAACATTATAGCTGTACTGGAAAGAAGACCCAAATGCGGAGACCAGGGTGGCCAGTGCCAGGACCAGTGTTAGCTTCTGCAAGACATGAGCGGAAAAGGAAGCAGCATCATGTCAGGTGCTCTCTCTCTCTCTCTCTCTCTCACACACATACACACACACACACACACACACACACACACACACACACACACACACACACTGTCTATTCACAGAGACCACAGCTGTGGCTAGTGTAATTCGGGCAACTGCATCACTAGATTCTTATTTGCAGCCTTCGGACTTTCAACCCCATGATTAATACATCAGTTTTGCATAAATGCACTAACACCTTCACACAGGAAAAACAATACAGACTAATAGCCACACAGTTGCCAACTACATAAAATGATATTGTGCGCAGGGCCTACAGTTTGCATAAATTTGTGAACATGTTTAGGTTAATTTCCAGTTTTGAGAATATGCTGCACTTCCTGATCCAGTGTACAACTTTTAGGTAAGAAAAAGGAACAACAACTGAATCGGACACCCCTGACCAAGTGTTCACTCACCCCCTTCTTCTCCTGAGCTTTTTCATACACTTCCTCCCCACTTCCCATGCTTTCTATATTCCCCACTGCCACTTCTCATGCTGGACCCAGCTGAACACCGAGATGTGACAAGGAGGCTCTTGAATAATTGTGTGTGTCCTCAAATGCTCTTTGGACGTTGGATTAATTCTGGAATGCAGCCATTTGACATATTTAATGGACCCGTAGCCTGATAAGTGGTATTGTTCTTGGAAAATTATTGACCAGACACACAGCCATGCCGCTGAAAAGCCCCTTGGGATCTGCTGGGAGTTTCATTGTAGCCTCATGTTGTTCACAGAGGAACGTGACCTTCAATCCAAGGAGGGATGAAATGGGCAAAGTTTACTGCTCTTCAGATTTGGAAATCAAGGCCACAGGTGATGAACAGGTAATTCCATAGAACCCAGTCTTCAGACCAGCAGCACCTGCATTACTTCTTTGATAAAGACTGAAATAAACATGCAAAGAGGTCTGTCACATTTCTGTCCCGTGGTGAGATAAGGTGAGTTATTTGGTAGTATTTCTGCTGGTGTCCATAGTCACACCAGCTGAGCACTCTACCTTGGTGTCGATGCTTCTCTTCTTTTTCCTCCTACTTTTCCAAACCTTACGACCTTTTCAAAAAGTCGTGTCTTCACATGAGGAGTTCTGTTTTGATTTCATCCAAGATCCATCTATTTGTTTCCATCATGGCTTTCATAAAAGTGTTCTCCAGTGCCATAGTCCAGAGGACTCTATGTATCTCCTATGGTTTCTTTTCGGCCTGCACTCTTCACATCCACGTAACCTTACTGAAAACCACATTTCTTGAGCAAATGTAAAATTTCTTATTGCAGATACAACAATACATTCCTTTGTTTGTTTCACAACTTTAATACATCTGCATCTCTGATAGTCTTTGACATAACTTTTATATTATTGCTCTCAGGTAATCTGCATTGCCCCCCACCCCCCAGCTGAGCGACACTGGATTCATGGCCCGCAACTCCTACCCAGCTAAACCGGTTCTTCTCTGATCAGTGCATCTTCTCACTGCATCTACACTGACTTAACACAGAACTGCACTGTCATTGCAGTCATGTGCCTTTTATTTTTGGGTAAACACCCCAACTTTTCTCAAGGCTGAAAACACAAACGCGTGAACATTAATAAATAAATGCTCACATTTCACTTTGTGGCAAATGACATACATTTTTTTACCAGCAAACAGCTTTAAATTACACATGAAGGGCGGCAAATGTAATGTTATGTTTTGTGTTGGGGCAAGCAGCTCTCACCAGCTCAGGTGTGGATTTGGCTCCTTTGGCCACACAGGAAGCAACCGTGTTTTGTGTGAATGCGGCAAGCTGGCGCTTATACATCTGATGAATGGCCCAGCAGAGTGGCAGCAGGCAGAAATGAGGGTGTGGTAGCGAAACGGAGCTGAGAACCTGCCCTTTGTCTTGTTTTGTCACCGTGTTCGTCTGAGATTGAGCTATATCTCTCCTGTCAGTCTTTCTTCACACCTGACCACATGTCCCGACAGCACAGGCCACCGTCGGTTGCCAAAATAACAACAACCGAAGCAGTAAAAACAAAACAGTTGCGCAAAATGGTTTTTGTCGCTTGTTGGCAGATATGTAAGTGGCTGTCATGAAATGAAGACATTACTGCTCACCACAAATTGCGTGTTAAATGCATAGAAAAATATACATTTAAATAAACAGCCACCTAAAGACACTGAGAATTTGATTTTACTGACTGGGGCATAAATAAAAATATGTTTTTGTGCATGGCCATGTTTACTATTTCCTGTTTTTCTAATATGTTTTTTTGTTCAGACAATTCGGACTTGGCAAGAATATAGGCTGCACGTCGGCTTAATTTCGCCTTCTCTGCGACTTTTCGGGAAGGTACTGAATATAACACCCACGATAAAGGTGCAAAACCAAATGACACATTGAGGACTCCAGGTATCGTGAGTAGCAAGAAACAAAAATATAGTTTTTTAAATACTTGCTCTTTCACTGGAGCTCAAGGGGGCCACATCTGTGGAAGCAAACACCACAAATACATCTTTTTTCTGCCTCTTTCTTTGGATATCCTTCTGAGAACAAATATTCCATTGAACCGTTGGTTAAAATCGGGAGGCTGATGAAGTCCACATGCGCAATGCCCAGATAGGTCCTCCAAGTCAACTTCCCAAAATGTTTGTTTCCTCTGTACTTATTCAGCATTGCAGTTATACAAATGAACACAGCACATTATTGTAAAGTTGCCTTTTAAAATTCTACATTTGTTTTTAATTTACCTAGGTCCATGTTATCTTTGCCTTATTTATTCTCTAAGATTTTTGCTCTCTGTTCTGTACGCCATGGACTTGAGGAACTCCTTCACATCTGCATATAAAATGAAACACCAGTCTTCCTGAGGTCTCTATTCAGCCAGCAGATTGTAGAAGCCATCACGCTTGAACTGTTGGGATCATTTCTGCACCTGAGACCAAACCCCAACGTGTTCTTTGGGCAAAAATCTAAGGCCTTGCAGACATCCTCAGAGCAGAAAAAAGGCTTTGGATGCCACCTACTGGCTCGTGCACTTTGCATTACACTTTGCCCTCAACCGTGTCCTTTAGTTACGTATTAATTTCTTACCACCTGTTTGCAGTGGTTAACGGCTCACTCCACAAATACAGCATGCAATGCAGGTTACGTTCTACGTGGTTTATTTTAAAGGCCTGTGGGGGGAACATGTCCGAATGAAGCAGAAAAAGAACTAATCTGGCCAGAAAAAAAGGCGTTGGAGTTGATTTGGACTCCACCTTCAACCGATTGGAAGGCACTAACAACAGAGCAAGCGCAACATTAACAAAAAAGGAGAAAGTTCCTCAGGTCCAAGATCTTGGCAAGTAAGATCAACTTTCGTTGTTGGCATCTGTGCCCTCGCTTTCTCAAACGGGGTTCCCTGGGGTTGTTGGGAACCTAAGTGAAAGACAGATGCTGTGTCTCCAATGCGGACCTCCAAGCTGCTCCCCACAGGCCTGTTCATCTCTTTCATTGATCTGCAAAATGCTTTCCGGGGCGCTGGGGTGTGACAGTTCCCAGTGTTGGACCCCTACGCACTGGAGAGTTGTCTCAGGTTCCGCTGCCTCAACTACCCAATCCGTGTCACAGCAGAATTAATTTCAACTCCAGCAAGTTGCCTGTTGACAAAAGCGGATTCAAGGTGGTGGCAGCCGTTGTGGACAAAAGTCGACAAAAAGTGGTTGTTTAATGTTGATAAAAGTTGACAGAAGTATGTGTTTTGGTTTCACCACCAGATAACAGTGTTCAGCTGCTGCAGCCACCTCCAAGCGGTGAGAAAAAGTTGATGGTAAGAGACCAGCATGTCAGAGACACACAGCAATAGCGCAGGTGTGTAAATGGTAGAGCGGAACACAGAACAGAGTGCAAAAGCGAGACCAAACAATAAGGGTTCAACTTCCAGTGCCAGTTCCCATTAACTTGTTTTATTTTGTTTTATTGTGTTTTTTGTATATTTTTTTGAAAAATATACAAAAAGCAGAAAAAAATGCGTATATCATTTTCGTTTTCTACCATAGGTAGTTTTAAAACTTTTTTGTATATGTTATTTTACACAGTTTTTTAATTTAAAAAGTTTTTTAATCTTGTTTGTAACAATTACATAAATAAATAGGATAATTTACCACTTCCACAAAATTTGAATTTTACTGAAAAAGTATTTGCCCTTCTGAGACCCCTGAAAAAAATCCCACCCAAAAATAATAATATTGAGAATACTGAATCCCAATGAAGATGCTGTGCCTTGAGCTGAAGAGAGCCGTTCATGGAAGGAATCCAAGAAATATCAAATAACTAAAAGTTTTTAAAAAAGGAATGGTGTAATGGTCCTCCTTTACATTTTGCCAGTTTGTTAAGCAGCTATGGGAAACATTTGGCTGCTAATAGAGATTCTACCAGTTACGCGATACAATGGTTCACATAGCTTTTCCAGCATGGATATATTCCATAAGAAAAAGTACAATTATTAGCGCATTATTAGTTTAAGCAGATTGTGTTTCTCGATTACTGTGACTTTGTTGAAGATCAGGCTTCATTTTGTGAGCAATAAATGCATAAATCCAAGTAATTCTAGAAGGTTCACAAACCTTATCTTGTCACTGTGTGACTTTTGCTTATCACACCTTGCAAAATTGTCAGTTTGGATCGCATCCAGTAATAGTGTTCAGTATTCTGTGTCACTCTGGTGAGAAGTGGCTTTGTAACAATGAATAGAATAGAATAGAATAAAATAGAATAGAATAGAATAGAATAGAATGTCATCCCCAGCCCCCTGTCCACATACCTGTTTGTTTAGAGCAAAGATCAGCCCTGGAGAAGGAGGCTGTTAACCCAAGTGTCCCCACCCTGTGTGGGAGTGGTGCCATGGCCCTGAATCAATGGTTCCTTCAAAGATAACAAAGTGCCCAGCTAATATAGCAGCAGAACATCCTCAGACCATCACACAGCCACCACCGAGCTTCACTGCTCCCACTTGCAACTGCCAAAAAGACCTGACCAACACTGATGCCAAAAAGGTGTAAAATTAGAAAAAATGGAAAGCAGAAACACTTTTCCATAGCGCTATATATTTCCCCCCTTGTGTACGGACAATCCAGTTTCACAGGAAGGCTTCAAACACAAAGTGACACTGAATTGGATAAAATATTCATGAAGGTGGGACAAATAAATGAAACCCTGACAGTAAATTTTTAATTCAGCATAGATAGCATCTAAGGTTTTTGCAGAATATATTTTGTATTCACAAACATTTACTGATTATGATGTAGCAGTTGGACATCTGAACAAATCGAGTTACAAAGAGACTTCTTTGTTTTTTAAGTTAAGGAACCAGCTTATGGTTTTTAATAGATTTTTCATGTTAAAACAGTTAAAATAGTTTCACGTAACAATGGTACTTATACATTGGTGAAGACAAAACAATTGAGAGTCAAAGCTTGCCTGGGTTCAGAACAGGGTTAAGAGCTGCTTATAAATAAACATTTTAGAGTGTAAAATGTATTCCGGTTTGCTGGTAATCGAATCATCTTCCATCTCATTCTGGAAGAACCATCTGTCAAGCTTGGTTGCTGCTTCTGCGCATAGGTGAAGAGTTTCTACAGCAGTATACTTGCTGATTGCTTCGTTCTCACTCCTCACAACAACCAGCTAAGACACTGCCAGAGAAACACTCACAGGAAGCTGCATCCAACAAAAAATCCTTACACTCCCCATTCAGCTCTTTTCGAATCTTTCCAGGGCTTCGGCTGAGTCAACCTGCCATTGCAATGTTAACCTGACAGGTGAGTCTTTAGCTGATATCCTGTTGTGTCCCAGTGGAGTCCCTGTCAGGTTGTTTTCCCATCTCAGTGGACATTTTGAAATTTTGGCCAATGCCCCAAATATAGTGGTGGCGTGGACAGCTGGGAATGCTATTTCCCTCCATCCCTTAGCAGTATGAAGCTGTAATCTGACACACAGGTGCCCCGCCAGTGAGGCTCTTTGCTGCTCCAAATGACAAGACCTTCCAACACAATTGATGTTTCCTGTAAAACAAAAGAATTAAGAAGCTCTCATGAGCGATTAAGTAAAACATCAATCTTCTGTTTGTGAAGATCTATAGAGCCAATGACTGGAGCAATTTACTTTGAAGCGCTTCTCAAAAATGTCCTTCTTTGTGTAATTACATCGGTAAAATCAAGGAGAGATGTAAAATAAATCAAAAGCAGTATAAAGGATATAATTACATTTCCCCAAGAAGTATATTCCCAAATTCAGTATGAAAATATTTCAGTCACCTGCCTGAGCACTTACCATGGACCCAAACTGGCAATCTTTATAAAAGCCTCTCACGATGCATCTTGGAAGCTCTGCTGAGGCAGTGGTGTAAGAGCAAAGAGCAACTGAGACGATAATTTCCTGCCAGGAGTCTTAGCAAGAGGAAAACCGGGATGGAACAAAACAAGACTAAGAACGTACTGACGTCTGTGGCCGAAACCCCACCCATGCAGAAAAGGCATTCCTTTGGGTGTGACAGTGTGAAGAGGCATTGCCTCTCTGTACCTGGAACACTGACCCCTGCCCAGTCCCGCCTCCAGCCTCATCGATGCCGTGCCCCATCTCAGTGCGTCACTCTCATACCCTTCATGACTTCCCTTGAAATTAAATAGTGAGTCACACTCTTCTGCATTTGTTGTACTGCTAACCCTGGTGCTCCGTGCTTCTTTCTTTCACTGTAAGTGGAGTACACAAGCTGAATGTGCATAAAGGCTTAAACAATGCTGGGGGTGGGGTAGCAAACCATTTGAGCTGGATTCCAGGCCTATTAGCCGATAGGATGATCTAGCCAAAGTGCACCTGGGACACAGTATTTTACCGTCCTACACAGGGGCTTTTGTTGACACCACAACAGTGTTAGGATGAAGCTTCTTCTCCACATCACATTTTCCTGGAATCAGGGGCAAATGAGTTTTCTTAGATCCATGTGCTCTGCTATCTCCCTGCGTGGAAGCAGCTGCCGAGCCTTACAACCGGGTAAGCAAGACAGCTGAGGAATCCTACTGAGAAACAGGGTGCAGTGTGATGTAATGTCATGCAGCAGACAGAGGATCACCACCACTGGACACAAAAATGTGCAAGATGAAAACTCACACGCTGATTTCTTTTGTCCCCTCCAGTAAACTTGATGCGATGGGCTGGCTTTTTAACTAACTTATCTGCGCCAGCTGATTAACCAGTGCTGTACCTTTGGCCTTAGTTTCCCTCCACAAATTGTTGAAAGTTATGCAAGCGTGCAAAAGGCCTGGCAATGTGTCATTGTTGAGCAACAACAGCACAGACAATAGCATCAGCTGAAATGAAAACACACTATGATGCATTCTTCCAATAATACATAATATGGCCAAAAGTGTGTGCCCCCCCTTCCCACTGATGACTGAGCTGATGTGTTTCAGCCGCACCCACACAGCATACAAACACATTCTAGAGAACTGTGTGCATCCAGCTTTGTGGGGGGTTTTCTAATATACAGTATGCCACTCACATTTAAACAACAGCATACTTAAAGAGGTCATTCAAATGACCCTTGAGCCATGATGCAAGGAGCTAACCCACTATTTGCCCTCAGGGAGCAGGCCTCACTCAACACTTCCACATTCACCCCCAGTTTCACATATTAGTAAGATTTATTAGTCATGATTTCGGTAAAAGAGAAGCTCCATTCTTTTGGGAAAGTTGAATGATCTCTGAGTGGAATGGATGGGCGGTGGGCACAGCTGGTCCCTGACAACTATGCAAATGTGGGTTTGGGTGTTTGAAGCCAGCTCAGTTCTGCTTTTGCATGTTCTCCCTGCTGTCAAAACCCATGGAAGTGATACCCATAATGACCATAGGAGGCGGTGGTTGAGCCCACCTGACTTAATTCCTCAATATCTGAATATAATCCATCCATGAAAACCAACATTTTCAGATACTGAGTACCTATTTCTCATTGTTTTAAACGAGAAAAAATAAATAACAAGCTCCCGTCCAACCCAGAAACACTCATACAACTCTCAACTCATGACTTCACCCTGATAAAACACTGTAAACACCAATTACCTCATTAGAAACACTTAATGTTGTCATTCAGTTGCATGTTTATAATGCACAATACAGTATATGCAGTACAGGAGATTCTGCATGTTAGTGTCACCAACGGCAACTGAATAAATGGGCATATTTTTTAAAAAATGAAACGCACAGTAAACATGGTAACGTGACGCAAACGCATTTAAGCAAAGCAAAACTAGCAAAAACAGTTGATGAGACACCAGAGCAGGCATTTCAAACTTTTTGCTTTGTATCAGTTTATTCCTATTATATATGCATTATAATACATACAGTATTTTTTATTCGAACACATTGTGTAGCATTTATTTGTTGATTTTTAAACTTTTTTTAGACTTTTATTTGCATTTAGATTTTTCTTATTTTGCTCTTCACATATAGTTATTGGTTAAGGATTTTTCTTTTTGGCATAGGAATGACGAAAGCGCAGCATGGACTTGTTAGTCCTGCTCTACTTGTTACAGCTACCTGACACTATATTAACACCTCTTACACTTCTTAAAACTTAAGGCAATATGCGAGGCATGAATTTGGCCATTGTGCTTGGACTGAAATCACGTCACAGTCTATGCATCAGCAGTGTGTGGTTTCCTGAGTGCCTTCACTGGATTGTGTTACTGTTCACAGCTCTGAGGTCTCTGTCAACAGACACTTGTCCCTACTAGTATATATTTGGCAAGCAGTCAACAGTTACTTGGGCTAGAGCACACCTTTCATAATATACTGCTATAAATATCATTAATGTTACACTTTATCCTTTGCAAAATAAAATATTGAAAGATTAAATATATTTAAAATGATGGTACTTGCTTGCTTTAAATGAAAGTCATATAGTCCATCCCGTACAACAAGTATGGTCATGGCACATTCCACTTCTAAAAAACATATCAGTCAGGAATCATTGGCTAAAAATAATGGATGGATGGATGGATGGATGGATATTATATTCCATATCATATTGGACAAACTACATTATGTCCACATTAAATTAAAGATCTAATGACAGACAGCCACAACTTCCTCATACACCACTAACTGTATTACCTACACTTCACAGGTCAAAAAGGTATAGGGTGTGAAGGTACAAAGTAATAACACAGTATATAATAGGTAAACTGTCTTACCATTAAAGTGCCTGTATTAAGTACATATTATGAGCATTTTAATACTTATTAGTGCTGGCAGACACAGGGATGCCAAAGTGATATGCTACTCAGACTTGGTGTCAAGTGGAAAGGAAAAAACTAAATATGTACCGCCAAAAATGTTTGCAGATGTGTGCTATGTATATTTTCTCATTGATTTTATACATTTTGGTTTGCACACATAAAATAGCTATTAGCTTACTGATTGAACAAATGGATGGAACTGAGAGTGGCATCCACACTGGCCATAGTGACATGCATATAGTAGATTTGTGTGTGTGTGTGTGTGTGTGTGTGTGTGTGTGTGTGTGTGTGTGTGGATGGGTGGGTGAAAATTGTCAGCGTTACAAATGTTAGGTCTGACTTCAATGTTACTATGTGCTCTGTGTATCGTCACCACCCCTGTTTCTCCAAGCCTTGTCAGAAACAAATATTAGATGTTTAAAATATTAACTAGGCTTCTAGGCTTTTTAGAGTTTAATAAATTTAACCACACAAAACCTCACTTAGGGTGGGAAGTGCCTGTGTGCCAAATTCCAGGTCTGTGGCTTGAAAAACAAAGCTGTGTATAAAGAACAAACAGACGAGCAGACAAACTGAGCTTCTTAGATATAGAGGTTTAGCAGGAAAACGACTAAAAAGCAGAATTTCACCAGGAAAAGCAAAATGCAATTCAAGCATTACTGCTCAATATCACTTTACTGCTGCGTTTCCAGATCAATGGCTTCTCTATTTGTGGAGCCTGGGAGTATTAATAATTAAATACTTTCCCCCTTATGCTGGTGGCATGCACAGATCCATGGTTTGGGTTCTGATTTAACACTTGTGCAGTAGGTCTATAGCCTGAGACAGGGGCAATTCTACAAAATGATAATAACTGAACATATGCAGTACAGCAAGAAAAATGTTATTGCATTTAGGTCTTAAAGTTATGGTATATGCATTTTATCCAGTATATTCTACATTTTAACACAGTTGACACAATACAAATCTTTTACGTAGTCAGAAAAACGTATATAGAGTAGAGCTTCTTTTGCTTTTTCTGCTGTCCATCTTACAACAGAGTCTATTGTTTCTTGTCCTTTTCTGAATCTGGTTTGCTCATCAGGTCATTTTACTTCTATTTATGACTGCAGTCTTTGTGGAATGACCTTGACCACAACCTTGCTGGCATGTGAAAATTCGGAAGCTGTCCAGCAGTTTGTATAATTCTGAATGTCCTGTTTTTGAAAGTTTGAGCGAATTGCTCTTTACTGTCTGTCATCCGCTTAGTTTGTTGTCTGCATTTATCGGCATAAATATTGTCGCATCTTGACTGATTCTGCTGGGAATTATTGTAACATGCGGTTTATATGTGGTTGATGTGTAAAAAACTTGTTGGGAGAAGGTGTAATTGCCGAATGATGGTGCCATTGCTGAATCGGGTTAACCGGGTGTAACAAAGTTCACTTTTGTAATGCAATAACTGGTTATTTCACTGTGCTATTCAGTTTTCTTCGGTATGACAACTTGATCAGGTGAGACCACACAGTATTTCATAACAGTGTTGGGAGCCTGGCTATTTGTATATAACATATCTTCTTTGGTTGAAGACTGAAATTAAATCTCCTCACAAGAGGTCATAAAAGCAGAAACATAAATTTCACTGTCTACATTTCACTGTTACTTCCGGCTTTCCAAAGCACTTTCATCTTTTTTTCTGACAGCTATTTTTAGAAACTGACAGAATAAACATGGGGAGAGGAACTGATCAGATGTGTTGGACCTACAGTAAAGTTAATTTGTGCTCCTTTCCCCAGTATGCAGTTTGGAAGTATGACTACAAATAAATTTGCCATAATATAGTAAAAACAAAAATCTTAGAAAGACACTGTGTTAGATTTATTAAAATTTCACCAGTCATTGTAGTATTGGCACTAAACGGCTAGAAAAGGTATAGCATCAGGAAAGCAGGACAGTGACTATAGGAAGATCACTTACTCACAATGGTGGTCATAAAGGCATCAGGTCAGCCAGGCATTGAACATTAACACGAACAGAGCAGGATCAGCAGCGGAGACACCGTTGTTCCTAGGTAACAGGACAGAAATATCGTCATATATATATATTTTTTTATTTATTCAAACATTTTAAATATTCAGTTATTCACATTGTTTCAATGCAACACACCAGTTAGATATTCCATTCAAGCCACAGAAGTATGATAGTATAAAACAACATAGTAAATAATGCTATAGAAGACAATTCTGCATGAAACTGTGCAAAACTTTACAACACATTAGTATGAAATAATAAATATTAAAAAGAAAGCAAACCAAAAAAAGACACGATTATGCAAACCAGTAAAATATTTAGTTAAATGTGTAGCAAGAATCTGAAGTTAATATATCAGTGTAAAAGACAAGACATTTAGGTTAGTGTTTCAGTTAAATATTCCAGCAGTTGAGGAATATCTTAATTAAAAACTAAATTGTGAAAACATCTTTACCAAAAGGAGTTGGTACAGTGTTAGGCCTCATGGTGTTGCAGTTTTTTGAAACCAGACTTTACCCTTCTGTTAAATTTTGTGTTTTGGCAGTTGGCTTTATCCAGGATAGTTGTTTTTTTGCTCTCTCTTTCTTCCTGAGGTACCTGTTATCCTGGTTCCCTGGCCCTTCCCCCAGGAGAGCCCTGCCATGCTAGCTATGGACAAATAAATGGAATAGAACTGGACTGGAGATCTACAAATGTTCATCCCTGGTAACATGAATGGCAACTTTCTTCCTTCTCCTCCTCTTCCTCTGAGGACCAATGAACAACTGACTGAGTTATTTGGTGTAAATCACAGTGAATGTGGTGAAATAATTCAAACACTTTTGCAGAAATTAAAGTAGCTGAAACAGCTGATATCAGCGTGGGTGCAAGTGCACGCAGGCAATTCCAACTTTTGCTGTGAATAAATTCATAACCATAAGCAACACAGTTTATTAAAATACAAAGAGAATTTTTTATTAAAGTACACTTTGCGGTAGTGTACAGTATTTATTTGTTGATTTCTTAAATTTAACCAGAATTTTATTCACATTTCAACTTTTTATTGTGGATAAGTATTTGCTGAAAACCTTTTATAGCTAACTTTTCTGCTTGGATACCAATGTGTAGGTATTAGTTTTCAAAAGCTGTGCCCTAGCAAAAATTGCAATTTAGAGAGTTTGAAGACCAAGGGATTGGTGTATAAGCTCATGCTTTCTTTTACCTGCTAAAAACAAAGGACAAATCTCTCATTCATACATACATCAGTACACTCCCTGACAAATGGGTATAGATTAATGTTGAGGTTTGTCACATGCTTTTATATTGTTAATTATAAACCATAAATTAAATTTAAACTTATTTTTACCTGAAAAATATGTACTTGATTTAGATTATTTCTCCTTTCCTCCCTCCAGGACCTACAAAGAGGACTGTAGCAACAGCACTGCAAAGGGAACAAAAAACTGTAACAGTGAAAATGATGAAGGGTTGCAATTTCTAAATAAACAACATATCAAATTATAACACCATATTCATTGTTTCATAATAAAAATATGCTTTCAAAACTGAATATTAATAGAACACAACCAAGCTATGCACTTCCAGAAATAAAAAAAAAAAAAAAAAACTGGTTGACAGCAGGTCCACACTCATTACTAAAACTGCATGTGTGTGCAATAAAGCTGTGGGAGGTAAGCAGATGCAGTGAACATGTATTTTAAATACAGAACATTCCTCTTTTCAAGGAAAAACTAAAAAATATCAGAAATGTGTGGAAATTATTAGTTACATTTTTACTCAACTTAAAAATAATTTAGATTGCTGAGAGATTTATAAACTTTTAGAAATTTTAGAAATTTTAATTATCAGAAATTTGTCTGCATAAGAAATAGTTGTATACTTTAGAGAGCATATGAAAAATTACACAAAAATGTATAAGAGGATACATCTACTGCTGATGGTGCATCAGTTTAAATCAAAGAAACTTTCAATAGCTTCAGAGATTTAACATATAATATAATATAATATAATATAATATAATATAATATAATGCAACAAACTAACTTTACATCAGTGTTAAATAAAAAATAAATATGGAGGAGGCTTGGAAAGATTATAAGTAAGATAATGATAATGACTGAGAAAGACGCATGAATTCCAACACATATAAAAGTGGAATTATAAGTAAATAGTGTACAAAATCAAACATTTAATAATAAATGCACCTTTGTTTTTTGCATTTTCATCCCTTCAGTGATATCTGGTTTCCAGTGTGGAGATCAACTGTTGTGATCAAATTGCGTCCTCTGCACTGAGGCATGAGGCACAAATGCGTCTGCGTGCAGGAGAAGCGCAAACCTGCAGTGCTGCTCTGCTGTCTTGGCTTCCCAAGGCTGAACGGTAAATCTGCTGAAAAATCAGATGACGGGAAAACTGCACTGTCTCTTTTGTTCTGGACATTAGCAACTGGCCAGATTAAATAAAGTCCTGCATAAACCAAGTCGTCACGCTATCTGACTGTTTTAAAATAACCAGGTGAAGGCATCCCTTTATCTCCACATAGAATAAACCTCATCTGAGTATTTATTTATTCATTCCACATCTGGCTCGCAATCATTTGTAAGTGGACCTTGAACAGATTGACAAACTGCTGCTGCACAAAGGTTAATTTTTTGCTCAAATGGTAGTTAATGGCTGGGTAGCTTCCCAGTGATGCTCAGCTCCCAGCATCCTGTGCATCATCCTGCAGTCTGAGGCTGCAGTACTGCATCACACCTCATCAGGCTGCACCATCCTGCAGCCACACAAGAAGCTGGCGGGGGGGGAAGGGGGGCTGCAATGACCTTGTCAATGGAAGACAGAGTCCTCATAGCTGGCAGGCTGCAAGGTGGTCCCACAAGGACATGGCCTGGGGGGGGGGGGTTCTCAGAAAGAAGGCATCTAAGAACCTTACTGGCCCGTGGAACCAGAAAGTGGGGCTGCATACACACTCCTTCTACTTCATTATGGGCTTCCTTGCTCCACCATGAATTTTTACACTCGGTGCAGCTTAGTGAACGCTTAGACAGCAAATGGCCAATGCAGTGATAATGAAATAGAGCCTATAAAATTCTTTTGATTCCCAGTGCAGACTTTTTGTCAGATATGACAGAAACTCATAAATAAAAAGACAGAAGACTATAAATGCTGACGCAAACTAAAATTCCATATTATTTTATTTTTCTGCATTGAAACATAAGGTGCACATGAAAGAGAAGTGTTTTGCACAAAATGCAAGGACTATAAGCAGCCTTTTACCTTGGGAGAAACATTGTAGGGACACTAGACCGATAAAAGATGTCTTAAATGCTACCCACCTCACCACAACTCCACAGCTCCTTTACCAGGCAGCAGGCATCATAAACTCCTGCCCTGAGCAAAACTATTGAAAAGAAAAGTATGAGATGTATTATTCAGTCATTCAGTTTACTGGCAACATTTGTGCAACTTTTTAAAATTCAGACCATACTGGAGATAAACAGCAAACCCAACTCCATGACTGGTGAAGTGATTTCAATGTCAGGGCCATGGAAACCTGGTTAGAAAATGACCAAATCATGACTGCATGAACCACGGATGGATGGAAAGGCCTGACCAGATACAATGACCTCATTGTAAGATACCAAACCAACAGACTGAATTCTATTCTGACTTTTCAGTCTTTTTAAGGTCATGCGGTTGAAATCCATAAGTGCTGAACTGAATTTCAGTAACACCGGTGCATCCAGGCCAAAAATACACAATCAGGGCAACTACCATCCTCACAGAGAGGATTACGGGTCAAAGGTGAGTGGATGGTGAATTTTTGGGGGGATTTTTTGAAGTGCTGCAGATGTTTGCTTTGGAGAGGCATCCTGTTCACATCTCATCAGAGAAACTCTTTAACACAGACGCTTGTCTCCTTTGTGCCGAAAGATCTGTTTCTGCACCACAGCTGCTGAGAAGAACACGGTAGGACAATGCTGGCAAGCAATGCAGACGAGCTGCAGAACCCTTTTGATATTTAACAAAATAAAATTGTGACGTCTCTTGCCTTTCAGACTTTGAGTACAAATGGAACTTTCTGGCCATTTGACCGATGAGGAGCTGTGCCCACCTTCGATGCTACACTTACGCCTACTGTAGTTCACAGTGAAAACACACAGCAACAAAAAATAAGACAGAATTATTGCACGTTTGAGGTTAAGACTGCTTTAAGCAGAAATGTGTCAATGTTGCTTGAAAATGGTGGAGAAAATGCGAGCCAAACTGCACTGGGATATCAATGAGTTTTTAAATCTCTAAATGGCTCCCCTATCCAAACATTGCGCTGAGGTGTCTCATTTTATCTGCAGCTCCCCTACACACCTGCATTATCGGCCCTCTCGGTTATTACGACCGGTGTCCGGGTATCCTGGATTAACCCAGAGGTGCACTTCTTTATGCATGAACCTTGAAGTGAAACTGAAACTCTCTGCTTCCAAAACCGAGCTTTTCTCGACCAGCCAGCACATATTAGAGCAGCATGCGGGTTGGACCATGCCACTGTACTTGAGGCAGACTGAGCCCTGGACAGCAAAAAGTACTACCAGGACTTCCAGCCTGAACTCCTAAGGAAAAACCTACTTCTGCAACTGCTCTACAGAGAGCAACAAGGGCAGAACAGAAGCCTGTGAAGCAGCGTGGGACCACACATCCATTTTCATCGCTGATGGAGTTCTGTAGATCCATTAGTACCGATCGTAGCACAGAACAAGACAGAGGAAAAACTCCTAGCATCCAGATATCCATCCTCAAAAAAGCAGTTCCCCAAGAAACGTGAGAAAAGTTGTGCATGCGGGATAAAAACTCACCTGATGGGACCCTGTCCACGAGCAGGGACCTGGCCAGCGTATGTGGGGCAGCAGCACGGAGAGAACTGCAGTACTGGCTGCTTAAGGAGGCACTTGCCGTTGGCTCCCCCCTCCTCCCAGCTGCTCTCCAGTAGCACAAACTGCACAGTTCAGCAGAGCACCCCCCCACCCCATTGCCGCAGCAGCAGCAGCAGTAGCAGCAGCAGCAGCAGCACTGGGGCTTTTAAAGGGGAATGCAGTCTCAGTGTTTGGCCCTGCAATTCCCACATCCACCCCCCACTCCCCCTTGCTTGGCAGACACAAAAGAACCCTTTAAGACTGCTGCATGGTACAGAACAAGCAATCCATCATTGTAGAAGGTGCTTTCCCAAATGCCTGTAGTGAGTAACAGAGGTGTGGGTGAAATCACTGGCACCAACGTCCCCCTCTGATGCTTGCGAACACTGCACAAATATATCTGCACACTCATGCACTGATTGTCTCTCTCTCTCTCTCTCTCTCTCTCTCTCTCACACACACACACACACACACACACACACACACACACACACACACACACACACCTCTAGTATACAAGCTGCATGTAACTTCTGACACTGGGCTACTAGGAGATGCAAAGGAGCGGAATAAGAAAACTTTTAGCAAACTATGAGAAAGTTCAGTAAAAATTGAAGTTTGCATTCTTGCTGAGCGCAGTCCCTGTAGATGAGCGGACTGCCTTAATGTTCCTTGATGCGAGTGCGATTTACAGAGAAGAAAACTGTCAGTTGTTTGGGTGCATCCAGTTTTCTAGAACATTCACGCTACTTAGAGAAGGCTGGTGATGTATTGCCTATTAACTGAGGGTGCTGCCTACTAATTCTGTAGCCCTACTTGGGGACTTCGGCACACAAGCTGGGAACGATGGAGATACCTGGAGGTCTCTAACTGGGAGAAGCAGCTTGCTGCATTTGCACGCAAGCAATGAATTTTTTCTGGACATCTGTGTGAATCACGATTTATCCAACAATCGAAGTCCACAGAATTTGTACTTAAAATGCTGGTGAGTTTGCTTCCTTGAAATTTCAGTCTTTAAAATAAAGGATGAAAAAAGTCTGTGTACGAAAACTCAGAAGTCCGAATTCTTGGTGTGAAATTCCAGCGCCTGAATTTATGGAGTGAAACTGTTAAGTTTTGCTGACATTTTGGGAGCAAAATCTGAATATCAATATTCAGAGAAAGTCTCTGGTATATTGAGGATGAGAAAACGAGCCTGGATTAAATAAAACTGCATCCTTGTGAAGCACAGGGCAACTCTGAGGTCTTGCAAGGTCTTGGGATGTATTTAACTGTCAGGCTGAGGTGTTGAGAAGATGGGAAGCCACCCAGGTGTAGCTAAGGCCCCTTTAGACTTACTCTCCCAAGGCCTTGTCTCCTAAGAAAGTCTGCATTATGGAAACCACACCTGTATCTTCATCTTCTCCATCAACACCCATCACTACATCATATACTGAGAGAAGACAGAAAAACCTTGACTCTATGTCTGGTACATTCTGTGAAAGTTTTTGGGAAAAGTTTAGCATACAATCAGTTCAACTTCTTCAGTCTACCTTCTCCTGAGTGAATGTGGCAGAGTGGACCACATTCAAGACCTCAGTCATGGATACAGCTGCTTGAAGCTGTGCCCTCAAGGCTGTTGATGTCTTCCATGGTAGCAGCCTTAGGATAGGACATGCAAGTGAACATCAGTGATGAGTGAAGCTGTTGGAGAAGGAGGCTCCCTGGGCAATAATTTGGGGCATCTCTTGGTTTGGCTGAGAAGTACCGGCAGCCTAGGAGGAGATATTATGGAGCAAAACTATTGAGTGGCCTCAGACATATTCTAGCAAACCATTTGGCAGCTTAAGAGGGGAAGGCATGATCCTTGTGCTAAATAAAAGTAGGGAAGCACTGGCCACTCCAGCTGTAGAAGAAACACTTCATAGATATGCTCTCCTAAAAGTAGGAGGTGTTTGATGTTTCTGATTGGTTAGAAGAATCACAAGTCCCAAAGTCTCCACGGTGTCTCATTCCTTCAAAGCTGTAAAGCTGCATGGGTAGAAAAGACCCAGCCAGCAATCTTGAAAGTACTGGACAGTGTAGGTAGGTATCTCATCCTCTTCAGTGTTGCATAAAAGGTATATATGGTACTTCTGCATTAGCAAACTGAGGTTGTGTATATTCAAAAAAGGGGATCAGAGACCATCTTCCATATAAGAGGGTCCTACTCATCAACTTCCTCGCCAAAATATATGTTCAGGAGGAATAATGTGGGGTTCATCCTGGTTGTAAAACAGTGGGCTAGCTCTTTTTTTTGCCTTTTTGTCTCCAACCCTGTTGGCAATTTTTATGCAGAGGAGATGAAGCAAAACTTGGGAGACTGTTGGAGGGGTTAAAGGTGGCATCTCTGCTTTCTGTACATGATGTTGTCCTTTGGGTTTCTTCTGACTTTTATCTCTAGAGTGCTGAGCGCAAAGTGGCTGGTATAAAAATCAGAACCTCTGAGCTGAATGTCTCCTGGAATATAGTGGGCTGGTCTCTCCAGAAGATGGTGTTCAACTACCCCATTTGGAGGACTTGCATCTCTGGGTCTTGTTCACAAGGAGTGGAAAGGGGAAATGGGAGCTAGAAATGAAGATTAATGCACCATCAGCAGTTCTGCTGGCACTCTGGCGATCAGCTGTATTGAAGTCAGCTTTTCAATATTGTTTTGTTTGCCATTCCCAAACGTCATGGTGTCCCATTCTTTATCTCTGGCCATGAGCTTGGTTAGTGACTGAAAAGGAGAAGATACAGGCATGGATATAGTTGTCCAAAAGGAGGCTTCTCTACAAGATCACTGGCCATACTTTGGCAGAGTGACAAGTTCTGCAATAAGGGAAAGGTTTATTGCCCAGCTGGCTCCTCTTAGTCTGGAGCTTAGGCAATAGCCACCATACATACCTGGTGTATTTCCTGACAAAAACACACCCCAAAGCACATGATACAGTGCTCTGGAATAGCGCTCCATCACTTTATCTGGCAGAAGAGCTGCTTCTAATGGAGAGATAACAGAATCCCTGTGCACATTCATACTCCTTAACATTAACAGGCTCAGTTGTTCCACTGAGTCTTTGAGCTGTGCATGCCGGCATAAACCCTAAATGCCTGCAGCACAGGGTCTGCATGTAGACAGTATTTAGTCATGTTCACTTTCCTCACAGGATGCTCATACAGGGAAGCCAATGGAGATGCAGCCTCATGAAAGTGAAGTAAAATACACCGTATGGCCAAAAGTATGTTGACCCCCTTCTAATGACTGAGCTGAGCTGTTTCAGCCATACCCATGCAGCATACAAACACATTCTAGACAACTATGTGCTTTGAGCTTTGTGGCCACAGTCTGTGGAAGCTTCTTTCCTACTCCAGCATGATTATGCCCCCCCGTACAAAAAGCGAGCTCCATCTGCATGGGTTGCCCAGGTTGGTGTGGAAGAACTTATGAGACCTGCAATGTCCTGACCTCAACCCCACTGAACTCCTTTGGGATGAACTGGATCGTCAACTGCAAGCCAGACCTTCTCTCCCAACCTCACTGATACTCTTGTGGCTGAAAAGGCACAAACTACAAAATTTGGTGGAAAGCCTTTCCAGAAGAGCGAAGGATGTTATAGCAGCAAAGAGAAGGGGGCAACTCCATTTTAATGCCCATGGGTTTGGAATGGGAGGTTCAACAAGCACATGTGGGTGTGATGCTCAGGAGTCCACATACTTTTGACCATACTCTATAGCTACACTGTGACCTGCTTACAGCAAGCTGTGCTTTCCTCACAACAAAACCAGGAAGTGGACTTGTGGGGAACAGATCGTGGCAGGTAAAGGACTGTACTGTAGTTTTAACAAACTGCATCAGGAATTTTTCAGCTACAGTATCCAAAGGGGCGAAACTGCAGACCGTGTAGGTGACTTTGTGCAAAAAGTGTGTGCTAAGCATATAAAAATTTGACATAATGTTCTGCTCCTGTAGTCTCCCATGAGGTTTTGGGAACAGTGTGACCATGAATGTCTGCATAGCAGCTGGAGAAACTGCTCTCATTTAATGCTGACTCAGCTGCCACACAGCTGAAACTGTGGGTGCGGATAAGGGAAGTGGTGTATGAACAGTGTTCATTCCAGTTGTGTTCTTACACCAACCCACAGTTCTAAAACCATTATTACTTTGTCCCTCGGACATTAGCCATAATGGCTTGTTTAGATTGGGGTTTTGGTGGTCTAGAGCTTAACCTAGCAACCCACACATGAGGCGAGACAGCCGTACACCCAAGATGGAATGGCAGTCTACCAAAGAGCAGTTAGTCATTCACACACAGTCTCATAATAAAGGGGAAGTTAAAGTCACAAATTTGACAGTCCACTGCTTTTCTCTGAAATGTGAGGAGAAACTGGAGTGCCAGCAACAAACAAAAATACACTGAGAGAAAAAATACAAACTGGTCCAAACTTGGGCCCAAACAGCCCAGATCTTGTTAAGTAGCAGGCTCTCATACCCACTGTGCCGCCCTATTTTGTCTCTAAAAGAGCAAAATGGCATTTACATTAGTAACTGCAATGGCAAGAAGAGAATGGGTCATTTTGGGTCATTTCAGTTCTGAATTCCTCTTCATGAGTCAATTTCATCTTAAATCAGAAATACCCGTGTTACCGAGAAATACCCTTATTTTTGAAAAATACATTTATTAGCTGATCTATGCAGTGAAAAAGTGGAAAGGAAAATGTAATAACAAATTACACAAAATCAAACTTGTATTACCATAAAGACTATTGCATTTAGGGTGGAAATTTTGTTTGCACTGTCAAACAGATGGAACTGAAGGCACAAACACTTTTTCTCTGACACGGTGTTTGTGCTGCTTTAACAACGAAGTTTGTAAAAAGGCACATTTTCTAAAACTTTCTTGAAATAAAACGGAAGCTTGGTAATATTTGCCGACATGCATTTTAACAAGTCATGAAGGAATCGTGTCACTTATTGAGGATGTGGGTAGAAATTGTATCCATTACATTGCAACATTTTGATTTTATTATTTTGCGTGAAGTTTAAATTATATGAAAGTTAGATCCATCTTGGAGGAAAGAGTTAATTAAATATTTTGTGGGACTTTACTGTTTCTGTTTCACCAACTGTAGGCCCTGGAGGAAAAGGTATAGCCAGGTATGCCTACTTAAAAGTTATCTATTCTGAACACATTCTGTTGTATGTGCAATAAACCTTGGTGGGCTTCTACAGAGCTTCCTAATGAATTCTTGGAATGAATTCTTGCCTGCAGACAGGATCTACTGTGTATTATAGAGGCCCGGGCCCAAAGTCACAATGCCTTGTTTCACTACTGAACGAACATCAAAAGTAGCTTTATTAAATTAAATTAATCTAATTGAAATAAAATATCGCAGGAAACTAATTTTCATTGCACTATTTGTTGTTCAGTGAAGTGAGAGGACTGGTACGTGGCCTGCCTACTTTTTCAAGGCACTGCAAGAGTGAAGAATTCCCCTTTGTTTCTTGCTGTGAGATTTTGAATGATGATTAAAAATGCTGCGTGTGCTAAGGCGTCCGGTATTTGCTCAGAAGTGCATGACTTTAACTGGACCTCATGACGGGGTGCTGCCTGATGCCATTACTGCTGGGTATGTATGTTGTTGTCGGTGATCTGCATTGCTGCACAACGCAGACAGCAAAGCCAGCAGTTTGCTGGACACCAGACTCCATTTCCACATGCGTTCATTTTATGAAGCAGCATCATATAACAGAAATATCTTTTCTCTTCACATGGCAGCCAGTTCACTAGAAATTACCTAAATCTAGCCATTTCATTTCATGGTTTTATTCAACATTTCACAATAAAAACACCCTGCTGTTATATATATTTGATATATTTATAAATATTTTAAGCACACAATTTCTTTTAATGTAAAAGTATTGGTTTATTTAAATGGACATTCACTCCATACAATGGAATATACTGTATTTATAAATACATATGGTATCAAATATATATATATAACGTAGGTTTTATATATATATAAAGTCCTTTCTCATCCAGTTTTCCTTTGTTGGTGGTAAGTATCCTCAGATACCTGGGAATTTCAGGGATGGTGCAGTATTTTTGCTGTTCTTAGGATGGCACTCTTCTGGACCAATGTTGTCCTCCCTGGGATCTGATGGACCTGCTCTTCCAGCTTAGGGGTCTTGGTCCCAAGTGCACCAATCACCAGTGAGACTACCTGGATTTTTACCTTCCCCATTCTCTCTATCTCAGCCCCTGGTTTTTCTCCAGCTTCTCATATTCCTTTCTTTTTGAAATTACCACTGCTGTTTTCTCCTCCTTACCTAATACCCATAAAGTGTACATATCACCACTATTCCAAATCTTATGTGTATACATCTTTTATTTTGAAACACTTCCTTTTCTACTAGAGCAATTCTGAAATAATCCTGTAATTCTTCTGTCTGGCCTCAGGACTACAGCTCTGGCTATAACACTGTATCCAGCACAAACTTGTGTCTGTCCGTCTGTCTGTCCATCTGTCTCTCCATCTGTCTGTCTTTATTTCTTGTGTTTTTTTCAAAAAGCCCTTATGAAGAGAGGGTCATGACCAATTCCACCGCATGGTGCAAAGAGGGGTACATCCTAGTTCGATAGCAGGCACTCACCCGCATCGACTCACTGGGGTAACTTAGGGTCACTAAATCACCTGAATTATAGGTTGTTGGAAAAAAAACAGCACTGACATGAAGGAGCACAAGGAATGTCAAGAAACAAAACCTACGTTCGAATTTTCTCCAGGAAAGGCGCAGCGTACTTGAGCAACCATGTTGTTACAGGCTGTGCTCTGTGTGACAGTCCTTAGTTCGTGGCCACGGCACAGCCGCGCCCAGTTTGGTTTATGCCCTTACTGATCACATTTTTATTTGTTCTAATCACAGTTTCTACAGCTGACTGCAGTAAACCATACAAACAAGCTGCCGAGGACAGAGCCCTCTGCTCTACATTCAGGAGTTCACCCAGAGTTAAATCGCCAGTGCATGTCAGCACCGCTGATCACTGCCATGATCCGCTTCGTGGGCTTTTTGATTCTGCTGACAACTGCAAGCCGGTCCAGTGACCACAGATGCTGTTTTCACCGTATTGCAGCTCTCTACACCACAGCCTTATGCACCAATACACTAAATACGATAATGCAAACCTGCTCTGTAGCACAACAAGCTGTACCAGGTTATCTGCGCACTGAAAGAAAATGTGTTTCCAACAGACAACTCCACCTTAAGGTCTAGCCTGGCAGTCACATTATGTGCAGCGCATGGCTCTGTGTGTGGTGTGGTGCAGTGTGGGTCGAGCCTGTGCATCGGCGGTGGTCCTGGAACCTTCGATTGGAAACGGGACAGACATAGATGTTCGAGACTGTGAACATTTGCTTCTCTCCAGGTATGCGATTATAAGTGAGGACATGCCTGTCCATGTTTTGCACGCAAACTCCACCTTTAGCGGTGCAGTGAGCTGCAGGTGCACGGCAGGGGTGGAATTTCACCAGCAGATAGCTGAGTACAGAGTAATTTAATTCACAGGCTGCTCACACTGTCAGCGGCGTGAGATAAGCTGCATTAGCTCCACAAGCTCCTGACCTTGCATCAAATTGAAGCTTTTCTCACAGTGAAATGCATAACTAAACGTAAACTTTATCATCGTCCCATTATAAAAATTACAGATAGACCGAGAGCAGCTTGGTGCAGTTTTGAACCTTATTAAGATGTGAAAAATACAGCCTCATATTCTGAGTGTTAATACAAACTGACAATGTGAACTGTGGCACAGAACTATTGTAGGCACAAGTTAAAACCTTTGCGAGGTGGAACATGCTAAAAGAAGCAGTGAAAATATTGATGATCAAATGATCATCAACATTTTCAGGAAAATAAAGATTGGTGTGGAATCTCAGGATATCTCAGTGCATGTTATTAAACCTCAGGATAAGAGTAATAGTCAAAGTCGACTCTACGCAGGGGTCAAGGTTTACTTTAGTGTCATTGTGCACTTAAACAGATTTCCCTGCAGGGGTTAATAAAGTTCTATCTCATCCCTTTTCATCCTATCCTTTTACAGCAGAATCCCAGAAAGAATCAGGCAAAATACTGATGTTTTCCTTTTCTTTTGCAATTGACTGGATCTGAAAACAGCAGAAGTCAAAATGTTGTTCACCCCCCAGCCTTAGTCTAACGCTTGCTTTCCTCTCTCTCTGGCATCCAAAACCAGACTTGGCAAAATGCAGCAATGCCAAAAATGACAATGAGGTTCACATATAGAAAAACACAGCAAAATGAATTAAACAGTCAAAGCAGTAAAGCTAACTTAATTTCTTCATAACATAAAATGATTAAAACAAATAAAAGAAAAGAACAGTAAATGAAGTACACAAATATGCAGTGGTAATTTCCCCATCTCTGGTAAATAAGCCAATAATAGGTTTGCAGGCTTCTGTTAAGGTTTACCGAAATAAGGACTGGCTCATTCCATTACACTGTTCTGTCCTGTTCTTCTCAGATGTACAACGGAAAACAAAATGTCATTTCGCCTACGACTGTGCAGCTGTATATTTATGGAAATTTAGGGAAAGGAGGAACGGCCCCTCCCAAACTGGCAGAAAATTTGCCGTGAATCGTGATAGATCAGTTAATAATAATGTGCCGATGGGACAATATTGGATTTTCACATATTAAAGGAGTGGATCCAATATGAAGGCTAAAAAATAAAATCCTATTCTTGATGTATGAGCCAATAAACGACATTGTTCCAGCTTACCTTAGTGACATTTTCGATAGTTCACCATGCTGTCCACGATCATTCAGTGCTGTTTTCTTAAAGTACCTCTGATTAGGAAGCTCTCATGTTTGTCTACCACAGAATTTATTTTATAAGTTGTTAGTCATTTCTTCAGCCTTCATTGCACATTCTGTCTGTGGCAGTTCAGACTCGGGCCACTTTTGTCACTTGACCTCACAGGCCTCATCCGCAGGATCTTAAAGAGTTCCAGTACAAAAGCTGCGACTTTTCGCAAAGATTAAAACTCGTCAGAACCACGGCACCGCAGAAATGTACTCGGTGCGCACGGTCACCCTGCAGTGGAAGTATGACAACGTCAGCAAAATAAACTTTGGAGGTGGCAAAGGGGAAAAAGCTCCGAGAAAGCCCTGAAATCAACGGCGTGTTGTTGGAAACGAAAACTTTGCGCAAAGACACAAAAATTTTACGAGCAACGCGGACGCGACAGCGGCGCCACAGGAAACGCGCGCAACCGCGCGCGACACCCACCGGCGCAGCAGCTGGCAGCTACGTGATCACGTGACAAGATGGAAGCGGGGGGCGGGGCCAGCGTCCCTCCCTGCGCGCGGCGCATCGATCCATTGATCGAGCGATGGATAAATAAACAAGTAGCCATGGAGTGACAGCTGAGCGCTGCAGCACACGGTCGGACTGTCACATGTCTCGTTTGGCTCCTTGTTTGTGGATTTTTTTTTTTTTTGTTTTTTTTTTTAATTTGCCAGGTAAGGTGGATGTTTTTTTTTTTTTTTTGTAAAATCTTCCAACGTAACATAACGTAACTCAGAGCGATCGATTAGCCACGAAGAAGCGTCAACCCGGAAAGCGCGGAGGGAGGCAGGGGAGAGGCGACTGCGGGTTCCTCGCCGTGTTTTCGCTCTGCGCGGCGGGCTGTCAGAGGTGCGTGTTTAAACCGGATCTGTTCCTGTTCTTCCCCGCACCGGAGCAACACGGGGCGCAAGAACAGCGGTCGGCAGACGGTCCGAAAAGCGACTCAGCTCGCTCTCTTTTGGGAAAACTGGACGTTTTGGAGTCTTTTTTTTTTTTTCCCGACTCGGGTGAACGTCGCACAGATGAGGTTACGCGACGCGCATCGATGAAAGGAGTTTTAGTTTCATTTTGCAAGTACGGTCGTATTATTCACATTATCACTGGTGCAGTTGTTTTCATACAGAGCTCTTTGTTTGGGGAAAGGCATTCATTCCTTAATCTTACTTTCGGTTTGACACAGCAGTTGGGCCGAATTTCATTAAAAAGAACCCCAGCTTCTCTGTTTCAACGGCTTGTAAACGCACTACCTGTTCACCCGTGTTTGTACTCTTTGGCTAAATACGAACGTACAGTCCTTAAATAACAGCTCGCTTTAAAGTAAACGCCGCCTTGCTGTGCAGCCTGGGGTGTATTAGCGAATGGCACCGAGTTCCTCCTGCTCTCTTACTGCTGCCTGGACCTTCAGGAACCGCAGAAAGATGAAACTTTAAAAACGTGGCTTCTTAATGCAAATGTGCATTTTTCCAGGAGTGTGAATCACCTGTTGTGGTTGGCTAAGGTTTGTCACTCTTGTACTGTTTCGTTGACTTAATGGTGTTTATTTATCAGAGCATCCAAGACCCTGTATTCCCTTTGGCTTGGGTAGTGAAAAGCAAGGTTTTATTAAGTGATAATCGGCTTGGATGGTATGAAGCTTTTATTTGTAATGATGTATACCGATACTTGCATAGACTTGGCCTTAAGTACAGCAGGAACCCTGTGACTGTTACCCTAATAGTTCACCATACTATATTTCCCCATTCCAGGGTTAATAGGTCTGTGTGCTGTGGGCGTACAGACTGCATCCAGCAAACTGTACTTTAATGCCCATCTCGGTTTGAGATCTTGGTTCTCTTTGGGTAAAGAGAAGCTCCTGAGCCAAATTTCACTACCCGCTGAGAGCAGAAAGCAGGCCGCAAAGAAAGTCCATCGTATCCACTTCCACAGTGGACAACATTAAGCGCTCTGACCAGGTCGATTCCCCATGCAGCCCAACAATCTTGACAATGTGTCACCATTATGACATGGCTACTGTCAAAGGGATGAATTTTACTGCCAAAGTCATTGCTTAAGTTTTGAATGTGTGAATATGTGTATTGAACTCCTTCAGTATCCTGTGCCATATGACAGTGAGATGTAGTAATGGCAACTTTTCCATTGGTAAGCAGTCAGTGGTCTGACTGGTGCAGGAATGGAGGCGATACTATGGAGGGCTATGGTGGGGGTTGTAGGAAGTTTTGGATGTGAGTTCAGTTCTGCAACAGGCACAATAAAAGAAAGAGATATGCCGAATTAAGCCTTCTCGGCTTTGCGTGGTATGCAACAAGAGAACAACTAATGCTGTGTGTTATACAATCTTCAGCTGTGGAAATGAGGGAGAGAGGTGAGGTGCAATGATGAAGCAGGTGCGAGAAGATGGTTGCTGGCTGTTTCTGCACAGGGCAAGTGTATAGCACACAATCTTGTATGGCGTTCACCTTACACAGTCATTATGTCACAGTATCACACTTGCAGAATGTACAGGTTCATAATAGTTTCCAATGTTTTGATGTGTTTTCAGTGCATTTTAAACTATTGAAAAATACTGTTGTCGTGCTGTTACAGATACTGTACATTACACATTACAAGACATTCATGTTTAAAAATTTAAATTAACTCTAAAATGCTTGTTCAGTTACCAGAATTCTGGAAATCATTAAAAATTATTTTTGTCAATTTTCATTAATTTCCTTTTTTAAAAATTAGTACTGTTATTTATGTATTATTGTCTGTGCAAGTCCATTATTTGTTAAGCATGTGAGAACAGCCTGTATAAAGTTTTCTTGGCTTCACTTCTTGTACATAAGAGGTTTGAGATTCCTGCAATATTAAGTGTCTTGCATTTAAAGAATGAATGACCTTCAATATTGCCTGTGAGATACTGAATCATTGGAGCATGAGTGTTAAGGGTGGTATTTAGGTCCATGCCTGACCTATGCTTTTCTGAAACCAGAGCAACAGCATGAGTCCAGATTAGGCTGGCACACGAGGCTTTTGAATGACTCAGGATTTACTTGGAAATGGTTCCCCAGATGGTGGAATGTCTGAGTCATTCTTTAGCAGAAACCACCAGCATGACAAAGGCATCACATAAGGTTGGACAGCTGCACTTTGTTACAACAGTGACATCAAGCTTTTGAGAAATGTCTAATGTAATGCAGTACTTAGAAATTGGGAAGTGTGGTATTAGTGTCTAGACAGCAGAGCATATGACTTCATAGCAGCAGTGTTGGAAATGTAATTCACATGCAAGCATATTTTGGTAAAGAAGTCTGAAAACTGCTTGTTAAATTTTTGTTATGCACTTGTTAGACCATCTGAGCACTGCTAATAAATCAAATGCCATGTTCAGTTTTTAGTACTTAATGAGAAAATTCCTTGGAAGGTAGACTGCATGCTAATACATTCAGGCCTTTCTGTTTGAAGTGATGAAATACAGGAAAGCCCCTGCTTCCTCGGTCAGTAAGTAAATGATGTACTTGACGTGTGATCTTATTTGTTCCGTGGTGCAGAGTAGGCTGCTGTTTAAATTCAGGAACACCAACCTAAAATTGCAGTTCACTTTTTATTACTTTATTATTACAAATTTCCGTAAGAAAAGAGAGGTTTTACTTGGATATCCTGCCTAACTCTATATCCACCGGTGCATGTCCTTAAAGCCAGTGCAAGCTCTGTTTCCTCATACAGATTTGTCTAGAACGTCCCCACTGCATGCTTTTTATGCTTTGCAAATGAAGCTGAATGACCTACAATAAAACCTGCATGTTGCTGATGGACCGGCCTCAACCAGCCTACCGATGGAACAGTCATAAGAGATCATATTGCTTGCGCTTACTACATCTTGCTGTTGTATACCACAGAACAGTGAAATACTTAAAAATGTTAAGAACATACTGTCATTTTAAAAAGAAACTTTGGTAAGGAATACAGTACAGAATTTTTTTAAATAATGGTATGGATAATATACTATACACTGAGAAATAATCAGTGTGTCATTCCCAAAGAAAGGGGAATTTTAAAGTTTAAAAAGCAAATGTTTTTATTCAGGTGACAGTAACTCTGTTCAGGTTTGTGTCATCTCTTTGTTTAGTCATGTATAAACTTGCCCATCTGTTTGGCTGCATGATGCAATTTCCAAAGATATGCCTCTTTGACAGGGATACCTCCTGTAGGCCTCCCATGGCTGTGGCTTTGTTCGCACAGAGATGGCAGCTGCATAAGGAAGCTGTTCAGCCTCTGGGGTTTTATGTACCACATCATTTGTGTGGTGCTGTGGGATCATGGCATGTTGTGATAATGGGTTTCAGAACCATGTTGCATGAGCCAGGGATGACTTCTGTTTCCTCTTCTGTGTTTGGTTGCTATTTTACTGTTGGTGGAACTAATTTGTCAACTAAACCACCTTGGCCACACAAGTGCTATGGAAGCCACCAGTAACTTTGTGCTAATGATGAGGTGATTCAGTTTTCCGCTAAGACAGAAACTTTTCCCTCGGTCTCCTTGCCTTCAGCAGGTCTTAATCTGTAGGAAATCTAGAACAGCATTGTCCTTGGCAAACTTTTCATGTTGGTGTGAGTGAATGGGGGTGTTAGGTGACATTTCTGAATCGCTTGTTGCTTCCGTTGGTGGTATTCAACAAAAAGTGTCGTGATTTTTTTTTTTTCTTTTTTTCTGACACCAGTGCAGTTTTTCCCCATTCTTGTTAGCAGATCTCTTCCAGCTCTCTCGAGTTACTTGATGATGCCATGTGGACAGCAGTTTTCAATCTTGCCACAGATTCTCAGTTGGATTCAAATCAGGACTTTAGCTGGGTTACTCTAGGACACTGACTTTCTTTTTCTGAAGCCACTCCAGGGTTGATATGGCCTTGTGTTTAGGATTGGCTAATTTATTGTGTGGTGTAAAGACAAGTACAGGTGAGTTAAACTTAATTTAAGAAAAGAGTCACCTAAATTATTAATAATCTGACTGTGATGACATGAGACCTCAGTCTTTCCAGCAAGAACTTCCTGCTCATACAGTGTATGTTTATAGTGTTCAGGTAGCATGCCTGTTAGATAGATTAATCTTTTATTAATTTTTTTTTTTTTTTTATAAACATGCAGAAATATTAAAGTTTGCATTAAAATCATTGAAAACTTAAAGTTCACAAACTTTGATTTGTTGTGGTGTGTTTTATATGCGTGAGTTGGTGCTGTGCAACATCTGTGCTTCAGGCACCACAGGAAAATAAACTCCCAGTGGCATAAATATTATATAATTAGTTATATTTTAATTAGATTAGCAGTTTATATATTTATTTATTGGCTAAGTTGTTGGATGGTACGTTTGCAGCCTGTTTGGTGTTCTGCAGTCCGCCGGTGGAGAATATCAAGACGATATCTGACTTGGGCAGCTGCGAGGCACCAGCACTACTTGCTGAACCACCATGCTTTCCAAGAATGTTGTGCTGTTCAGTAAACGTTTCTGTTTGTGTCTCTTTAATATTCAAATCACCGCTTTAGTTTTTATTTTTTTAACCGCTGATTCATTAAAACATGATTCGACGTGTTTCAGCAATAATTTAGTCGTCTAATAACAAATACGACTCAGTCCACATTTCACAGAATCTTGTACAGTAAACAAAGACTGCAGTGACTTAGTAAAATATGTGGAAAGTGGAAAAAAGTGTGTGTGTGTGTGTGTGAGAGAGAGAGAGAGAGGAGAGGCCCATCTGTCTTCATCATGACATTTCAGCTGGGACTTTTCAATACTTTTATTAATTTGTTTGGCTGACTCCTTTCTCCAGAGCAATTTACACCATTATGCTTCTTAAAATGATGTAAGTGGTGGTTTTAATCTCTACTTACACTGCTGCTATTAATGTGTTATATCATGCATTTTTCAGTACTAAGTTTTATGTACCGATATGTAGGATCACACTGTAGTAGTTGCAGAAATGAAATTTTGCTGTACAGTATTTGTATGACAAAAGGGAAATAAATTACAGATTTAGAAATTTATTTCAGAATTACAGAAAAACGCAGCAATTTTTGGGTCTGTAAACTTTCATCACAAACATCCATGAACCTAAATGCCAAAACGTCTTGGTCTGCTGTGTGCTTTGCCTCTGGGGTGGACTTCCAACCACAGTGACCCTGCATTGCACAAATGATAAAGAATTAAATGATACATTTAAATGGAAAAAATGTATTTTGTTAGAATCATTATAGTATGTTGATATTTTCATGTGTTTTTAAAAAAACACTTTATTTTGCTGTTGAAAGAATGTGTCTTTTTTAGAAGGAAAATTTGCCTAATGGGGGGGTTCAGAGAAAGGTTTAACGCCATTATATTAGGAATGAGTGTACCTGGTATAAAGGTGCACACTGTAAGAATGAAAAGTGGAGTCCAAGGGTGGTGACTTTAAGAGCAGTGACTGTTTTACTGCAGGCCAAATGCTCGTAGCGTGATCTCGTGTGTCTTGCTAGAGCATAATGGCTCTTACAACCTTTCTGTATTGTAAAGCTCAGTGGCAGGAGATTGCTTGAATGTTCATTCAGAAGATGTTTTTCTCCAAAGTGAAAGTACACATAAAGAAAAGTACAGAAATCCCTCCGTATCTGAGCTCTCTAAATCCGAATTTTCAGTGTAACAGCTTTTAAAAATGAATACCTATGTTTCTGTATGTAAACAAAGACTTTTGCTATAAGAAATTTTTCTCTGAAGCTCATTCACAATATAAAAAATTGAGCCAAGAATTTCAAAAAATTAAAAAGCAAATGTTATACAGTGTATTGTAGTGAAAAGTACTGTACGTGTTGTAATAAACTAAATTGTTTTCTGTCTTGTATTTATCTGAAACCAAATGCCTATGCTGGTGTCTTCTCAGCTGTTTCCTCTGGGTTTGCTTTGTCTGAGTACATTTACACTGCATCACTGAATTTACTGTACATTTCATTTTTTAAATAGACCTATTAATTTAAATTCCAGTTGTTGTGTCAAACAAAGGTTCAGTGCTTACTTTGACACGTCTTCCCTTTATTCAATATCTCATAACACTGACCTCCCACTTCAAAACCACTGTAATGCAGTGAAAGTGGGGGTGGCCCAAGTATGGCAAATGATAATCCTGTGCCATGTGTTATGTGTGTACTAATGAAGTAACTGGTATTTACAGTGTTTTATCATGCTGAAGTCATGGGATGATGGTTATACAGGTGCTTTCTGATAACTGGGAGCATATAATTTATTTTTCTCCATTTAAAATAATGGAAAATAGGAACTTTGTATATCAAATTTTGGTGTTTGATGCGTTTTCATGGACATATTCAGATTCTGAAGGATTACTGTACGTTTTACAGCAGATGAGTTACTGTATGTACACATCATTCTGAAAGCAGCGAGATTGTCCAGCACCAACACTTCTGTTAGTTACCCTATAGAATTGAGAAGAGATGGAGTCAATTGTGACGATTGAGATAATGGAAGTTTTTAGAGTATTTAGGAGATTTTGAGAAAAATGGGTAAAAAAGATCTATTTTGGGGCCCTTTTCAAATTGAGCAAAATCCCTACTCTCACAATATTTTCTGTATAAGCTATTTTGAGTACTGTGGCTACTATTTTTGGTCTCCACAGTACCTGATAAATACAGGTAATGTGTGATCACAACTTAATTTGTTGTTATTCGGCCCTCTCTGCCTGAAGGAGGAGGGTGGTATGATGTTTAAGTGTAGGAGCACTGTTTATTTGTTACCTCTGTCAACTTAGTCATGCAGATGTTCACCAGGAGCTTGACAAGGGCAGGGAAGGAGTGGGGTGAGAGGAAGGAAAGAGCGGTTTCAGTTTAAGGATTTGCAGAATAAGCAAGAGTGTGAAGTCTATAGGCGGCCCCAATTTGCATGAGGATTAAGTGGGGACTTGATGGTTAGGACAAGAAGGTTCACTGTTGCCTGTATCCAGCGCCCCACATGCATTTCAATCAGGACCAGGGCCCTGTGCAGGGGACTAGCCAGTGCCTCCAGCTGCAACCTTGTTGTCCTGTATTGGCAAAATAAAAGCCCACTTGGAGGCATTTTTCCTGAAGGCTGCATATCTATCCATGGGAGTCTTAGTAGGAGTAGTGCACGAACAGCATAATGCACAGCATTCCCAAGAAATTTCCTTGAGGTGAAATTCTGCAATGACCCCCCCCACCAGTTAATGTTGCTGTTATTAATTGAACAGTTAAAGAAAAATTGTGTGTACAGTCCTGTAGCCCAAACTGTTACATTCAGTCCATTAATATTATGCTTGTTAAATTTGTCGCACATGTCTCACTTATCTTCTAAGCATCATGGTATTGAACCCAAGCCGCAATGTAAACGGTAGTCCTCCGATTTTGGGAGGACTGCGGAGGAGGGCGCAGTTGAAACGGCACAGAGATCATTCAGATTAACACGTCTTGTTTCTTCTAAAGGTTGGACAGCCATTGAGAAAGACACTGTTTACATTCACAGGCTTACCACCCTCTGCATGCTTTGCCTCTCCCACTGTTTGGCCTTCAGTGGGGTGACATGACCCATTTAAATGGATGTTTACTGGTAATAGAGATGGGGCCAAAACCCTTCTCAATGACCTCTTGTCTACAATTCAATTAGGCGGGCTTGTGAGCTGGGCCATTATTCCTACTCTGTTCCCAGTGCTCAAGTGCTTCATCTGCAGAGGGAGAGGACTGCACTGCAAGCTCATTCTGGTAGCATGTTTCATATTTCAAGGTAGTTACAGCCTACAAGCTGTT
This sequence comes from Heterotis niloticus, assembly GCA_018136845.1. Classification (NCBI taxonomy): domain Eukaryota; kingdom Metazoa; phylum Chordata; class Actinopteri; order Osteoglossiformes; family Osteoglossidae; genus Heterotis; species Heterotis niloticus. The sequence goes on from CM030896.1 coordinate 10,268,766, forward strand.
CGTTTCTCATCTTGGATATTTGTTCTCTCCATTCGGTTTAAACCATTAGTTTTGAACGTTTGATCCGATGGCTTTAATATTTCGATGTGTTGTCAGTGGACAAGTCCAGTTATACTTCTACAGGGACGAAAGTTTCTCACAGGCCCCTCACTTCCTTGTGAGCACTGGGAAGGCAAAAGCTATGACAGCAATTTGTGACAGAAAATCCAAAGTCAGAGTCCTTAAGGCTGCCCGATGCTGATTTCTGCATCCTTCCATCAACTTCTGTGCTTGTGCCAAACTGCACCTTTGTATCCATTGGTAATTTGGTGAAGGGATGTCTGCTGCTTCCATAGCGTCATGCCCAGTCAGGAGTCCTAAAGAGGACATTCTAAGATATTCCTGAGGGTGACCATTGTCAGTTCTGACTGCATCGCACACTGTAACACTGCATCATTCCGTGGAACATTGGTCCATACTCTCGCCCGAGTGAAAAGAGCATTTTACTGGATCGAAAGCAGTAGGGAAGCACGATGGCTCAACGAATAGCGCTGGTGGCCAGGCGGCACATCGGCTATTCAGGCACAGATCTGAGTCTGTGTGGAGATCGAATGTTCTCCCTGTGTTTACGTGGGTTTTCTCCAGGTGCTCTGATTTCTTCCCACAGTCCTAAGACATGTTAATTGGTCACTGTAGCGAAATGAATTGAAGTGCATCATGATGCAGTGTAGTTTGAAGTGGTACCACGAAGCAGTGTGGGGGAAGTGGCAAATCGTAATGCCTGGCACAGTGAGGAAAGGTGCTGGAAGATGAGAAAATTAAACTCATTATAGATAGAAAAAAGCCCTCCTCTGGAGACGTGAATTTGGCATCTCTGCTTTCAACGACAGCATTTTAAATAATAGTGGAACCTGTGCTGTGTTTTTAATCTTTTCTCCTGTCTTACAATACCTTGAAGAGTCTGTTAGTGGGGTGTTTTCAGGCCCGAGTAAAGCTTTATGTTTAATTCACATAACTGTGTGGCAACCTGATTAGAAAAACTGATCGCTGAGTTGTTTTTGCTTGTAAAAACAAAAAAATATCTTTTTTAAATTTAATTTCTTTTTTTTGCAGGGTTCTGACCTTTTGTTCAGCTTATTTTTCTTCCGCTAAACCTCAGCTTCCCTGTGGGTTTTTTTTTTCCCCTCCTCCTCCTTCCCCCCTTCTGAGGGGTGGCGTGCTCTGACAAGGCCACGCAGAGCATGGGGCAGAAGGTTCCTGGAGGCATCAGGACTGTGGATATGCGGGACCCTGCATATAGGCCCCTGAAGTTAGAATTGCAGGCCCTGGACTATGCAAAGCCAGCCCGACTGGATCTGTTACTGGATATGCCCCCTGCTGACCGAGAGATGCAGGTGCAGCATTCCTGGAACAACGATGACCGCTCGCTTAACATCTTTGTGAAAGAGGACAACAAGCTGGTCTTCCATCGGCACCCTGTGGCCCAGAGCACGGATGGCATCCGAGGTCGAGTGGGCTACACACGGGGGTTGCACGTCTGGGAGATTAGCTGGGCCATGCGCCAGCGGGGCACACATGCAGTGGTGGGCGTGGCCACAGGCGAGGCTCCCCTGCATTCTGTAGGCTATACAGCACTGGTCGGAAACAACCATGAGTCTTGGGGTTGGGATTTGGGCCGGAACAAACTGTATCATGACTGCAAGAACCAGCCCAGTAGGATTTACCCTGCCTTTTTGCAGCCGGATGAAACATTTATTGTGCCAGACTCCTTTCTAGTGGTTTTAGATATGGATGAGGGGACGCTGAGCTTCGTTGTGGATGGACAGTATCTGGGTGTTGCTTTCAGAGGACTCAAGGGAAAGAAACTGTATCCTGTAGTGAGTGCCGTGTGGGGGCACTGTGAAATTCGGATCCGATACGTAAATGGACTCGACCGTAAGTATGATTTTTTGCTTCGATTGTCTAGTCTCATTTTGCCTTTGTTCTAATTGACTATCACTGTTCTGTGAATTTGGTGAAAGTGAATTACAAAGGAAAAAGGGATTTCTTTCCATTGGTAATAATAAGCATATAGATTCTCTAGTTCAAAAAGGGCTCAGTATAAAAACCCATTATTTACCCGGTTTAGGCTGTTTTATGTTCTTAATGCAGTGACCGATCTTTGCTCTCACTCTAAGGTTGGAAAGTTTCTCACAAATTGTTAAGCAACACAGAACATCATAGGCTCTGTACATGTGTGCATACTGTATGGCACATTGCAAGATTCTGTTCAATTCTCTACTCTTATACTCGTGGCCACTCATCAGAAATCTATTTTGTGTTATAGAAGGAGAACATCTTTTGTAATAATAGTTGCAAATTGTGTTTTGTGAATTTGCTGCAATATTTAGTTTACTTTTTATTAAATGTCAGTTTAAAAAGTAATTTTGTGCCGCTGAGATCTAGATTCCAGATACATGTACATGTGGGACCTTTACTACACACACACACACACACACACACACACACACACACACACACACACACACACACACACACACACACACACAAATGAGTCTGTAAGGAAACTGTAAGGTCAACATTTGATGGCTGGGTTAGTATCCAGATGTTACTGGAATTCTGTTTAGTTATCTCACCAGGATGTGTAGATGTGAGCGTCAGTATCCAGCTTATTAACTACAGCTGTAGCACAGTAGATTCCATGGTGAGTGTGCAAACCCCAAAATCTTACATATGTATTAGGAGTTGCAGATGTAGTGCTGCTTGGCACTAGACCATGTGCCAGCAGACCAGTGTGTCTTCAGATCAGATGAATAGGTTGCACATGTTATAGGCTTATTGTCAACAACCAAAGGGGAATGAAGATCAAAACCATAAAACTCCTTAAGATACCTTTTGGTAACTGCTTATCTTGGTTTTTAAATAAGATGTTCAGTGAAGTGTAAATTGAGCAAACTTCTTAAGCCCTCACTGGTTTGTGAAGTTAAAGATTTGGTTTTTGTACTTGTATGATTGACTAGGATCCAGCTTTTTTTAACTGCTGATGGAAAGAAAATTCCCAAGTGCATGAATGAATGAAAGGGGTCTTGCCGGTCTATTGAAATTTTCTCATTTTAGTTGCTTAGTGTTGATGCCACCACATTCAGTTGTAGTTTGGCTGTTTCTACAGTGGTCTGTTTAGATCCTGTTTGGTGTTTCTCACTGGTTTTTCTCTCCCTCTGGCAGCGGAGCCTCTCCCCCTTATGGATCTATGTCGGCGATCTGTGCGTCTGGCACTGGGGAGGGAACGGCTTGGTGAGATCCATAGTCTCCCCTTGCCTGCCTCCCTTAAAGACTACTTGCTCTACCAGTGAGCAGCACCATCATGATTTGGACAAACTACTAGACCAAGCAGAAGAACCACTCTCTAAGGGATTTTTTGCTTGACCAGCGAGGGACATCCTTTCACGTCCCGTCACATCTCACCTACAGAGCTTCTCTGGGTGTTGTCTTCCTCATAAGTCACCCAGGCAATCGTCACAGTGACCTCTGATCTGGTATCCGGCATGCTTCTAATGCCATCTTTCATTTTATTTTATTTTAAGGATACCACTTTAGCGACACATTAATTCAGCTCTGCTAGCAAACAGTTTAGAGGACTTCTGTTGAATGTTTTTAATGCTCATCCCATTTATTGTCCTACCTTACAGTACTGTGAGGTGGAACATGGGCAGCTTTGTTTTCAAGCACTCATATGGGTTCTGGTTTAAGCACAGACCTTAATCACACTTCTTTTCTGTATATTTTTTGCATTTGGTAATGATTCAGCCAATATTAGCACTTTGTTATGAATCTATTTGTCTGTCATGATGAAGCTTTGTGTCTTTCAGTAAACTTGTGTTCACACCTGTCCATAATATTCATTATTCTCCCTGTTAAATTCTGTCATAACATTATTTTTGAATTTGCAAACTCTAGTCGGAATAAATTTCCCTCCCTATTAAACTTCGACACGATGCAGACAGAGAGCATCGCCAAATGCACGGATTCTCAATTGGCTGAAAAGCAATTCTCTCCCACAGACACTGCCACACACTAAAAAAATGACAAGTTTTAGTGCTGCAATGTCTAAAGTGCCTGTTGATGTATGATACTGGAACATTATAGATGAATGGTTTTTATTTTCTGTGTGTGGGTTTTTAAAGCAATAAAATAATGAAATCACTATGTCTGATTCTGTAGCACAACCTTACCAGGAAGTCTTTATTTAACTTCCTTTGTTTTCTTTCTGAAAAGTGATGAACATTTAATGGGTTGCATTTCTTTAAGTGTTTCTCCTTGTTTTTTGGCCTGCGATCACTTTAATGATTTGCTGAGATGGTTGGAAAAGACACGAGGGACTCTTAAGTCTGTAAACGGTTTGTGATATTGCTGCTTTAAGTTGCCTTGTGAGTTAAGAGATGTGTGATGCCCCCTGACAGTCAGAATTGCGTGCGTGCGTGCGTGCGTGCGTGCGTGCGTGCGTGCGTGTGTGTGTGTGTGTATTTCCATGACCAGGTGTGGGTGCCTTAACGTTCCATCTTCCTTGTAGATTTTCCTTCATGTTCTTTGCATACAATGGTGTAGATAATGTTGCTAACTACCTAATAAAATTTTTGTATTTCTCTTTTTGCCACATGGTTCTTTTCCTTTTTCAAATATAAAGGTAAGACCTCTGCAGCCCTTATTTTGATGGCCCTTGTATGTGCATTATGTCTGTAACTATAACTGCACAGGAAAAAAAAAACATTCTGTCAGTTTTAAAAGCCCTCTTGGTTGGGAAGCAGGACAAATCCCTTTTAATTTCACTTCGAATGCACTGGTACTTTTGCCTATTTTTGTCTTTCAGCAGCAGACATCCCCTCACCAAATTACCAACGGATACAAAGGTACAGTTTGGCACAAGCACAGAAGTTGATGGAAGTTTAGCTTGTGTGCAGATACAGGAAACTGTAATGCTTCCTGTGTCAACTTTGAGGCAGTTTCTGCACCTAGGTGCACCCGCTGCAAGATGCAAAGTCTGTTGTCCAGTTATCGCAGTAACTAACAGTTTTCAGGGCACTCAGCATCTTTTGTGGCCCTTGCGATGAATATAAGGGTAGCAATGCCTGTCATAAAGGACAAGAACATTCCTTTTGTTTGTCTCATATCACCTCTATCACAGCTGCTTGTTGGGGCAGAAGCAACAGACTATTAAAATGTAAATGCAAAACTAATTTCAGAGGGAAGTATTAGATGAAACCCCTGGCCATGCCCTGCCATCATTAGGTACATATAAGTGCTCCATGCAAGGTGTAGTTTTTTGTGAACCCACAACCACCCCACCTCCACATTTATCTTATTCATTACAAAACAGGACTCAACAACCTGACTCGGTGGCAGGTGTGATCCCCCCCAGTGGACTCCAAGCTCCAATCCAAACGTACAACCAGTCTAATACTTTCGATTCCTGAATAAACAATGACTTGCACAGGATTGTATGGTGAAATCCACTGTTCTTTTGCAACCTGTTGACTTATTAACTCCTTGTCTGCAGTTTCAGGAATTTTCCTTGTGGTAGCAATAGCTCATCTGTATTCTTTGTACTCTGAAATCTCAAGGGGTAAAATAATAGCTGTTCTGCACCTTGAAGAATGTTTTCATTTTGTGCACTTGACCACTGAACCTGCATGAATTGTACCTTAACATCACAGATTTGCCCAGTTTTCATCCTCTAATCCAAAGGACTACTTTTACACTTGAAGCCCTTACTGAGGAGAATCTGAATGAAGCTCATTCCTTCCAAGTTGAGGTATTTTTTCCAAATGCTAAGGATGCTCATATCTTTCTATTTTATTAGAGTATTTTTTAATATCTGCACAGTGACCACTTTTTAAGAACCATCCTAGTGACAGCAAAAATAGAGAGGAACACTGGCTGCCCAAGCCTGTGATAGTGGCCTTTGGTGCAATAGACAGAGCTTTTTGCATTGACGCTTCAGGATCCTTCCTGATTTTGCCTGGTTGCCATGGTGCTAAGTTTGCATACACATAAATCGGTAAGAGGTCATTCGTATCAAATATGCAGAAAGGTGTGAATGCAAAACATCTGTGTCTGGAACTTTGGTGCTACCCTCATCCTCTTTTGATGTTTTCAAAATGAGAGAAAAGTAATGGAACCCTCACTCAATGTAGATATTACTGATATTAATACATGTTGCCAATAATAGTCTTGCTACTTTGAATCTACAAAAGTTAACTGGTACTGTTTTTTATCCATCAGAATTAATAATTTCCATTGCTTCATGAGGCTTGTTTAGTCCTGCAAGTCAAACACTATATATGATGTTAATATTAATTATTCTATTAGTTATTCTAAATCTCAGTATCAGTAAGTCAGGCTGGTGTTTTCATATGCAGGCTTGATTCTCCTGGTGCTGGGTGACCTCTGATAATTTCCATGATAATTTTCTTATTTGTAACTTTCTTAAATTTTTCCCGTTAGTGTTCATGTTTATTTTGTTGCTGTGTTGACTGCCTGTTCTGAGCTGAAGACCAGGGATGAGAGTTGTGCTAAGAAATCACCTGTGTGAGGTTTTCTGCATCCCTAAATGATGAATATCTCTGGTACAAGACTGTCAGGATGACACTGTGAAGAGAAATTACCACATGGTATTGTTGCACAGACTTATAAGCCTGCTGTAAGTTGAAAAGAAAATAGTTTGCTGCTTTTTTACAGAAAAACTCAATTTTCTCAGAAAGCAGCTGAGACACCTTGAGCTTGAAGGTCAATTTTCCTCTTCCTGCCAAGTCCAGGGATATTGGCTATAGTCCCACGGGGAATAAACTTCATGATAATATTTGGTAGCAGTGATCACAGGAACATCAAGCTCATTGGAGAATGTCTAGTAGCCTTTACGTTGACCATGCCTGGCTGTTACCTTCCTTTTAACCTCTTCAGGCAGCTCTCTGCTTTTTCTCCTTTTCTCTGTGTTTATTATGATTCATACAGTGACACAAACAGTACAGTGCACACTTTTTCTCCATGTTAACTTGCTGAATGAGTGGTTATAAGACTGAAGACACCTGAGGTACTAATTACAGGAGAACATTCAGCTTGAAGTATCACTACAATACAGACATTTATTATAACTTCTAAAGGGCATCAATAATTTGTCTTGTAAAAAACCGACTTTCAGCTGCTCCCGTTAGGGGTCGCCACAGCAGATCGGCTCGTCCGCATATTTGGTTTGGCAGATTTTTACGCCGGATGCCCTTCCTGACGCAACCCTCCATTTTGTCCGGGTTTAATTTGTCTTGTACAATAAGCAAAAATTCAGTTCTTTTCATAGCTTTTTTGATTTGTTCTCCTGCATATCAGTGAAATGCATGTATGGATGATCTTTTACTGTCAACACTTTTCAACACATTATTTGAATGAAAGGCAAGTGCACTGATGCTTTTGGCCATGTCTGTATGCGTTAGAGTCCACATGGTTCCCAGTTGTGGGCGTGTGTTTGTGCAACACTAAGAGTCCGGTATGTACATGTGTAACTGTTGAAACTGTGGGGTGACCTGTGTGTGTGTGTGTGTGTGTGTGTGTGTGTGTGTGTGTGTGTGTTTGTGTGTGTGTGTGTGTGTGTGTGTGTGTGTGTTTGTGTGTGTGTGTGTGTGTGTGTGTGTGTGTGATGGCTCCTGTGCATGATTGTGAATCCCTGCATCATATGTGTATGTTCTGCCTCCCTATGTGCTACAGAAGCCCATGCTATTTCACAGCTCTGAATGACTAAACATGGCACGGCCATGCACTTGTTGCAACTTCACAGAAAGGGCCCCCTGCTGAGATTGTTGCAAACTGCGGCATCAGGACTTGGCAGGCAAGTGTGTCAAATATCCAATGAACAGCACCTCTGCATGTGAAAACACCTTGAAAATGAAAAAGCCAAACAAGAATGGCAGGACTCGTCTTGATGTGTTTAAGCCTGAATCTATTTGCTCTTTATGCACAGCATTGTTTTTCAAGCTACAGACTCGAAATTTGGCACACAGGTACTTCTCGGCCCAAGTTAGGTATCTGCATAGTCAAACACACATGCATTAGTAATGTAAGGGCGGGTGAATGTGGGGATGCATATTTTGTTTTTCTGTCCGCTTGACTAGGTCTGTTTAGATACAACCACTTTAAGTGTGCAACAGTTGGGTTATTATATAATGTGTTGTTACGTTTTACCTTTACCTTTATTCACCTACACCTTTTTGACCCGGGCAGCGCCGGGTAATTCCGCTAGTTTATATTTAATTGGTGAAGGGTTTAATAAAAAGAAGCTGTATATATTATCCCAGTTGAACCAGCCCGATGGATTTGTTAAAAATAAAAACAATCAACTAAAATCTGTTGCATCCTCATTTTATGCCCATTTGAAGCAGGACCGTACTGGTGCAGCATTTAGGATAAATATCGACGCCTTTTCTTTAAACACAAACACGCAAACATCCGGTTGCGCGGCTCAGGCTACGTCATAGACAACGCCCCCGACCGGCCCCCGTGACGTAAGCAGCGTGAAGGTCACGCGAGCAGCCGAATAAACCGGCTGCTGCTGCCGGCCGGTCGGTTCCCAGCCGCGGTGGCGGTGCTGCACACGGAGCCCCGACATGAAGACGGCGCAGAAAAACACGCTCCTACATCTCTTCGCGGGGGGGTGAGTTCTTCTCCAAGCCGTTTCATCTGCGTCTCGGTGATGCCTCACGAAATGGTGTCGGTAGCGGCTTCCGACGCTCGCTCGTCCATCTCTTTTTATTGCGCTTCTTATTAATTTCCATTTCAAAGCTTCGGAATTTAAACGTGTTTAGGGAGGAAAGCGTCCAGCCGACATCAAGAATCTAGTCTGCTAAGCTATGGAAATGACACGAAACCCTAACGTATCTCGTCTGACCTTACGTAACGCACACTTTTGGAACGTGCCCGGAAAAAAGCTCTGTTCTGTCCTAACCTATAAATGATGCACACATCCCTATTAAAAAGGGAATTAGTATGTCGGGCACTAATATATTTCCAGCCCATGCTTGAGTGTTGCTGAGGGTTTGAAAGCAGTGATGTATTTTACCTCCGTCAGCCTCTGTGCGACACGAACCCTTTTACTGATTTGAAGAAACTGCTTCCAATTCTCAGCTTTCGGGGTCACGTGCAGTTCCACCAGCGCTCTCGTTTCTGACGCAGACTTGTTTAATACGACCCTATCAAATAGTTTTTTCTTTCTGAAAAATGATAGTAATAGTTAAAAATGTTTCCTTTAAAACTGTATAAACCTTCGAGACCCGTAGTCTCTCTGTATCCAGTTAATCTGACTTTTTTTTTTTATTTTAACTTGTGACCTCGCAGCACAGGATCTGCCCTCATTTGCATAAACTGGATGATCTGTTAACCCCCAGTGTCGTTCATGTGTCCCTTGGGTTCATGTGGAAGCTGGCTTTTTCATAACATTGTGCAGAGAACCTGCCCCCACCAAGCCTGAGTGCTATTTTCGGAGGCGTTCACTGTCAATTGAAGCCTATTTGGTATCCCTGTGTGGGTTATGTAACATCACCCTGTCTGTCTGTGCTTGTTTTATTTGTTCAGTGTGTCTGCAGTGGAGAAGCATCGATGAGCCCTGTCTTGCTAGGGTTCTGGAAATTACCCAGGTTAAAAAGACATTTTGTTTAGAAACTATGCCCTCTGATTTTGTACCTGCTTCCTTGAAGCTGCAAGAACGTTGGACATTATGAAGCCCTGACACACTGTGTGCCTGTCTGTAAAAACATTGTTATTCCGTTCACTTTAAAACACTGAATGACACTGGTTGCATTCTGTTATCCTCTTAAACTTGAGATGCTTCTACTTGTATATTTGTACTGACACTGAAAGCTGTTTGTTGTTCTGGGGCCAGATGCAGTGGTACAGTTGGAGCCATTGTTACCTGCCCGCTGGAGGTTCTCAAGACCAGACTGCAGTCATCTGGACTCACTTTCCGGCCCGTGTTCCAGGTCCATTTTGGTACGGTGAATGGTGCTGGAGTCCTTCGACCTGGGCAGGTGACGCCAGGTCTGCTGCAAGTTTTGCGGTAAGGTTGACCTCCTACTGTATGATAAACTTACGCATTGCCTACTCATTTAACACAACCAAACCTGTCAGGCATCAAGTGTAATTTTATAAAAATTCAATTCGTGGTAACCATTTGCTCCGATTGCCCTCTTTCACATGCAAACCAAGCACTTCCTCAGCTTGGCTCCAATGTGTGGCTCAGGCACTGTGAGGCACCTGAATTACCTGCTGTGATACTGGCTCTGTGTGCCATCTTCCACACACTGTAAACCCACAGCTCGACTTACTGCAATGTCATTCTCACCGAGACACAGGGTAAACATAAGTGATGATACCCATATGTACATGGCCTTCCTATCTCTTTGTTTAATGGAGTGTAGCTCTTGTGCTATTTTAGAAGGGAGGCTGTAATAACAATTCTGTTGTACTACTATTTTGATGAATGATGGCAAATAATCTCAAGATTAAAGGAAACTGGAGACTTCAGGGACATTTAAAAGGGGAAATGAGGTGACTGCCCTGTTGCCAGTTAAATTCAGCAAAGTCCCGCCCCCCTGCGGTGCTGTTTTTCAGGCACGATTAGAATAGCAGCACCGGAGCTGAACTTGAGCAAGGAAGCTGCAGTTGGCTGTGACCCTAACTATGAGGTGAATTAACTGCACAACTTCAGTCAGGTTTTTAATAATGTTAAGCAAATCTGTTTTGTTGGTACTGCTGGAGGAGAGTCTGTGAATAGGCTTGTGATTACTGTAAGTTAAATATTACAGTAACAAGCATTATGTGAACAGGTGATCTAGGTCACTGACAGCTTGAAGATTACATTTCCTTCCATGTATTTTCCATTAACCACTTTTCCTGGAATCACCCCCAATCCACTGCAGGATAGATGGATGGATAGATGGAGAGAGAGAGACTACAGACAATTTATGGTGCCCAGTTATTTTTGAATTGCTTGTCTTTTGACTGTGGGAGGAACACCTGGGAGGACCTAGAGGAAACCTACACAAACACAGGGAGAACACGCAAACTTTGTACAAACTGAGCCAAACCTATACCTGAACAGCCAGGAACACGTCACGCTGCATTACTGTGCACCACAATTTCCTTGTACTGTAAGACAGTCAGAAGTTCCTAGGAATTTGTTAAACAATAGTGCTGTGTGAATGCTAAATAGATATGATGACCAAAGGGAACATTAAACTTGCACTACCAGACGCCTGAATTAAGTACTCTTCACTCCATTGTATTTTATATTATGTGCATCACTAACTTTCTGCCTACCTTGTTTGCCACTTATTTCTTTAGGTCAATTCTTGAGAAAGAAGGCCCACGGTCTCTGTTCCGAGGGTTGGGTCCAAACCTGGTTGGGGTTGCTCCATCAAGGTAACCTATTTAACTTTTTTTTTTTTTTTTTTTTTTTTTTTTTTAAATGTGGGAGGAGTCTTAAATATTTGTTTTATAAAACAACTGTGTGTATTCCAGCAAAGGCAATGTTTTTGCGTTGAAATGTCACCCTTGCTCTCGGTTAAGTTGATTTTTTATGAAATATGATGTTGGAATATAACTTGCACGTTATGCTTAAAGTGTTACAATTATACTGGTGTCTATCAAGAATTTTTTTTAAAATTCATCACCAACTCATGTGATAGAGATAATAATCAACCACTTTAATTAAATGATGTATTACCACTAATGCTGAAACGGGAAAAAGAAGCAGATGGCTGGGGGATTTTAGGGAAAAAGGTTTGGCCATCACAAGTTTAGTGGAAATAAAGGGTGCAAGCCCTCTTTTTGGCATGTAGTTAGTTACGTATTGGACTGTCAGTACTTTTAATTGAGAGTCTGTTGGCAGGCGCTGGAAATGATTCTCACGTGGACAGGCATCTGGTAGGCCTTTTTGGATGTTGAGATGTCAGGGGTGACATGTACCCTGAAGGTCGTAGCTGCAGGTGCTGCCTAAAGCTGTAATGTTCTGCTTCAGAGTCCTCACTGACAAGGGCTGCTTTCCTGGCTCTGCTCCATAGTCAGCTGCTACATGCTGGCCTAGTGGCATAACAAAGGAAAATCTATCTGGAACCAGCCAGTCTTCATAGCTGCCCTTGTCAAATTGGCAACTGTCTTATACACAAATATTCTGTTTTGGCAGTCTTTTTTTTTTATTGATATTTTTCTACAGAGCCATTTATTTTGCTGCCTACTCGAAGTCCAGGGAGCAGTTTAATGGCATTTTCGTGCCCAACAGCTGGATTGTGCACATGTCATCGGCTGGCTTTGCAGGTGGGGTGATCGGCCTGTGCGCAAGCATATTAATGTACACAGCAGCACAGTGGCTAGCTGACAAGCCCTAAATCTAGCTTCTCCATCTAGTTATAAAACTAATGGAAGTACAACTGAAAATACTGCATTGTTTTATATCTTGAGATTTTCCAGTTTTCATAGCAAGCGCACATCCTTGTTGTCACACACCAACTACCATGAAAAGCTAAAATGCACCATGCACTTATGTTACTGTGTCACCATTATATGTAATCATGCCTTTTTTGGCAATACTAAAAACAGATATTTTAAATTTATTCATTTAGCAAATGCAACATAGTGACATAATTCAGAAAACAAAAGTGCATTTCACCAACAGATTGGCACATTTACAAGTTCACACAATGAACCTCTGCTTTGTTTGTTTCTGTATTCAGCTCTGAATTATTCCACTTCTGCTTTTTTCATTTTTCCCAGGATATTTGCATTCATTGAATTACTATTTTAACGGTGTAACTGGTTTTCTTCCTCTAGCTTTTGTTACTAACTCCCTGATGAATCCCATTTGGATGGTCAAGACCCGGATGCAACTGGAAAAGAAGTATGTTTATGTTTTCAGCCTTTTTTTCCCCCCTCCAAAAATATCTTAAGACTTCTGCACTCATGCCACTGCGTGCAGAAGTTTGGGAAGTGGCCATCACAAAGCTCTGTGGTACAAACTCCTTTGCCAATAGCTTGAGAATCATAAATTGGCAAAAGTCTTCTGAAGAAGTTTGGAAACCCTTCCTTCTCTCAGATTCTGTGATTATTATTGGCTTTCTATGGCCATCAGCTTTTCAAAGTGGCAGTCAGGACTTTTAAGATGACCTAAAGCAGGAGAGTATTACGTAAGTTTCAAAACTGTCTGCAGTTTTGATAATGTAAAGTGTAAATAGGAACTGGAAGAAGTCAAGGTGAGGTAGTCTTTGATAGCCTTAGTTTCATTTTGAGTGAAATTGTAAATAACAGGTTTTCATTTAAATTATACATAAAGATGCTCTGTTTAACTTTGCACCAAATTAAGGTTGTCAGCTTTTTACTAAGATGCTGAAAAAACTAGTTTACTGTCTTTCCTACAGCTTTATTTGCTTATTTAAAACAAGTTGCACCAGATTAAAACTGTAACCAGATTAAATGAACAGTACCAGTGATCGTGCCTATAACATGATGCAATTCCAGCTACTGTGAGAGTCCAACTGTTGTACCGTTAGAAATGTTGTGATGCAAGGTGACACTTGCGCACACACAGGTTTGCACACAAACGACCAAGTCACGTTCTGTAAAACTCGTGCAGTGGGACTACGTGCGGATCTGTTCATCTCCATGTAACTCTACCTACTTAGAACAGACGCCTCCCAGACCGGGACAGCTGTCCTTGAGTTTCACAGCTTGCATAATCATTAGCATGTGACAAGAATGATTTATAAATACCCACGATGACATAAGAGCATGTATGAAGGCGGGGGACTGGGCTATATTTAAGCTCCTAAGACCACAGGTCATTTGTCCCCAGATTTTACCATAGAAGTAGGTTGGCAGCAATCCTTACGAGGTTCTACCTTCCTTCTGTAAAGCTGCAAATTATTCCTTGCTGCAGATTTGGTGTGTGACCTGAGGTGTGATGTGCTTGCATGTAGCAAGTTTACAGGTATTAGAAGCTCTTGGTCTGTCATGCAGAACAAGTTCACAGCAGATGAATGGTCTTCATGTCTCTCCCTCACCTCACCCCACTCAGGGCACGAGGGGAGAAGAAGATGAACGCACTGCAGTGTGCGCAACATGTGTACAAGACCGAGGGCATTCGTGGCTTCTACCGGGGCCTGACTGCATCGTATGCAGGCATCTCTGAGACCATGATCTGCTTCCTCATCTACGAGACACTGAAGAAACACCTGGCAAGCAGCCATTTGACCTCCTCCAGTACTGCCAACAACAGGGGTTCCTCAAACTTTCTGGAGCTTATGGCAGCAGCAGCCTTTGCCAAGGGCTGCGCCTCTTGCATAGCCTACCCACACGGTGAGATGCGTATACATGTATTCTCTTACTTTTCATTGTCCATGAGTGGACACAACAAAGAGGTATATGCACACAGTCTGTCCACATGGGTGATACTGACAGCCAATACACTTCTCACTACAATATTTGTTATATACATAGTTAAGCACTTTGCCAGGTGTAGTGCCAGGTGTCCAGTGCCTTTTTTTTTTTTTTTTTTTTTCTCTTTCACCCCACCCTCCCCCTGTTGTCTAAATTTGCTATAGATAATTGTAGTTGGCCCAAACTTGCCTCTTCTTCTGAGTTCAGATATGCTGAGTGAAGAGGGGTTTATTCTTTACTTGTGCTGTGTTGTAAAGGAGCATCCATATTTCTGTCCTTTCGTTATCTGTAGCTACTTAGTCTTGGTCGGGTTTGCGGCAGACTGCAGTGCAAAGCGCCTTGCTGTCACAAATAACATATGACAGGCTGACACTTAACTTTAGATTATTCCTCATTTGTTGTGAATCCTTATTAAATTGTTTGCTTAAGCGAATTGGTACGTTTGAAGACATGAAAGCTTGTGGTTACAGGCTGCATGTTGGTACAGCAGATGGTGTTACTCTCACAGTGTCTGGGTTGTTTGGGTGTAGGTTTGAATCCAGTTCAGTCTGTGTGGAGTTTGCATGTTCTCCTAGTGTCTGTGAGTTTTCTGCCACAGTCCAAAGACTTGTTTCATGTAGATTGGTCACTCTAATTGTAATTGTCAATAGTATGCACTACCCCTCCTTGCCTAGTAAGCCATGATTCTGGGAAAGGCTCTGAGCCAGTGATCTTCATCATGACAAATGGTTCATGAATGTGAATTTAGTGATTACAGTAGTAATACTGTATATCTGTTTAACCTTTCAAACATCTGCTTAATTCAGTTTATTCATGTGAGACAACTTTTTTAAAATTTTATTTTAGTATCAACCCCCCCCTCTTTTTTCCACCTCCCTTTCCAACTTCAAGGTACTTGCTCTTGTTAAAGTTCAACCTTATAAATGGATTTAGTACCTGGAATTCTGTAAGCTCCAAACAAAGGCTTCAAAAGCAGAGAAGTTACAGGAGCTCAAGTCGTCTTTGAATGGTTATTGACGTGGTCAATCTGTCTCTCCTGGCAGAGGTGATACGAACAAGACTTCGAGAAGAAGGAAGCAAGTACAAGTATTTTTTCCAAACAGCACGGTTGGTGGCTGTGGAGGAGGGCTACGCAGCGTTTTACAGAGGACTTGTGCCACAGCTAATCAGACAGATCCCCAACACGGCCATTGTGCTGTCCACTTACGAGCTCATTGTCTATCTGCTGGGTGATCTCTCTTAGTAAGTGACATGCTGGGACAAGCGGTCTGTGTTTCTAATGGACTCAAACTATCACAGGGACAAAAGGGCTCAGTTTAGATTGATCCAATGCTTTCAAAACTGCTGTTAAAGTTATCAGAGGTACGGTGGTTTCTGTGGGTTTCAGGGTGGAGATATTCCATACCTTCTGAATCTAAACTTGGTACTTAAAGACAAATGGACTGTGCAGTAAATGTACTAAAACTACCTACAAATTATTTATTTTTATTGACTCCATATCCAAAGATAATTGTATATAGCAGTTTGGTTCTCCAACAAAGCACATATGTATAGGATAGTTAGGATACTTGTACATTGTAAGATGACTGCTTTAGAACCATGACGCATACATTGGTGAATTTCTGTTAGCCTACAGTTTTGGTTCAGTTTCTCTCCTCAGGTCTTTGGAAATCAGCGGTTTTAATTTATTTCTCTGCACATTTTTTTCCATATTTTTTATTGGTAAATCTTTGTTGGTGATAAATGTGCATTTTGCATATATTGAGGATCTAGGTATATATTTAAAGTTAATGCAATGCATTAATAAACTTTATTCTTGTGACTCTTGTCCAAAATTTATGTTGTCAAAACTTACATATTTAAAATTTAATGCTGGCAAGATACATTTTATTTTGAAGAAAGTGTTTTTTTGCATTTGTACATAAGCCTGCCAATGTGTGTTGTCCCCCCCCCCTTTCCTTTTCTCCTCTTGGAATTTATAGCAATTTAAGTTACAGAAATTCATGGTGAAAATAATGCTGAAATTTGTATATGCTTGATACTTACAGTTCTCACAGCTGGAGGGAAAATTAACAGCTTTTAGCCATCTTTGCTAACATTTAACCTTTAGGAAACGGAAATGAACAAATCCTCGAAGGGTTACATTAAATTGCAAGAAATTGCTTCAGTTTACAAGTGTATTCCTAGACAAAGAAATGAAGCGTTTCTTTTCTTTATTATGAACATGTAACATACAAAACTAGGAGGGCTAAATACAACTGGGCTCATGCAAAAATGAGATAAATACTTTAAGAATTTCAGACTAACCAATCTATAAAAAGAAAAGGCACATTTGCACACACATAATGCAGATGTACACACATAAATCTGATTTTTTTGTAAAAAAAAAAAAAATAGATCTCGTTAACAATTTACTTCTCTTACAGATTAACGTTTTATATACATCAAATATGCAATATATAAGAAAATGCAGCAACCAAATAAAGGTCACGGCACTTCCCGCGTGCGCTGACGTATAAATACGTAACGTAGAATTCCTCGGTAGGAGCGAATAGGCTTGGGAGGGAAAGCGACATTCGAGTGTCGTGAGTGCTCAGTCGCCTTGTCAGTCATGCAGAAAGCGCTTTGATTGGATTAGCGGGCAGTGGGCAGGACTGCCGGCAACCAGTCAGAAAGCGCTCGAATAGAGTCGGCCCGGCGCCTTTCGGCTGTGGTTGTGGAACCGCGAACGTCGTGGTGTTTTGTGCGAAATTTCAAATGGAGACCCTCGCTCAGGTGACCGTGGAATATCCACAGTTGCTGGCCGGAGGCGTTGGAATTGCAGCCTGCGCTGCGGGAGCCCTAATTTACAGAGTAGCGACCAGGTAAGGAAAGGCGGTGTCGGCGGCGCGCAGGCCTCGGGCCGGCGTGGATTCTAAGTGGCGGTGCTACGGGGGGGGGCGCCGCGCCGCGCCGCGCCGCGCCAGGCTTCGCCAGGCTTCGCCTCACATGGCGGCTGAGTTCTGTACGCGCTTTATTTGCATATTTGTTTACAAAGACCGACAATTCGGCTGGCATCCCTGTTTTTAAACATTTGAGTTGTTTTGTTTGTCAACTGAAGATATTGCAGATCGAGAGCGATCGTAGGTCATAGTAAACATATGGGAAATAAGTTGTCAAATAAGTTATTAATGTACTGAATGATCTTCTGTTCCTTACCAAAATGTAACTTTACCCGTAGCCCTCATATTACATTAGTTGTTTATTACGCTTTAATACGTCCCTATGTAGTAATATTCAGAGGATTAATCACGTAAGAACGTTTTTTACGTTTTATTAAACGGCAATAGAAAATGTCCTTGATAGGAGGAAAATAATGGCAAGTCTTTTAAATCATGTACTTTGTTTATTTTTAATGTTTAACTGTCTTTTTTACATGGAACAAAAATATAAATTGTAAACTGTACCTGGTCAGCCATTAAGAGCCATATTAGACCAACTTTGAGTTTTCAAAGAATAGATTTTTTTAATGAAAGGCAGTAATTCCTTCGTCCATTGTCATTAACCACTTATCCTGGCCGGGGTGACGGCGGTTCAGAGTCCATCGAGGAAGCCGAGGGCGCTAGGGCATAACCTGCGTCTAGATCGGAGATCAGTCCGTCGCAGTGTAACCACACACACCCGTTCGTACTCAGACGCACACATTGCAGGCAGTTTAGAGTGACCAGTTAACTTGAAACATGTGTCTTTGGACTGTGGGAGGAAACCAGAGCACCCAGAGGAACCTCACATAGACAGACTCCACACAGACTGAATTGCATTCTACACCTAGCCCATCCAGGTGTTGTGAGCCACCGTGGCAGTAAATTCAGTTCAGTTTATTTTATAGACACAGAGCACTGAAAAAAATTTCAAGAGTCACGGCAGATATAAGAGATCTAAGAAACCAACCCTACAGGCAATGTGTTAGCTGTACATTTTGGAACACAATGCACGGAGCATCTGTGGTTGGTTCCAGTAGCCCACTTACCATCAAACCATCTCGGTTCCCCAACACCCAGTGCAGATCTTGTTAATCTGGACAACATCTGATGACTTTGGCTGGCATGACTCTCTTTCTTATTGTGACTCTCATATTGGGAGACAGTCAGGTGTAGTATTAGAAGTCTTGGCTAATGAGTCTTATTTCATAGTGGGGGTACTTCCGGGCTGGGAAGCAAACCCTCTTTCTGACACGTTAGATGGTGGTAATGTCTGCTATGCTATTCAACAACAGCAACACACGCACACGAAAGATACTGGTACCGGGCATACCACTTAGGGGGAATGGACCTTCAGTCTGGACATTGTGCTGACTGTGCCCTCACTACTGTTGGTGTCATAAACAGCCATCACTACACCTTTGTCCTACTTGCACAGAACCTGTGTGTGATGCCTCCTATGCTGTGGTTGTGGGACTTCTGTGAAGCAACGCTTTGTGCCCAGAGGATGTTTTCAATAATAACCTTCTCCAGGTGGCCAATGCTGCTTTTCTTTTTTTTCTTTTATCTATGTGGTTTATTTCCATGTTCCTCTGCTGGTGTTGTTCATGTGTTTTGTATTTTGAGGATAGAATTTTTTCAAAGCGGTTCAGTGTATAATTTTCATGATGGTTCTGCATGCTGCTGTGAAACATTTCAGTGATAATTCCTGCTTTGCCAGGAGCTCACGCTGTTGAATTGTGATACAAGAGTACAGGTTGAGAGATGGAGGAAGGCAGACAACCTGAGCGAAAAGAAGAGGAATGCACTAAGAACGACAGAAAATGTCTCTTGTCTGGGACCAATTTAAGCTTAAATAGAAACCGAATGTAATCCGCCGTGTCCATGGTAAGAAGGAACCCATGATGCTACAGCATTCTTTGTACTCACACGATGGGCGAGACATCACTTCTGACCCAGGGGATTACATTTTGCCTCCTACAAATGCCACAAAGCCTTAAAAGAAAAAAATTATTTTTATCGTTTATTGCTTACATTATTCCTGAGCTGTGCTTAAATTATTTCTTGTAGTTATGAAATTTAAGCTGCCTTACTTTCAACTCTGTTGAACTTGGAGCGATTAAAATATGCAAAGCAATGATAGTGTTTTTTTAAATTTATTTTAGTCTGCCTATTCCTTAGTTTTTGATTGCACCTTGGAAAGTAATTTAAAATATAGTTTTGCCTGTTTATTGGATTTCATTATGTATATTTTCTTTAAAACTCAAAGTGTATTTAAAACGGCCCTTTGTGGCTAACCAGGTTTTATTTACACTTTATATTTTTGTTTCATTTAAATGTGCCACTTAAATGTGTTAGTTTGTATAAAATGAAACAAAATAATTGTTAATTTTAAGAGACTTGCCATAATTTGTTCCACTTCCATGTATAATTTTTTAAAATTGCACTTTAATAAAAGTAAAAATGTTTTTCTTGTCCAATTGCTCAGAGTTACTTGGTTATGAAAATGACAAGTGCAGCCTTAGTTTATGTATCTTCCTCACCTGCATGGAAAGTCACGAGCTTTGGGTTGTGACAGAAAGAACATCGCTGGACCCAAGATATGGCTTGGGTTCCTCTACAGGCAGAACTCCCACTCTGTGACAGGATCAGAACTCAGAGTTGGTCAAGGCTGTTATAATAAAGTTATTGCTTGTGTAGGTTGGTGTACAGACATTATTTGCCACGGTTACAATTGGTGTGCATGAATAAAAAATTGACCACACTTGGTCTTAGTTTGAAGTCTAAAAAAAAGAAGTCTCTGCTCTGTCTCAAAAAAGCACATTTGAAAGTTGCTGGTGATCACCTTGGTTTAGAAGAACACTATGCTTTGGACAAATGAATCAAGACCCAAGGGTCACCCCTAAAGTCTTGAGAAAGGCTCGGGGGCATTATGGGATTGCTTTGGTGTTTCAGGACCTCAGGAGTGTTGATGCATTAAGTCAAATATAAACCTACCAGCATAGTATTGCATACTGCCTGTGGGACAAAGATGAAGATGGGCCAAAATGTAACATTCACAATCCATTCAGGGGAAAATGTATGTGAATCTTTATATTTAGAAACTCCTGTAGCAGCAATAATCTCCACAAAAAGTTTCCTAGAGCTGCAGATCAAATATGAACAATGGTTAGGAAGACTTTTCACCTACTACTACTTAAAATGCTGTGCATTTCAGTGATGTTTGTGGGATTTCTTGTGAACATCTCTTTTTAGGTCATGCCAGAGCATCTCGATTGGGCTAAAGTTGGGATTCTGACTTGGCCATTCCAGGGCACACTTTTTTATGTTGATTTACTCTTGTGTTTGGTGTCATTGCCTCGTCAACACCAAACTTCTACTAAGTTTCAGGTGATGGACCACTGCTGTGACATTGTCAACTAAAACTTCTAGATGCAATTTTGGATGGATTGTTCCCTCTAGGATAGCAAGCTCTCTAGGCCTTGAGGCACTAAAGTAGCCTCAAATCACGCTTTATGGTTAAGATGAGGTTTTGGTGCCATGTGCAGTTTTTTTTTGTTTTTTTGTTTTTGGTCCTCTAGACATAGGTGTGCATTTCTATCAAAGCTCAACTTTTGTCTCCTCTGTTCACATAACATCCCAGAAGCATTGTAGAACATCCAAGTGGTCCTTTGCAAACTTGAGACATACAACAATGCTTTTTTTTCACAGCTTTAGTTTAGCTTAAACAGCTTGTGTTTGACTATTATTGTGACTTCACTGAAGATCAGAAGACATTTTATGAGTAACTGATGCAGATTAAGTTAATTGAGCAAGGTCAGTCAAAGGGTCCACAAACTTTGTCTTAGAACTCTTTAAATTTCCAGCGTTACTTAAATATTATGACCTTAACCTGTTGATAGCATTTAAATTAGGATCAGATATCCATATTTATGTATGTTTCAGTGACATCTTTGTCCAAAAGTGTACAAACTACCAGTAACCTGTATCAGCAGTGCACATTGCTTATACTAGATAGCTTTAATAAAATGCCAAACAAATAGTGCAATACACAGGAAACCACAAAACTGGGATTTCAGCTGTTCAACACCAGCGTGGGCTCTGCACCATGACAACCTGTCCTCTGTCAGACCACTAAATGCTATGGTCATCCTTGCAGAAGATAAACCAGGAGGTGGGGAGTCTGCTTTTCTGTGGGCCACATTTTGGGTTGTAATGCTGCTTCATTTAAAGTGTAACATTATTTGAATCATTTGATACTGATCTAATTATGGGTTGCAATTTTTAAACTCTTAATTGAAAGAGTACCAGGCGTAGGGCCTTATAGGAGGGTCGTATGATATTATGTACCCAGAGAACCATTGAGAACTGAAGCCAAATTCCCTGTATGTGTCAGCATACTTGGCCAAATAAATTTGATTCTGATTCTGATATTAGTAGACAGGGGTGGCTGCCAGCCGAGCTTTAGTCCCCAACTCTGACCGTAACCCCGTAATGAGGGTGCTTAGAACATAGAAAGATGAAAAGCAAATAAAGGGGGGTTATAACTTGGGTGAAATTTGTTAGTTGGTAGCTGTCCATTGGTGAATAGGGTTTTCTTTGCAGCAGGCGTTGTCAAATTGTAAGCTTTGTTTCTTGGTTCTGCAGGAAGAAGCCCACACATGTGAGAGTGAACTGCTGGTTCTGCAGCCAGGACACAGAGGTGCCATACGGGAACAGGAATTGTTGGGATTGTCCCAACTGTGAGCAGTACAATGGCTTCCAGGAGGTACAGGACAAATCTATTGTACTAAAAGAATGAAAATGAATGGAAAGCTGCACACAGGTACCCCCTTACTTACGAATGTAATGTGTTCCTGGAGGTGAAATATTGCACGTCAGAGACGTAATTACCATTACAGCCAGAGATGGATTTAATGGTTTGGGGTGCCCTCACTCCTTATTCTCACCATTTTCTATACCTGTTAGTCAGTGAGGCCTGGGTGTAAAAATACCTTTTCACTGCTGCCTGGACTGCTGAGTACAAGAGCTGCTGCAAATGTCCAGGCTGTATGTTGTATTTGTCCTAATCTGTGAGAAAATCATTAGGCACTCAGTAATTGTGAAACATGAAATGAACAGTACAACCCTTAACCTTGGCTGCACGGCTGCACTAGTGTTTAAATGGAACTGTGTTTTAATTTGCATGCAGGTAACAGGGGAGGACTTCTGATGATTAAAATCGAAAGAGGTCCAGAGTTTGCTTTTGCCGTTAAACAACATACGTGTTTGTACTCGCCATCGATCTCCAACCGATTTGCTCTGACTTGCGCAGCATCGTGTAAATGACTGTAACCGACTAGGTAAACAGCTGGCCAACAGCCACTTTGCCAGTCTGGAACTTTTTACAGGTGTGTAGTAATGCTGTTAAAATGCCATCCGTATTTGATTTTATAGACTTCTCTTTTTTTATGGACTATCCAAAAATATTTAAGAAAAAACATTTTAGTAACTGAAATCAATCATGGACAACACCTACCACCCCCTACATGAGTCTGTACGAGCACTGAGTAGCTCGTTCAGCAGCAGACTCATACACCCACAGTGCAGGAAGGAGCGCTACCGCAGGTCATTCCTACCAGCAGCTATCAGACTGCACAACGCAGTCTAAATTGGTTAATTTATTTATAAATTATTTATGTATATAGGGTTATTTTATTTGTGTACATAGATTACTAACTTAATTGTTCTTGCCCTTCTTACTAACTACTTGTTCTTCTCCTATATTCCCCTTGTGATAAGAGCTTTGTAACACCTAAATTTCTCATTCATGGGATAATAAAGGTTTATTCTATTCTATTAAAAATCATAAATATTGAAAAATCCTGTATAAAAGAAAATGTAAGTATTTAACAATTTTAGAGGAATCACCTTTATTAATGAATACAACATATAATATTATTTTAATTTTGCTGTGTTAAAAAAAAAAAACATCCAGCCATCTCTATTGTGGTAATGCACCTCATCCACCGCTCTTGCATGCAATCTATGGCACTGTGAATTTATTATTTCATTTGTTTAGCCACATTCCATGTTTATCACACATTACATTAGCTTACAAAAGTGTTACTGCAGTGCAAAAAGTAGTACTGTACAACACCACTGCAAAAAAACATTTCATTATGACACAAATTTTGAACTTTTCCCTCTTCGCTCAAATCTCATAACTGCAAAAAAATTAGCCTCGTATTTGGTCATAACTCAGAAAACGGCATAAATTATTTCACTCGTACTTGAAAATTTGCATGTCAGAGAATCAAATATTGGGGGACACCTGTAGCTAGTATTTGAATTATGCATCGTGAGTTTTCTAGGCATTCATTCATTCGCTTCATTTTCTTTATTTTTTTGCTTGTGGTATTTAAAGTCTTTTGCCTATGTTGAATGTTTGATAGCCCAAGTTTCAAGTGAACTTGTAATCATTTATGTGTACAATAAAATGTGTTTTTTTAATGTATATTTGGCCATTTAAAATACCATAATTCCAACAATGAAAGTATTTAAGTGACATTAAAAATCAGCAGCAATGTTTTTTCTGATGCTTTTCTAACTGCTCTGTTAACTGTGTGAGAAGAATGAATGATAAAAACAAATTAAGTAAAAATTAAATGTAATTTAACACAGGGCTGCATTAATGAAAATTGGGCCACAAACAGAGTTCATAAGGAACTTTTTCTGTTTTTTGTTTTGTTCAGCTGCTGCTGGGTTAGACAGTTTTTATTCCCCATGTCTTATTCAGGACATAATTATGCTGTTTGTCAGGTCACCTTGGACTCTCTGTTCTCACTAAATAAGAATTTCACGTTTTTTGTGTGCCCACCCCCCAGAGAAAAGTATTTTATGTCCAAAGTACAGTGGTCATAAATACCCATTACTATTTCGTTTGACGTGATTTTGGTCTGACCTTCCAGAACGGGGACTACAACAAGCCCATTCCAGCTCAGTACATGGAACACCTGAACCATGGTGTGTCAGCAGGTCCCTCCCAGGCTGAGACATCCAGGCCCCTA
Organism: Heterotis niloticus; assembly: GCA_018136845.1. Taxonomy (NCBI): domain Eukaryota; kingdom Metazoa; phylum Chordata; class Actinopteri; order Osteoglossiformes; family Osteoglossidae; genus Heterotis; species Heterotis niloticus. The sequence continues at coordinate 10,293,220 of CM030896.1, forward strand.
CAGTGGATCAGCTCCCAAATGCTGCTGTGCAAAAAGTGCAATCACAATCAAACCCTAAAAATCAAACAGTTGGCCTCCTTCATGCCTAGGGATGAGGTGAGTGTCTTGCTCCTTTCCATATCAATTGGGCCTTTTAACTTCCTCAATTGTAAGTGCTGTACACGAGAGGGCACTGTGTGCATTTTTCTTCACAAGTGCAGTAATTGACCCCACTTCCTACATCACTGTTACAACAGCCCACTCTGTTTTAGCCCTTTCAACAATGTATCATCATTTATCCTATTTTATCTATATATTTATATATTTTTTATACATATACTGTATTTATACAACCTTTGCTATCCATTGACTTTCATGTGTTTATTTACTAAAAGGTCTTATTGATCTATTTTACATTATGTTTTAGTGATGACATCAGTGCTGTTTTATTATTTTCTATTTATCAAGGATATGTGTAGACTGCTAACTGAGGCATTAATAAGTTCAGGAAATTCTGTCATTTTCAGGGGTAAATTACTTGATTGTGTTCAATTTTTTTTGTAATAGGTACAGGCATCCCTTGGTTTAACAATGTAATTTGTACATGAAAACCGTTTGTATACTGAGCATCAGTATATCGAAACCCAGTTTCCCATTATTTCTTATGGGAAAAATATTGTACTGTACTTTGCTTTGCTGTGAGATTGTTCATATTTGTGCTCTGCTGACAGCTCCGGGCAGATGATGGTAAAAGAAAAGTTATGGGTGTGAAGGTCACACTCCAATGTAATAACAGGCTTGGCGACTAATGGCATGCCAGACAGACTAGAACAGATTACGCAAAAGAGATTACTAGAAAATGATTAGCTTAGTTATTAGTTTTTTTCAGTGTAAATTTCGATTGTACCTGGGGAACATATTAATGTCAGGTGTGTAACTTTGAAACCCAAATGTATGTATATCGAAGGAGACTGTTAATGTTCTTGCAGCGTAACTTTGAAGATTTGTATACTGGAGGATACCTGTATTTACTACCATCAGTGGATTGTTCAGATTTGTCACAAACTGGTAAATGCTGTTAAAATACCAGTACTTACTATCTTAAGAACTATGGTATTTGTAACCTAGGTGCTGTCTGTCAAGTAGTCACAGTTTTCAGTTGACGTGCAGTCCAAGTATGAGTGTCATTGAAATGCAGGGCCAATTTTTGCAAGCCTGAACTGCGCTGCTGCATTTCTTTGCAGTACATCTGTTTTTTCCAGGGTTTGGTTGCATTGACCCAGATCAGCAACTTTATTTCAGTTTGAACTTCCGCCACTCTTCTGCCATTTGACTGCAAAGTGGTTCTACCACATGCACATATTTGTTTTCACAAATACAGGGAGGGGCCCGATTAGTGCCATGATAGAGGAGTTTCACAGGTAGGGCAGCCTGGAGTGGACTGGCAGGAGTTCCTCAACGCAGGCATGTTTCTCTGCTCCATTTCACGTTCAACCATGTTCCCTTTTTCTCATGGGACCCATTGTCTACAACATGCTTACGTCATGTTTGTATAAATATCTCACAGATTCGTTCAATTCCAATTTACACTTTAGAGCAAGTAGTAGTCTTGAGGCTCAAAAATGATATCCTTACCAAATATGTATGTGCGTGTCGGTGGTCAAAAGACTTATTTAGGGCTGAAAGACTCTGATTTAATAAATATACAAATATCTTTTAACTTCTTCAGTGAGACCTGTTCAAGGACAGTTGGACAATTTATATGTGTGGCAGCCAGAGGTTGGAAACCCCTACATCCCTGTTGGAGTTTAATGGTGATCGCTCATAAAAGAGTGTGCACTTAAATGTGCACTTTTTTCTTTCATTTGTTATACAATATTTTATAACATTGTAGGGAATGTACCTGCTGTAAAAATTTTGTGCACATCATGGATTAAAACTTTAAGTTGTTAACATGTTAATATAAATTATGACTTCAATAGGGACAAAAGGATGTTTAAGAATGGGCTTACAAGTGTTTAATATGTTTATAAGAAATCTATTGTGGACTATATGCCTAACTGGTGTAAGCAGTTTGTTTCTTTTTCAAGATGCCGATGCGATGGTTAGTGTTAAAAGTACATATTTTATAGGTACTACACATATTCAAGTTATAGATTTATTCATTTTAGTTAAATGATTTTTTTCTACAGTTTGACAAATGGTGCTGAACTGGAGTTTGTGTATTTTTTTTTCAGTTACTTTAAAGGTGATTATTTTGTTTTCTGCTAAAATAAGGCATCCGAGGTGCACCTTCAGTTGTATGCTATGTTTATAAAACCAAATTAAAAATGCTCAAAAGGAAATAATAGCACAAACTTGGGCATCTAGTGCTACACCTTATCACAGTTTAAGCCTTAGTGCTTCTGACTCTGATTTAAATGTGTATTAACAATGCCTTAAAATACTTTTTTTAATCACCTTAGACATATTGCAAAATGCCTTTTTGGTCACTGTGTGATGCTGACAAAGTGACCCATGCATTTGTTCTTACTCAGTGTGATTGTTATAATGGTCTTTATGCTGGTCTGCAGGCTACAGTTGGCACAGAATGCAGCATGTGAGATTTAAATAAAGTTGACTAAACAAAAAAGGTCATGTAACATCTGTGCTGCCTGAGTTGGATTGGGTACCTGTAATCTTTAGAATTGACTTTCTGATTAGTTTTGCTAGATTACAAAGATGTAAATGGATTAAATGAAAAAAAAATATATTATTATTATTATTATTATTATTATTATTATTATTTATTATTATCATCTTTCTTTGCTCTACAAATTGCACTGGAGGAATGGTTAATGAAAGTCTAATGAAATAATTTTATTAAAGTTTCATCTACTTGTATTATTAAGGTTTTATTGCATGTGATGCAGCGACAGTATATAAACAAATCAGAATCAGATTTATTTTACCAACTGTGCTCACACAGAGAATTTGCCTTTGGTTTCCAATGGCGCTCAGTGTACATAAGCTCACAACACACACACACACACACACACATCAATACAAGTGTAAAAATGCATGACAGTGCTGGAGAATAAGAATACATATTGTGAGGGAGTGGTAAATATTATAAGGAAGAATAATTATTATAAGGGGAACACTGCAAAGACTAACAAACAAATCAGCTGTTCATGAAATGTTCATGAAATGACAGACTTCCTGCTCCAACTGCGTTTATAAGGTGAGGACCTACTATATGTGTGCTCTGCTATTGTGCGTAGGAAAACAATTTATTTTGTCATCCATTTGTGTTGCAGGAGAAGTATAACGATGAGATTGAAGTGTATCGGCACCACCTGGAACAGACTTACAAGCTGTGCCGACTCTGCCAAACCACTGTTGAACACTACATCAAGCACCAAAACCGGCAACTGCGAGCTGTGCTCTTTAGCCAACAGCTGCGCCGCAGCCGTGACTCCCACCTGGGCTGCATTCAGGTGAGAACAGTAACCCTCATCATCAGCTGTTGAGTAAACCACATGCATTCTCCCAAAAGACCATCCTTTTCCCTTTATTAGTTTGATCACAGCAATTCGCTGCAACAACGTACTTTCATATGGAAGATGAGTTGAAACTCATCTTCCAGCAATCAATTTAGCAATTTTCAAAATTTAAATGCATATAATTCATGTGTAAAATAGAGTAATCTACAAAAAACAAAACATGTTTCTCAAAACTTGTGCAGTTGAGACTGTTAAACCATGAATGACCATCTTCTCTATGGTAAATAGGCAGAAAAAGAAGATTGTAGGTTTTTGTTTTTCTGTTCTAAATATATAATAAATAAACATGTTATTGTGCCCAGTGAACAAGTGCGTAAAAGTATATGAATAGTATAGATTGGAAAATATTGAGTGAATAAGCTTTTTGTCATTGAATGAAACATCCTGAGATCCCTAGCATCTTTTGGATCGCTTGTTAAATTTGTTACCCCTACTCTCCTTCTTGTTTCTATAACAGAGCAACAACTCAATTTCCACTCCTGGCCGGGTGATCCTGCTCCGCGTCCTGGCCTTTCTATTTGCTGCTTTCCTGGTGGCTTTGGCACTGAACAGATGTGGACTCTGGCAAATCCAGATTGGTGGTGCAAGTCCACCTAATCCTTCCCCAAATAATGTGAGCGCATCAAACACCACAGAAGGTGACACTGATGTGGTGTGGCTCTGGCAGGATCTGCTGGGACTTATGCCGGACAACACTTGGGAGAAAGCCCAACAGGCATGGGACTATGGCAGGGATCATGAGGCCGCTGTGGCATCCTTGGGCCTGCTCATTTGTATTGCCAGCATCTTCCTCGCAGGTCCACTGAGGTGAAGGACTTTCACTTACATAAGTTCTATACACAGATGATGTGACAATTTTACTGTACAAAAAAACAGCTTAAATCAACAGTGTGGGTGCATTTTGGATATCGAAAGATGATATTCATCAACAAGAAGATGATAATGGATATCTAATTTGCAAAATACACCAAAAACAGTGGCTGTGAAAGTCTTAACGGGTTCAAATAGGTCTGATCTGCTTCAGTATCTCCGTCATCACCATCTAACCTGCAATACACATCGGGGTAAAAAAATAAACTTGTTAACCTTATAGTAACTGGCTGAAGTTATGGCTCACACTGGTTCACATTACTTTAACATTACTTTTGTTTTCATTGGATTTGATATTGTGTTGATTCCTCTGTCATGTAAACTGTCCTATAATTGGCGTTTGGCACTGGTCCATCTACTGCTCCTGGCAAGTTAATACACTTTATAACATATACTAATCTATACAGTGAGGAAAGGGAAGGGATGAGACTTTGACATCTGAATATTTCCACTTAACAACTATAAATTATTTCTAAGTAACCAAACATTATGCCATAAAATTACTGGACGGTGACCCAGGATCCATGCCATGGAGAAGTCACCAGGGAGTTGAACAGGGAACCGGGCACAAAGCCTGCAGACCCCTCATTACATGGAGAGCTGTGCACAGGGTCTAAACCCAGCTTGGAATTCACCAGCATGTTTAGGTAAATCAAACTGAGAAACGGTTGGGTCTGTTTAATAACCTGCAGGGTCCCAGTGCACTGCTCCTGTTCCCGGATTCATTCGACAAGCTCCACGTCAAGCAGATGTTGTGGCAAGTAAAGCTGTTCGCCTGACTGGACTGGCAGAAGAGTTTGGACTGAATTTATTACAGGGTGCAATAAGAACCACAAAGAAACCCGGTCACAGTGACAGTGTAGTACAGTGAAAAAACAAAACAAACACAACCATTCATGGTGCTTCTGCTTTGGGTTGCTGAGTGGATGCTCAGGAGTGTCAGGGTGTTGATGCTACTGAGGATGCTGATAAATTATCTTACATTTTATTTCAATTTGAACCTAAAACTACCGCTGCAGGTGAAACAGCTGTTGACTGTTTTATTCAATGGTAGATACAGATTTTTATTTGTATATATATTTTTTATTTATTTTTAATATACATAATATGTATTCAAAAGGTAGGTAGTGTATTTTGGTTTCTAAAAGTTCTTACAGTAAATTCTTAAATGTGCCCACATTTCACTTCATACTGAGTTTTTGAAAATTATATAATATAAAAGATTTTGTTGTTGTCCCAGACTTTATTACTGTATTAATTTATGCAATTAATATATAATTATAATTTATACAATATATATTTTTTATGCTAAAGAATAAGACAGGCTTTAAATAGGAATTGTGTTAAAAAAAATTGTCATCTTTTGTCATTTTGCAGTTTTGAGCTTTCAGTTGATGTTGCTTGTTATTTGATTGAATGCCCAAGGCTCCGGCGAATCGATGCTGTAGCATCCATCCTCTGGTTTATCATCGTGAGCCTGCATCTGCTGGAGAGCTGCCTGGGGGCCAATGGTCCTGGCTGGTTGGAGACATTCAGGGTTATCGTCACTGTGCTGTGCTGCTCAGTGGGCTTTGCTGCTGCTGTGGCCACCCGCAAGTCTGTGAATAACAGGAGGGCCCGAGGTCGAAGGTCAGTGTTTCAGCAGTGGCACCTGAAACTCGCAAACAAAGAAAGGGATGAGAAATTTCTGTTGTGACGTTGCTGTTCAATGCATTTTCTGTGTTCATCTTGCTGTGCACCACACTCTGTCATTTAACTGAATTAGAGGACCCTCTTGAAAACCAAATGTGTAAAAGTGTTAAAAAAAAAAAAAAAAAGGGGGGGGGCAGTTTTTACTGTTAATTCACCCTTTAGTGCAAAATCTAAATACAGCAGTAAAGACAACAAATTTAAGAAAAAAAGCTAATTAATTTCTATTTATTAAACAAGCTGAAGTGTTGTCTCAGCACCCTTGTGTATGTGCAAATGTGTTATTTTGCTCTGCAGTTTAATGCAGTGCAAATGACACTGTAAGTCACCTTGGATAAAGATATCAGTTTAATGCAGTGCACAATCATCTTTTGATGAGAAACGTGCACATCCCAGCTCCCAAAGAACATAGTTTTTGTTGCACTTGAGAGCACCTTGTGTAAATGAACAGTGCACTATAAGGCAGGTGCTGAGGGGATGCAGTTGAAAGTGTGTTGGACCAATGGTGCTGTTGTAGGTGAGGACAGCAATATGGACAAGTCAACTGAAGGATCCATTGGGACCCACCTTATTCCTCCGTTGCAGGTATCTTTCTGGTGGGTCTCTGGGCCCTGGCTACAATGGACCTTCCCCACTCCTGGATCCTCCACTCACTGGCCATTCTGCCTCCTTTATTCCCACTCCACCACCAAACCTGTCGCATCTCATCAGCCGGAAGTTAGGCCAGCGGGGCCGCCGGGCTTCGCCCTCCTCTTTGCCGGGGCGTTTAAACCGAGCACTGTCCCTAGGCACCATTCCCTCTCTGGCCTGCACAGGTAAATGCCCCTCTAGCCCCCATCCTATCCGTCATTTATGGCACCCATCCTATCCGTCATTTATGGCACCCAGGGACTCAAGTAAAGGGGAAAGACAACACGTTTTAAATTTGATTCGGTAATTTTATTAGTATCAAGGTTTTATTAATATTAGGTGACAATAAGTGCTATCAAGTTCAGTTCAACTAACGGTAGCCACTTGCATGGGTTTCTTGGTAGGACAGGTTATGAAATCAGTTTGCTCTGTCCTTCTTCTATGCCTTCTTTGGATTATGAAAACAGAACAAATGTGTCAATTGCACACACCCTGTGCTGGATCCAAACCTACACCTGACTGAGAAGATGAGGAGCTCTGAGGCGCTGGTGTCGTCTACTGCACCCTGGTCTACATTTATTCGTAACAATAAATAGTTTGTTGGTCCATTTTGGAAAGAATTGTTCTGATGTTAAAGCCAGAATATGGTTACCTGTTTAACATAATTTCTTTCTTGAGTTTGCTAAGTGGTAGCCTGTAAGGCAGTAAGGCTGTAAAGGTTTAAACAACAAAAATCAAAATTTTGTGTTTGCTTAGTTTGTGTTTAGTATGTAACAGATTTATGTTACGACTGTAGTTTCCCATTCAAATACCGTTGGTTGCAGCAGACAAAAGATCCTGCTGTTGCAGTAAAATTTGCAGCATTCTGATGAGGATGATTTGTTGCGGGTATTTGGGTTTGTTGTAGTCACTTTAAAATGTGTCTGTAGCAGTGACTTTGTTTAAGCACGTATCACACACCTGTAGTAAAGCCTAATAAATGCTTAAACCGTAGATGACATTTTTCTGTCACCATGTCAACTTCCAGTCACCCTGATATTATAGAGGTTATTTTTGAAGTGAATGTGTATTTGCAGAAAAAAAAATTGAAGTGAAGGGCTAAGTGACCAGTCTAGCTGCCACCCACGGATGAATACGTAGAGCAATATCTGTGTCACTGTGTGTGAGATGACAGCAAACAATTAAATGTTAAATGTTGAAATTGATCAAATAAATTTTATTGCATTTAAAGAGTAAAAGATCCTTGGAGACATTGTAGATTTCCCCAGGGGGAAAAAAGTTACAGGTGTATGATTAAATAATCCACTTATGACCCCCCCCTTCCCCAAAGGTTTTAACAGGAGAGATAACCTCAGTCTTTGTTCACTAAAATCAGTCTCTAAAAAATCGGATGTTCAGTTTCTACGTATTTATTTATAAATATAAATAATGTACTGTATTTATTTATAGGGCTGACTACAAACATGCAGAATGCCAGGTAAACTAATGGCTGTTGGTGAAAGATTATAGTTGTGAGTTTGAATTGCTGCAAGACTGACGGTCACTTGTTGTAGATAAATGGTGTTGCCTAGGAGTTGTACATGGAGTTTTGGACTGACAACTGTGTGCACTACAGAATGACAGATGGGTGATAATTGTGTGATGAAGTTGGTGCTGGTTATAGTTCCAAGTCAGGCCCACGTGAACAAGTTGTGTCTTGAAGGGGTGGAGACCATCTTTGTGCTGGTGAGAACTCTTTAAGTGCCTGTATGAGAGAAGTATTAAGACTGTCATCTTCTCTGAGCTGTGGAATCTTTATCAGCGGCTGCGGGGAAGCAGAAAAGCTGGTTCTTGGATGACCTGTTTGAAAGGGCAGCAGGAGCAGGCCTGGATACAGAAGTGTGCACTGCTATTTGTGGGCTGTGGGCCAGCCTCCCTGACAGGATAGATAGTCATGTGGAACTGCTGGTAAGATGCATTGTGGGAGTAGCGCATGGATCAGTTGAACAGTACCTCACCCACGAAGGAAGTTGAGATGAAGTGCGCTTTAATACCATGAGAACATACAGACGTGTTGCCCAATTTTAGGATGAGATGTGCTTTTTGTGGATACAGAAATATGTAGATACATTTCAGAGTAATTTGTATTATCTCATATGTCTATATATATATTTATACATTTAATAATTTGAGTTGAGCTTACAGAATCCAGTTCTCACAGTTTTTGTTGTGTCAAGTCCCGTAACTTCTACAGTCTGGTTCATACAGCAAGTGTTTTGAGTTTTCTGAATGCATGAAAGCGTTAACTATTTTCTTATTACCCTAAATTTGAATATTAAACAAGCATAGAATAGAATTTGATCTGATGGAATGCTCTTCCAGTCATCCTCTTCATTAGGTTTGACAGAATGAATACAAAAAAAAGTCTAGATAAATATTGCATTTTGTCTATAGATGCAGATTTGAGTTTTTTCCCTTTTATCCCCTGCCTGTTTGAGCTGCAGTAGCTTTATTGGGTGTAGAAGGCAGGATATTGAAACCCTGAAATTAAGGGGGTCTGGTGAGTGCTGTCTCTGTGGAAATGACTGCTGTGGGTGTGCTGTCTGGCCCTGGGTGATGACTATAGACACATGCCTTGTGATAAAGCTTTTCTGTTCCCCTCCTTTCTTTTCAGTGGATATGGCCACCTGGACAGGTGCTTCAACACAGCTGTCAAATTTCTGCAGAAAGCAGCAGAGACAGTAGCAACGCACGCTTATTGTTGACACTTCTGTACATCTGGCTGTTGAAATTACATCCATATTTATGGTGTTATCAGTTCCATGATGATTTTTTGTAAGCCTGTGCCAGTACTTACACTGTTGTATTTTTGAGCTGCAAATCAGTTTACCCCTGCTCACCCTTCCAGACAAACTTGGCTACTATACTACCTGGGCTTCGCAGATTTATTTTGGAAGGGCACGGAAATACTCAGTTTTGGGCAATTTAACGAAGAGTCACCCAACCGGTGGCATTAAGCAAGGATCCAGCTGTCTGGTCCACTGTCAACAGTAATGGGTGACAGCAGAACATGGTGATGGTTGTATCTGTAAACATCTCTTGTGTTTTTTGGAGTGTGATGATGGATGTGCTGTGGCTGTGAAGGGGAGACATCCTGGTGTTTTTGAACAATAATAATCATTCATTCATTCAACCATTCATGCATTCATTCATTATCCTTCAAAGCTTTTCCTAATGCAAGGTTGTGTGGGTTAAAAACCTATCCTGGAATAATAGGACATTGGCATGGTTTTGCATTCCGGTAAAATGATGTTATTTTTCTTCCATGTTAATTTATGCTAATATCATCTGTGTAGATTGTTTAGACTGGTGGACTGTACTGGTGACAAAGGATCTGATCGGTTAAATTAAAGACAACATTTATTTGTATAGCACCTATCATACAGTGGTCTATAGCTCAAAGTGCTTTACAAGGTGAAAGAGACAACAGTGAGAAAGAAACAGTAGACAAGAGTACAGAGAAAATGGTTAATAGGAATAATGAAAGAGGTCAGACTGAAAATGAGGTTTTACAGATGAGTAAATAGGGTCTAAAGGCCGGGAGGGCAGAAAAAAACAAACAAAAAAAAGCTCCAGGTGGACTGGAGAGAGGTGGACTGATGAGGGTGCCGTGGAGACGACTATAGACATCACTTGCTTTATGCAGCTCCATCACGGTGCAACAGTGCCAGTGCTGCAGAGGTGTAGGTCTACTGTTATTTGCAGGATATGTCTTTTGTGGTTGACCCGTAGAAGGTCTTTTTTTCTGTTTCAAAGTAGACTCCTGCCCCTTCATGTAGTTCTCTTCTGTTTTCCCTTGTAATCTGGCCACCTGTACAGAAAAAAGTTGGACATGCTAGAGAATGTCCATTTAATTTTGGGAAATGCATTTTCTTCTGTATTCCAAGTTCAGTGCCCCATTTTTTTTTTTTACTCTTGCTTAGCCTGAATGTATCCTGAAGCTACATAATAATGTCCAGGTGTAAACAAGTTCAGAACAGGGGCATTTGTAAAGAATATGACAGCTGGTCAACTGCTGGCAGGTGAATTTTTGATTATAAAAATCACAACATTCTTGTCACTGCTTACTAGTTGTGCATACTGGCTATTGGTATCCTGGATTTGTCAGTTAATTCTTTGAATCATCTGTTACCTATTTAGAAAAGTGCATTATACTTGATAAATATTTTTGGTATTTATTAGATAGCTGCTAATAAATCTGCTGTTAGATGAAAATATTGCACATACACATGCCAGTGTTTCCCTTCTCAACTTATGGTCTTGTGGATCTTTTGTGCTTTTTAGATTCTGGCTATTTATTCAGTGGCAGTCGGCCTTTGTCGCACTATAAAGATTCTCCGCCATCAGGTAAAGGAAAAACTGTTTTTGTTTGGATTTAGCTTAAAAATATCTTGTATTATACAACAATCAGAGATACTTGAAGTTAGACCCTTTTCTTCAGGGTGTAGATTTACAGAAAGTTCTCCTTTTTAGTTCTGATACGGGAGTTTTGTTGATTTCATTTAAAATTCTTAAGTTGTGTTAAACTGTTAATCTGACACCTGGTTGTTCTCTGTTTTGTGGGAGAACAGAGCTGGATGTTGAAAAACTCTGCTTCCTCTGTGCAGACTATTTCTCCTTGAAATCTGGGAGCCGTCCCTCATCTCCGGGCCCTTCCCCAGCCCCCTCGGTAGCAGGTTCAGTGACATCCACCTCCAGCTCAGCCCGCCAGCGTCGCCCCCTTATCAGCCCTGCCCGGTTGCAACTTGGTGGCAAGAGCCTGCAACTCTTCTCATCCCACATGGAGCCTGGTCTGTTGACCACATCATCCTGCAACTCTGACCATATCCATGGTGCAGCACTTGGCCGTGAAGCTTTGGCCATCCCTCCACACAGCCACGGTATACAAACACAATCATTCCCTTGGGTACTGACAAGTCAACTTCATTAGAGAACCATATTTTATTAACAGAACCACGTTTTTTAAGCATTAATTACTTGCATGTAGCCCCCATCTTAGTTGAAACAATGGCCTGAAGAGGATAAAGGTGGAAGACCTCATGCTATTAATCCATGACTGTTACAGAAGTAATATAAGGGCCTCGCCAGAAATGTTTAAATGTGTTTTCACATGCAAAAATAGAACTTGAACAGTTCCATGGGAATTTATGCTTTATCCAGTGACTCAGTCATTCACTCACTACTAGTGACAGCTTGTCCATGTTTGGAGTCTTTTCCAAGTAAAAGGCACTGGGCTTGTTAGGGTACCTGGTCAATGGGACACTAGTTCATCACACACTCTCAGGCAAAGGTGAACTTTTAAGTAGATCGGTTGACCGTATTCTGCTTTAAGTAATTTAAACTTCATCTCCTACAATGTTTTACCCAAGTTAAAGATTATACACTGTAATTAACCACATCCTGCGCTTTTGGTGCTGACAGGATGATCCAAGGTCTAGACAGAGGTAAAAGCATCAAAGAGAAACCTGTAATCTGCAAGCAGTCTCTTGTGTCTTGTGTTAAGTACCAATAGCATAGTTTCAGACATCTACAGTGCAGACACTTTTCTTGTAAGCAACATACAACTTGGAAGAAATATAAGTAAAGGTGATGCTTCTGTATATGAGTAATTCTAAATTTTAATAAATCTAAAAGTGCATCGCAAACACAGGACTTCTGGAAACCTCGTGGACATTAAATTTAGCAAATAATATTTGCTTAGGGAAATAAATATGGATTCTTCTCATGAATGTCATTGCCAGGCACCCCTTCTCCTTTATATTCTTTACATTTTCTTTGCACTCTCTGTCAACTGACTTTAAGCTCAATAAAATGCTGCTAATAAAATCTGTGACAGCCAGATTTGTTACTTTTCAGATCTGGGTTCTGTGCTTGAGGACAGCAGTGTGTTTGGGGAGATAGAGGAGGAGAAGAACAGGGGCAGTTCCTCAGGCTCTTCAGCCTGCCTGGTGGACACCACCACTGGGGCAGGAGCAGACGACAGAGTTGCACTGAAAGGTGAGCCCATTTCTTCATGTGAAAGGGGTGGGTAGAGTGAAGAAGCATGCAGAATAGTGGTTAAGGACATGATTTTGTATCCTGTAGGCTTGCATTCTATAAATTTAACATTCATATTTTAAATATTCATAGTTTATTCTTGGTAATAACTGTTATATTGAAACAGTCAAATCAATCATTGTAAGAACATGCCTGTTGCTATGGCACTCTTTATTGCAATGGTGCCTTTTCCCATTGCTTAGATTACAGATGTTCAAGACACCATTTGTTTATCTTCAAGCAGCACTGAAACAGTGACTTAAACACGTGTGTTCCAACCTCTTCCCACAGCCGATCATGTTGCCATATAGCAAACACAACGCGACCTTGCATGTCCTGTTTGTTTCAGGTGTGCCGGGCTGGTCACTGTGGTCGGGCCTTCTGTGTGCGAGTTTGATGGCCAACCTGACGTTCGGATTCCTATACTGCTACCACAGCTGGAGATGAGCTACCCAGGCGCTCTGCTCCTCTGTGGACCAACCTGTGATCCTTGCTTCTGTCACTGCTCTATGGGGTGATCTGACTTTACAGGGTGGGGCTCCACTCTTCCCCAAGTAGTAAAGTGTTTCTCGCCACCAATCTAGGCTGAAAGGACTTCGTGATCTCATCATCCACATCAATGCTGAAGACTCAAGGAGGATTCTTATTGAAGAATTTCATATTGGAAAATGCAGACAAAGTAGAGCATTGTGTCTAAACGTGATGTTTTGCACTATTGTTTGGACTATTTTATTTTTTATTTTTTATTTTTTTTAATTTCACAGCTGTTTGTAAAGGAATACTTGTTCACGGTTGCTGAGATGCCTAGGGCTGAGCTCCAAATTGCCCTTATATTTGCTTCACTAACATTATCTGTAAAATATTGTGATACCTTCTTCTCTGTTTCTTAGGTCTGGGCAGGAGCTTTTCCATTAGAGGTTGCCGTTAGATAAGATGAAGTGCTTGAATTTCAGCTATTTTGCTGATCAACCTAGGAATGTGGACATTTAACCTGGTCTGCTCCAGGGTTACTGCACACACAAGCATCATTATTCTACCCATTGGCACCAAGGATGGATTTGCTAATGTTGGAAATCCATTTTTCAGAGGCACTAGGCAGATGTTTGCTGCTTCTGCTGCTTTGCAATGTCAAAGAACTTTTTTTTTCTGTGGGTAAACCCAATGAGAAATTCTGTGGTGATCTTTGTCCACTTCAATTCTTCTACAGAGAGCACAACTCTTGCGTTCCTTTAATGACTTTTTCAATGACCAACATTGACCTCAGTTAAAATGTTAACACTGGCCAGGATCTGTCTTTACTTTTAGCTTATAAATGAGTTTCTTACACCTAACTGTCCCAGTTCTCTACGCTAACACCTGGATGCTGTTGTTGATCTAAATTAGATTCTTTGAGATTGGCTAAAGACACCTAGCAGGACTGAGAACTCATGCCTTATTTCAAAGTTTCCCTTTATGAAGATCCTCAGCTTAAGTTGCAAAGAACTTTGAAGCTGAACAGCTTTGGGACAAGAGCACTGGGGTGAGCAACTTGCTGTCTTGGTGGTGTCTGTAGCTTTCAAACACTCTTTACTCATTATTTGACTATAGCAATTTAGCTTAAGTGTCCTCCCCATTGGTGCAATATGTGGGCCCTTCCTAGTAGTGGATCCAGCAGCATTTTGGTTGCCGGCTAACAGCAGGCAGTCTTGCGTCTTGGCGGTCCAGGCACAAACAGATAACCTGCAGCATGGGCCTGGCATAAATGCAGCTTTCAGAAATGTTAGTTGACCAAGGTTATGCTGTTAACCAAGGAAAAATAGTAAATGTTTTAAATCAGAAAAAAAGTGTGTAAATCAGAAATACTAGTTTCTCTTGGAGGTTTCTGTATCATTTTAACCCTTTGTGATATGGGAGTGACGAAACAGTCAGTACTGGAACTGGTGCTACACACGGAGGTAATGTCATGTGGGTTTAACATTGGTGAATATCGCAGCGTTGTCCTGTCCGGCCGACAGAGAATCCTGCACATGGGTTCTTGTTCTAAAGACCAAACCCCAGACGTTGCTTCTAAGTGTGTCCTTTCAGCTTAATGCATTCTTTAAAACAGAGTGTTTAACTGAATTTGCCTTTCAGATTGTTTTTTTTTTTTTTTTTAATGTCTTGTGTTTCTAGTTAGTGAGACAGTGGACTGTTTGAAATCACATAAAATTAAGGTGGTGCTATTATGGGAAGCTGTTTGTTGGACTTTTAATGTAACAGCAAAGTAATTTACAGTTCCTGGTCCAACTTGGGTCTCCATCTGCTTTTGGTAGTTAAAACCCAGCAGTGAATGCAAAATTTGTGGCATTTTACCTTTTATCTTTTTTAAAGACACACACATCTTTAATGCAACTGTCAAACATTTATTGATCCCAAACAAATTTTGACCGAAAAGCAAATTCAGGTATTTTGTAACCTTTTGATATGCTTTTTGCATGCTATACACCTACAGAAAATATTCCTGCATGAATTTTTTACTTTCACAGATTTAAGGTAAAATTTAATTGGATTTAAAATATGGTTTTAATAAGGCCTGTTTTTTTTTTTTTTTTTTTTTTAAACAGATTTGGTCTAAATTACCATGTCTAAGTGAAACTTCCCTGGAAGTTCCTTTTCAACCGAGGACTAAACAACGTGCATGGAAATGGAGCTCAGGATCAACCTTTAGTTGTATGTATAGTACAAAAGAAAAAAAAAAAAATTCCCGCTGTGCAGGTTGCATGGCTGTGTAGGTTGGCATGTTTTACATCTACATAAACAAAATATTGTTGATATAAAACTTTCCACTCAGGCCTGTCTTGTTTCATTGAGTCAACCTGACATCCTTATAAAACAATCTACTTTATCCATGGAAAGTTTTGTCAAGCGCGACTCATCGAACTCTAAACTGCCATTTTTGCACACCACTCATTTGAATAGTTATGTGTTTTCTTTGGCTTTCCTTAAATAGTTACAACTTGTTTCTCTGAAATAACCTGAAGAACTGGTTTGTCTGACATGTTCATGGCATAAATGTTTCTCAGAATTATTCCTTGATGAAGATGTGCACATAAAAATAGAGTTGCTGCAAAAGAAGGATGTTAAATACTGAGATGCTAAATTATTTTTATGAAAAAAATTTGAAAATGCTGCCGTTTGGTTCCCGTGTCACTCAACTTTTTGTCACAGAAGACGGAAAACAAACGTTTGGTCTAAATATAGTTTTTTTTTTTTTTTTTGCCATGTAGGATATGACAGTAGTGTGGTGATACAGCAGTTAAAGCCTTAGACCTCCTGAGATGGTAGCTGGGTGCTTTGGATGCAGATATGATTCCAGGTGAGGGAAGAATGTGCAGAATTTGCATGTTGCCTCTATTTTTGCAACACACAGAAGGCGTTCACAGGAAAAGGAAATGGCAAATAACTTCTGACCCTCCTTTACCAAGGAAACCATGCCAGTAGTTACTATAACCAGAATATATTCCTATTTGATGCACAAAATGCACAAATGTTATCAGACTCAAAATTAAGATTGTTTACCATGTACTGTACATTTGGATATATCAGGAATTTGTCTTGCTGTTTATTCAAATGGCACTAAACATGCCTCACAGTTTGTGTGCAATACATAGCCTCACTTTATAACAATTCGGTCTGCCACATGTAACAGTCATAAATAACCTAAGTGGATATAATATAAATTACATTATGGATGCACATATGCAATGAAAATAAAGTGCCTGGCTCTTGATCCAAGATGTTAACAATTAAATATATTTGAGATTGGTTCAGGGGGTGATGGTATCAGAACTACAAGGAGGAGCAGAATTTTAGTCACAGTTTGATAGATAAGGGTCACTGCCTGAGGAAAAAACTAAGACCAAATTAAGAGCGAACATTATGATATTAACCCATGCCTGTGGCCCACACTGCACTTTTCCAGATGCAGGGTTGCAGATTCTTTAGAAATGAGTAGTGACCACTGTTGTGCACTTGTTGAGAAGCAATTTATTACTGCAACCTCAAACTGACAAGCAGTTAAAGATATTGTATGTAAATTGGACTGATAAAGCTTTTTTTTCCACTTATATTGAGGAAATATTTTATTCATCTCAGGCTTTGGCATCATTGTGACTCACAATTTATGTTCAGGTGGGTTTGGTATCTGCAGAAAAAGTTTCTTTTAATGATATTATTTATAATGTAGTGTGTGGGAAATATGATATTGCTTCAAGGAATCGGGAGGAACTCCCTTGGATCAGGATGGGCATTTGTGAACATCAAGAATCCTCATACTGAGAGGAGAAGGTTGATGTACTGCTAGAAAATGTTCTTTTTTGTCTTTTCTTCAAGGGCAGCGATGTGGCACAACAGCTAGCATCTTACACTGCATATTGCAAATGGGTTTGATTGTGTGCAAAGTCTGCATGTTCTCTCTGCACAGGTTTCCTCCCACAGTCCCAAGACAGGGATTCCAGGTGGACCGGTGACACTAAGTTGTCCATTTGTGAATGTGTGACTGAAGGACTGTGTTGTTGCCCTGCAACAGAACAGCATGCCGCCCAGGCTGTACCCCAACTCACTCCCGGGGCTTCTGCTATTGGTAGCAGGATAAAATCTTATCGTGTATGGATATCTGGACCGAAATCAAGTCAACTGGTTGAACTCTAAATCCTGAAACCAGTGTGAGATGTGCATCCTCCTAGTCAGCATGGTGTATTTGAAATATATTTGAATGGTTATTGCAGTTAAAATGCAGACATTGTGGTGTAATTCTTAAAACTCTGATACCTTTGCCAAGTTTCACTGGTTGTTGAAAGGAGGAGTTGAAATTTGCTTTGTGGGGCACCTTTATGAACATCCTGTGGCGAAAACTATGCTACTACATCCATCACTGGTGTCTTTGCTGAAAAAAGTCAGGCCTCATTTTTAATTTTATGGGATTCAATCTGACTGCACGGAAACCCATCAGTATAAATCAAAGTTCAGTTTAATAAACTGATGGGTTTTACTTTCTTGAATCCTCTCCTGGAATGTATCCCTGCCTTGAAAACTCATTCTTCGCTGAGTGCTCATGTTATGAAGTCAAGTGCGGGGCTCGCTCGGTTTTCAAACGGAGGAGCCAGTGTGTCTGCAGCATGTTGATGGTTATCGCTCACCTCCCAAAGCTAGGCGCTGTGTGTGAGCACCTGCAGCTTCCACAGTGCACAGCTTCCAGGTGAGTCAGGCCTCAGGTTACAGGAATCCACCACTGCAGTTCATTAAGGCAAAATATCATTGGGTGATGTTTGGTTCATATCGTGGCTGAGATGCACAGAAGTTTCCTGCACTTTACAAAAGTAATATTCCTGAGAAACCACATTTAGGGTGGATTCTCATAAACTGAAGATGGATTTACCAGTAGTTCCAGTGGCAAAAGGTTCTATGCATTGCTGCACCCTAAAAGTGAGCTCCATTTATGTTTGGTGGCACTGAAGTTCTAACATAACAAGGCAGTTTCCCTTTATTAATTATTCCTTAATAGTGTATGGCTGAACCGTCCTTGTCCAGCTCTTTTGTACACTTAAACACTTGCAAAAAATGTACAGATTGTTGTTCTGCTGAGGAGGAAAACTGATTTATTTCCCCTGTGGTGCTTTTTGTATATAACTGAGTGACTTTACTGTTTCTTTATTGCTCTAATGGGTTCTCTCGAATGTTCATTCCAAGTTTATCCCACTGTGAGATATTTGTCTGCGTCTGACAACCGGGGACCGGAGTTGTATGGTTGTGGGTGACTTTCCCAGGGCTCGGTCATGTTGGAATGGTGTTAAGAAAAAGTATTTATGAGCATCCTTTGGGGGCGAGGGAGTTTCCAGATGCCAGCAAAGCATTTCAGTTGACCCGCCATTTCAGCAAAGGGGCGGACAGCCCCTCCGCCTGCTGAATCTGGGAGCTTTGAATGTTTATAACATGGTCTCAGTAAGAAAGCCCAATAAAAAGCTCCACCATAGTGTTTCAGCTTAGCTGTAGTTACCCTTTTTACACAACACATAAGATAAAATTAGTAATAATCAATGCAAGCATAATAACAAGAAATAAAAGCACAGTTATAGCATTTTTTAAATTTCTGTTGTATTTTATTCACTATTCCATCACAGGATAGCCACACACACACACAGACTATACAGATTATAGTGGCCAGTTAATGTGAAATGCATGTCTTTTGACTGTGGGAGGAAACCAGAGCACCTGGAGAACACTCAAGAATAGCGGTCCTAATATTTCCTTAATATCACATCAAGGTTTATGCTCCAATAAATAAATAAAAAACCGGTAAGGTTCTTGTATACAAATTCAGAGAGCGGTGTCATTGCAAGAAATCTGGTCAGCAGGAGAAGCAGGAGGGGAGAAGAATTCTGTGTCGTACAAAAGATGGGGGTCCATCAGCTTTTCACACTTTTTGTTGTTGGTGGTGGTGTCTTACGTTTTGTTTGGCTGCTCGACCAAAACTTAACTGGCGGTTGACGCATCAAAGTCCCGCATGAAGCGCGGCTCCTGGGATTCTGGTCGCTGTGTTGCGTTTAAAAGAAAGTCGAACGCTTTGAAAGATGCGGGATTAAAGCAAAACGCCTGCCTTTGGGTTGGCGTTCCAACCCGGATCAACAGGTAGCAACACGGGTCTGTGACCTCCGCACGAACCTTTTGATGCCGCCAAGATGACAAGATGAGAAGCGGGGGGCGGGTCGGGTCGCTCCACGGCGGCGCTTCCACCTGGCCGAGCGGCGGACTGCGCCGCAGCTCTCTGTGGGGCGACTGTGCAGTCAGTCGGTCGGTCACTCCGTCTCTGTCTGTCTGTCTGCGTGAAGCGCGTCCAGCCAGCAGACTCGAGCGTTGCGGGCGGAGGGAGAGAACATGGACGGCATCGCGGGGCCGGCGCTGGCGCTGAGTGCAAACACAAGCGCGACGGAAGGAGAGGAGGAGGGACGAAGCGCGGAACCCGAGGGCAGAATGGACCGGGCGGACCCCTCTCGAAAGCCCCCGTACTCATACGTGGCGCTCATCGCCATGGCCATCGCGGAAAGCGAGCAGAAGAAGCTGACGCTGAGCGGCATCTACGAGTTCATCACGCACAAATTCCCATTTTACGAGAAGAACAAAAAGGGCTGGCAGAACAGCATCCGCCACAACCTGAGCCTCAACGAGTGCTTCGTCAAAGTGCCCCGGGAGGGCGGCGGCGAAAGGAAGGGCAACTTCTGGACCCTGGACCCTGCTTTCGAGGGCATGTTCGACAAAGGGAACTACAGACGGCGGAGACGCGTGAAGCGGCTGCACGCACCGCCGCCGCCGCCTCGCCCCCTGCTCGGGAAGCCATGTCACTTCCACTTCAGCCACTGTCGCGATCCCCACGGCTTGCGGGGTCCCAGCTACTACCAGGCGCAGTTCGTCGGCACCCCGTGGTCAGAACCTCCGCCCGGTCCACCCACCACGTGCCGGCCGCCGCTTCCCGGGGAGCGGAGCTGCAGCCCCGAGTCCGCGAGCGGGTTCGCCGGCCCTTTTGCGAACTGCTGCCACGGCCAGCACCTGCCGCCCACCTACGGCCACGTCTACGGCCCTCCGAGCGTCCTGCTGTCGCACGGCGGCGGGCCTCAGCCCTGCGTGTCTCGGCCCGGCGACCAGACGCACTCGGGAGACTGGCTCGTACACCAGTGCGAGTAGCGGCTGGCGGGGCGTCAGGGTGAACTGCGGCGCCGCTCGAAAAGTTGGGCTTAGTTCTTCAGCAGTTCGCTGGCTTTGAGGAGTTCGGCGGGACGGGATGTTTCGGAACGTCGTCGCAGCTCTTGCGCAAATGATGCGCTTCTGCTTGGCATCGGCGCTGCTGCGTTCGGTCGCTGTCGCTTAGCAGGAGAATTTGGTTCCGGAAAATGACCTTAAACGTTCGAAATACACTTGTAAATATGATAGACACTTTTCAAAGTTTGACATATTTGACATTTTCTAATGTACAAGTGAACCCTTGTTTGTTTTACCTGTGTGATGCTTTTCATCCTTTTGAAGGTTAATAAATAGTATTTTTGCATAAAAGCCTGCTTTCGTTTGCACTGGCCATATTTATTTGTTATTGCATGTTTAGATGCGCACATTTAAGTCCATATATTTGGAAAGTTTATAGAATCTAAGCTTTCCTCACCGCTGGCTTACGATTTGGTCGTATTGGAAGGACGTGGAACGGACGTGGGGGGGGGGGGGGTAAACCACGCGGTCCCCCGTCCTTACACTTCGTAAGTGTCCATTCTGTGAAATAAAATTCTCTTATAGTTATTATATATAATAACTATAATAAATAATATTATAGTAAATAACTATTATAAATAATATATATATATATATATATATAAACATTTATCAGTAAAATTGGAAGGTTCCAGGATTTCAGTTGAACGCTTTAGCACATTTACATTATTAGTTACTTCCTTTTAATAAATTTTCCGTCTAGAATCTTTTATACAAAATTGAATTTTGTGCAAAGCAACTTATGCTTCGCAAAAATGCTCAAAATGTCTTATTTCAAACAAGTGGAATGCGTTTAAATGTGCATTTAGCTGAAGATATGAATGCATAGGGCAGAGTTTAAGTGTTTGATTCAGTGTTCAGTGTAGCGATGCTGCTTTGTTCCATGGCTTCATCGTTAGGCATGTTGGACACAACAGAAAAAGGTTATGAGAAATTATTAGAATCATTATTAGAAATTTTGTACGCAATTCAGAGCGGCGGTCCTGGGAAGTTTGTAAAACTCCGCTGTTGCCGCCTGCAACACCATTTCCACAACTCGCTTTTTTGTGAGTGTTTTATCATTTTTTTGTTGTAAACAAAGTGTCATATATAGATTATTATTATTATTATTATTATTATTATTATTATTATTATGATTATTATTATTATTATTATTATTATTATTATTATTATTATTATATAATCATTTGTCTAATAATTTGTATTCCCAAAAGTTTTGTTAAGATTAAAATAAAACATACATGGGCAATGTCATATTGCCCGTTGTGGTTATAATTTAACACCACAATACATTTTATTAATATTTCTGAACTCTATACCGAAGTTCATTGCCTAACTAACTGACTTTAACCGTTAGGTTTTGTCTACAGTTTTTAATAGACTGTTTGTTCATTTTAATTCATGATAATCCTTCTTTTCTGGTAAAACATGATTTTGCAGAGAGCTTGTAGATATGTTGTATCACTGAAGTTATTCATTTACACAGACCATATAAAATAATATTTTAATAAGGTATTTTATTGTTACTAATATTATTTTAATTTTATTTTGAAATGACACGTCCCCGACTGTATTCTTTACTTGCGGTTCTCATGTACAAAAGCGTTTTTTTTGTTATAGTGCGCTTTGATTTTAAATACGTAACAACATTTCTATCACTTTAAATAAATTATTGCTAGAATTTATACCGGTTTTACGGCAGCAATGTGTCACCCAGTGAAAAGCTACATCATGTAGTAATTATTTTATGAGTATAATCGCCCCAAAAATAAAATGCATCATTACATTTTCAGTTATTTTTGAATATCCAATTCAATACTGTATTTTTTTATTTTTAGGGTTAAGGTTACTGGGCTACAGTGAAAATTTACATTTTATATCTTAGTAACTGCCGTTTAAAAATAACAAAAACTCTAACTGTTTTATCTGTAGAAATACGTTTATAATTTCCAACTCTCCCATTTAGGTGGCGTTAAATTATTTCCTTGCCTGCGCGACGCTTCCAAACGATTGACGAGTTTTAAACACGGAGTTCAGCGATTGTGCGATCGTTCCCAGTCGGACAGGCAGTTTGGATTATTCATTTTATTCTTCATTTCACGCCAAATCCTCCTTTTGTTGCATTTATTTTAATTCATGAATTAATCTATCATTTGTTCTGCTTGTTATGTCATAGCAAAGCTGAGGTTTAAGACTAAACCCGAGTAAAAACGGGAGCGAGTCGCATGGTTGGTTGGACTCCACTGCCGTTCTCTGGACTTCCAGCTGCCACCGACTGGAAAAATTGCATTTTTACGGGCATTAATCCAAATATATATTTAAAAAATTATGGAGCTCCTTCAAACTGCCGTTGAGGTTAAAATTAATAGTCTAGCACAAATGAAGAATTTTTCGAATTTTTAAATCTTTTTTCATCATTTTGCAGTATTTGCAGTGTTTTTGCGTACGTGGCTCTTTTTAATGCTGCTCGCCGCTTCCCCTTGGTGGTGCTTTGTGCCTTTATTTTTGTTTATCGGTCAAGAGAATTACACAAAGCCAGGCATGCTTAAAATTTCAGTTTAGAAAACCAATTCAAGTCAGTATTCACTATTTGAAGTCCGTACATCTCAATTTGGATCAAGATTAAAATAAAACCTCTGTACACCAATGCAGGCTGCAAGCCTAGAGAAAGGAAATTAAATAAAAGAGAATTAGAAAAAAAATCCAGGTAGAACAAAGTCAGCTTTCCTAATCTTAACATCCCTGTACCTGAAAGGTAGCTTAATCCCACCTGCCGTATCTCCAGGTTGGAGATTGGACAAGTGGAAATGCTAGAAAGAAAAGATTGGACTCATGTTTAGTGATTGGATTTGATGTAAAACACCACATAAGCTCAATGACAGTACTGTGACATGACGACCAGGCAATGAGTTCCACCCACAGTGGGCAGCAGCAGTGCAGGGCAGTGTTGTTAGTTTGGGAGTTTGGGATTACATCTCCATGACAACACAAGCATCACCTGCATGGAAAAAGGCCTGCTGATCTACTTCTGTAATTTGCTATGGATAGCAACAGTAAAATAAGTTGTGTGCTTCTGGAAAATGAGCCCCTCGGGGTGAAAGGCAGTAAATGAGGTCTCGGAGAAGAACTGGAAGCTCATGCGTATGGTGTGGTTGGATCAAAGCCTTAAGGACATCTGACTGCTGAAGTTGCTGTGCATGGCGCAAAGGTCAGAATCTGCAAAGTCCTACTTGGGTCATGGACTGGAAGAAGCATGAACCAAGGAAAGTCGGTTGTAGTCAAGAGTGAGATGGAACGTTCACGAGTTGGTCTGCCACATGTCAAAAAAACTGGACAAAATCCACAAAGAGCAGGAAAGAAAAAGGCACATCTTCCTCTTTGACAAAAATATTCCTTCATCCCTACCACATCCAAAGGTGAGAAAGATTTCTCCAAGAATCATTTTGTTTTGCCATGCTTTACAGCAAAATATAAAATGATAAATATTGTAGCGGTGAGGTGGTGGATTTTTCCCATCATCCTTTGCTGCATAGTTGTATGTGTGTTTTAATTATGCAAACTAAGCTTCAGGTGTGTTGTTCATATTAAGGACCAGGATGGGTAATTTTTCACATTTATTTGTAATATTTGGTTACCCTCCTCCAAACACCACTCCAGAAGGGCCGTTACTTGTCACAGTCTTATGGGACCGATCCCTCAGGGACTGCTAGTTCTCCTAGCTGCACTGGTGGTGTTGGGACTGAAATGGTGCTTGTGGTGATTGAGGCAGATCTACCCCTTGAGTTTCGGAAATGTAAGTATGGGATGGTGAACGGCTTCCACCAAAGCCGTAACAGAAGGGTTCCCGTTTACATCGAAGATGTGAAACAGAAATGACTTCTGAACAAACTTTCAGTGTTTAACAGTATATTTTATTATGTCACATGGAAGAATAGATAAAGAAGCCTCAGTGGATTTAGGATAACAGAAGAAAAGTTCAAACATACAACCATTCAGGACCACCACCAGCTCCATTGTTTAGAGTAAGGAGAGAAACAACCGGAAAAGGTGCGTGCAGTTCAAGGGCAACTCTTACGTGTGGCTACATGCAAACACAACTCGTGCTGCCATAAAACACAGTGTATAAAGCCTGTGAGAGTTTGATCATACAAACCGGTTCAGGGTACAATGCAAACACACCTGCCTCAGTGAGGAAAACACCTGGACAGGTACTCCTTCAGCAAATCGCTTTGTCTTCAGAGCCTGTCTGTAGTATTGCCACATGGAGGCGCTACAGTAAAGACATACAAGGGAAAGACAAATTCAAGCATTCAGAGGGAAAAACAGATTCCAGGTTGTGGTGGAATGCGTGTTTCTGTATCTCCGGGTCTGATGAAGCTGCGCTTTCAACGTATGAGGACAGACGTTGCCAAAGGCTGCAAAAGTCTGTAGAATGGCTCCTTAATGCGTATGGTACCGTTTGTACCCGAACTTTGATCCAGTTCACACTAGAAAGGCAGGCCAGCACTTAGTCTACCTCTTCCAAACTTCATTAGATATCAAAAAAAGCATTAAAATCCTCCAAACAAACATTTCCACAAAATAAAAATGACACTAAGAAATCACAAACATCAGACAGTCCTTCTGCCAGAACAAAGTCTCTCAGATTCCAGCATTTTTGGTCAAAACAGACTCAGAGTTCACAAAAAAATCTGAAAAGAAATATATTCAGGCTCATCCATACATCAAGATAAAATCCCTCGTGAGCAGGAGCTTCACATGTTCAAAACCTGATCTTCTCACAAATCAACTGCATTTACATTTATTCACACTGCCATTACACAGATGATAAACATGCATTGGCCGTAAAATTAAATAACAATTCAATCCTCTATCTAGAAGCACCATTTAAGATAGAGACATTTTTTAACAGATGATCTTCCCTATGTTACATTCGACTCCCCAGTAATGTAAGCGCTGTTAACGGTGAAAGTGAAACTGTCACCCCAGTCACAGTGGACAGAGTGACGGATACTGACCTCCAGGACATGCAGAAAGTGCATCCCAAAAAGGCATCGATCTT
Source organism: Heterotis niloticus (assembly GCA_018136845.1). NCBI lineage: Eukaryota > Metazoa > Chordata > Actinopteri > Osteoglossiformes > Osteoglossidae > Heterotis > Heterotis niloticus. The sequence goes on from CM030896.1 coordinate 10,318,840, forward strand.
ATGAAGGATGCCCACCAGGGTAAATCCTAGCCAATAGGGCGTTCATCACATGCACCACTTTGAACCAAACCAAACTGTGATGTGCAACAATATGGGAGGTCTTCAGCCTGCTGGTCTTGATATGACAAAGTGATCTGATGACCTTTTTCCTAGACAAAGAAGCCAGGTGTAGTGTGTTTAAGTGTCAGAAATGGCTCCATTTATAGTCTCTGTTTAGTAAACTATAATTCAGAAACAAAATGAAACGGTGCTATGGGAGGAAGTGCAGGAAACATGTGGGTCAAAGTCAGAACAAAATGTCTCAGTGGCAAGAATCTGCTGACATGGCATTTTGGAATTTCAAAATGACCAGATAACTGATCAAAGGAGCAAAAAACAGGAGCTCATACAATGTTGAGAGGACACCACCTCCACGATGCCAAATATGAAATTTGGAATCTAAAAAAGAGAAGCTGGAGCCATTGATGAAATTCTCCAAGGGGCAACACAGGTAAGATCATTTGACCTGATCAGATGCTTTTTCTGGATTTAAGGATGTCACAACCTCAGTTGTTGTCCCCTTGAACTTTGAATCTTGAACCTCAAACCTCGACCTTTTCATTTTAAGCTTCGTGTAAGACATTCAGCAGTGATATAACGTTAAAGAAGGAATAAATAATAATAAATTCTGGCACAGTGCAATAACTCAAGGGAGAACAGCATTTAGCACTGACTCCTTAGCATGAGAGACACAAAGTACTAGGACCTGCAGTCTAATGGGTCTTTGTGTTGTTCTTATTAGGAAGGGGATAGAGGCCTGATAAAGAGAGCGAGGAAGTGACTTCGACTGAAAGCAATGTGGTCCATCACTTCCTGACCAGATACATTTCACTTTTTCTCGATTCGGAGATGAAGTGGCCCTGAGCTTCTGCTGACATAGCCGAAATGTGAAAGTTAATTATGCGGTCAGGGCCACTGCGGAATCCATCACCTGCAGGCCAGCTACGTAACATCTTGCTGACTAAACCGAGAGTTTCATTCCCTAAGTTGCCCTAAATCAACCACCAACCAAAAGCAAAACACTCCACATCGTGATGCTATAGAGGCTCTTGCACATTAATGCACTTCTGCTTAATTTTATAACAGTCTAGCCAGTTAAAGTGTTTACTTTTGGTTTTAGATGAAGGTACAACCACAGTGGTAAAAAAAATCCCATTTATTAACACGTAATTCACGAATTCCATCTATCTTTAAAGTGAATCCATTTCATGAACACAGCCTCCCTCCTTTGGACTGCGTTTTACTGCATTTTTTACTTGGCACTAGAAAAGTAACTGAAAATAGAACATCAGTTAAAAATAAATGAAAAAATCTAACTTTTAATTGTGCATATCTGTGGGAATTCATAACACTGCTCTGCATAAAATCAAGTATGACTGCTTATTCATATAAAACCTCAACTGAAGATGATTGGATGAGGGAAAGAGAAACTTCTGGTGCGCCGGTTGTGTGAGGTGCCACGAGGAGCTGCACCCCAAACACTGAGAGAAGAAGAAGGCTGTATCCAGAAGTGTGTGCCCTTTATCATAGTTTTAAGACATATTTTAACCAGAAGGCTGGATGATTACTCTTGTTGTCCACGTCTCTCCTCTCCTGGGTTCTTCAGGGATGTCCCCATGAGCCTCCACCATCTGCTCTGTAACACCTCATTCACCACCGGGTCCCTCTCAACACAGAACACAGCAGCGTTACCGCTGCTTTACCTTTAAACCCCCCAGTGTTGTTTCCCTCAATCCATTTTCTCTGAGCCCCGATAACCTTTATGAGAACATTTTCCCTAGCTGAGGGTTGACTGGACAGCTCCTTGTGCTGCTGGTACCTCCTTCCCCCACGGGGAGCAAGATACGTTCCCTAGCGCTTGTAAAGGTTATCAAACTGTGCAACAGGTAGCTTAAGGCTGCGAAATACTTTAGAATTAGGGGTAAACCCTGTTTTAAGCACTAAATTTGCTGCACAATCTGGAATTGCATTTACTGGGCTCCTAGCCTAATTTAAATAGGAAAAATCCAACGTCAGAGTACCTCAGTGAGTAGCGTTGTAGACTCACAGTGCCTGGGCATAAATTTGAATTCAGCTGAGTCAGTGTTAAGGTTGTATCTTCTCCCTGTGTCTGTGTGGGGTTCTTCCCAGGGTCCAAAGACATATTTCTCAGGTTAACTGGTCACTCTGAATTGCCTGTTGCGAATGTGTGGTCACCCTGCAATGGGATGTCATTCCATAGAGCAGCAATTTCCTAGCTTGGTGCCCTCTGCCTCTGGGTTAGGCTCCAGTCCACTATGACCCTGCTCAGGAACAAAATCAGATGGATGGATAAATAGAGGGAAATAATAATGTGTTTCCAGCCCATTTTGACACCAAAAATAGCGCTAGAAGAACACCAAGCAGAACACCTTCTAGCACCACACATGGGCCTCAAACCCCTCTGTCCACAGTAGGGCGAAGACCTGTCCAGCAACAGAAGGACAGTGGACTTCATACTCCAGAGTTGTTCATTCAATAATGAAGTTTATTTTAAAAAAGTAAGTGAAGACAACAATTTAGAATAAACAACCAAGGCTGTAAAGAGCTACCACTGTGCTCATGAGTGAAGAGCACAACAGCAGATGGTGAGTTGCGATGAGTGGCTGTAACCTTTCTTGCCAGCCTATGCAGATAAGCTAGACATGAAGTTAATTGGATATTAGAAATTGCACAGGAATGGCTTAGAAATCCGCCATGCTTAGAGCCCACAAGAAGGAGTTTCCGCAGGTGGGGAACAGAAATAAAAAGACCAAATACTCCCACCTGTGTCTACCTGATTACTTCCTGGACCTGCAATGTCCTTATGTGCCACAATGTGACTTACACAATAAGATGTGCCACTGCTCCATCCACTGCTGCTGGAGCTTCCCATGTGGGTAAGGTCTGAGAAATGGGCGGACAGGTAGCAGAAGTTGGCTGAAACACTCTGTTCAAGATTCCAGGTGGATTTATCATGCTTCTCAGTCCTTCAGTTTGACCTTCTCAGACGCCAGGTGCCCAACAAAATTTTGCTCACTGTTTGACTGATGGTTGAAACAGAAAAGTCACTGATCTGTTAGAGCAAGTAGTGACCCTTGAGGCATTTCATAAGTAAGCAAAGCATGAAAGCATGCTTAAAAGATCAACTCATGCAATGAACGAGCACATTCTGGGTCTGGGAACTGCAGCACCATTTGTGCCAATGGTGATGACAAAGTTCGGAGGGAAGAGGAGGGGTGTCTGCTGGAGGCTGACAGGAGGGAAGGGGTATATAGAGAGAGCCAGCGCTCTCCTTCAACAAGCTGGACTCCCAGTGGTGGAAGACACAGAGGTGTCATCAGACACGACAGCATTTATTGGCAGGAGTTAACCTCCGTGATCTTGTGAAGGAGACGGCAGTGCACCGCACCATCCTACAGCAACCTCCAGAATTCAGCTGCATTTCATTGTGACTTCCTACATCCCACTGTGGTCATGCGGAAGGTCTTGCTGTTGCTCATCTTGCTGGATTCCCTCAGTTGCTGCTCAGGGGCAGTCATCACCGGGGTGAGTCTTCCTAATCTCCGCCACACCTGCCTTCCGGCTGCACTTGGAGCGTTCCGACTCGTCCGAAAGGGAGTTCAGTCATCAGCAATAGGGAATTTATTGCAAATGCGGTGCATTATAAACAAAAAATAAAACAGATTTGCAAAAAGTGCTAAAACTGCAAATTCTTTGCATGACAAAAAAAAAATTCTTAAATTGATTTAAAGCATGGAAAGGTGTTTTCTAACTTTATCTGGAATGTTCAGTATATATATTCCTATGCCATGCCCTTTATTGTATTTACAGATAATCACTTAAATGATCAATTCATATTTGAAGCATGTTTAAAAATTATTTAATACATTTTAAATAAATAAACATAAACATGTAAAACACAGACTATATGACTACAATATGCAGGAAAATATGATTTTCCAAAGTTTGCCAGTTTTCAGAACTCTGAATTGAGACAGTTGAGTAAGGCTGTAAATATTTAGTTATTACCGTCATATTCTTTAGATTTCCAGTAATTCTATCTGTGGTGTAACACTACCGTGATGATTTTACTTTCCGTTAGTCATGAATAACCTATTTGTGATTATTGTAAATTTAGATTTCAGGTTTTATTATTCGTTTTTCCCACAACTGCTGCTTACCTGCCACCTTTTTGTCCCCTTGAAATTGAATCTATACAGTTTGGTATTTGTATGTAAATCATAGCAAACTGCATGGTGTATTTAGGTTGGTGAGAACATTTATCCAGCACAACGGGTATTTTTTCATGTCAGTGTCACATAAACACCTGAGCAGTAATTGTAAAAAGCAGTAAAATAAAGGCAAACGGTGAGGCCTGACTACAAACCCAGTTCATAGCGCACGCCAGTGAGAAACTACAGGTCCTGGAATAAAACCAAATAGAACCCCACAGTGATTTAAAAGTACTCGTGTCAAGGGCATTCCAGCATCCTCTTGCTCATAAGGCTGGTAAAGCAGTGCAAACTCAGCATTTGAGACCCTAAACATAACTCATTTATATCAAATGTGTTTATACTCCATAAGAATATTCATACAATTATGTCTCTTGCTTAAGATAGGATAGGATTTTATTAAACCCCAAATTTAACAATAAAACAAACAAAAACCAAAACATACAAACAAATAAGTGACAGCTGAACATACAATCAATAGTTGATGGGCCCTTGTGTAGTGTTATAGAGGTGGGCATTTGGTAGTAAGAAGGACCCCCAGAAGCACTTCTTACTGCACCTTATTTGAATAACCAGGTGGATAAAAGAGATCGTGGTGATCGCTGCTTTTAGGAGACGTGAGCCGATGTCCATGATGGACTGTAACTTCCTTCTCATCCTGGACTCTATCACAGCCTCCACCCAATCAGAGCTCTGATCCCATGACAGAACCTGTTTTTTTGCCAGTTTTGTTGAGTCTGTGCCTCTCGCCAGAAGTGATGGTGACCACAGTAGGGTAGAAGATGTGGAGGACTTTGCTACCCACGTTAGAAGACCCTCAGGTCCTTTGGAGAAACTACTCCCTTTTCTTAAACATCTGCTTTATCAAGGCAGTCACTAAGACAGCACAATCATAAAATAGATGATCTGTTTACAAATATGCCTTTCATTTAAAAAAAATATATAGTTTTCATACACGGGATAGCTTAGCATGCTTAGAAAAGGGGTGGTGTGAAATGGATGCGCTGAACCCTCAGATGCTGGATGTGAAATCAATTATTTTCATCTCCAGTGAGAAAGTTGGGTTATATTTCTTGGTAATGGCTTTATCTTTGAGAGCTATGAATCACACAGACAGGTATACAAGGGTGCAGCCTCCTTTTTTTCTGCCCGTGGTCAGAAAGCTGAGAATCGGTGATCCAATAACTGTCGACCTCAATAAAAATATACGTAGGATAAAAGCCAGTTCTCTCTGCATGATGAAGAACCAAGAGAAGGTAAGGAAAAAGCCTCTCAATTGTTGCACAGGTTATATTTTATAAAAGTACCCATTCTTAAGTGGCAATAACAACCTAACTCCATTTTTAAAAATATTAATGTACCAATTTCTGGAAAGTGATCAAAGTAATTATTAGAAATTTAATAGAGATAATTTTCATTGCTAAATGTATTAAAAACATGGTTAAACATTCCAGAGCACCTCTTTGGTTTTTATTCTCTGTAAACATATATATTTTGAAACAGTGAAGCCTAGGAAAGGGGTTGTGGCAGGAAATTCCATTTTGTGTATGCAGGTTGACCGCAAGTTGTGAGTGCGTGTGCTCTATGACGCCTCTTCCTCTGCCAGTTCCTTCCTTGTGCATTGTTATTTCCACCATAAGCTACGCACTAAATAACTGGAAACGATAAAACAATGAATAACAATCTACCATCGTATGTCAATGATATAATTTAACTTACAGCATGAAATAGACTTAAAAAAATTTAATCACAAATATTTAGACCACAGTTTAAATTTCAAATGCATTTGGAAAGAATTCAGTTGAATAAAATGCAGGAGTATAAAAATAAGAGCGTAAGAGTAAAAAATATTTAATTGTTTTGCATTTTTAGGAAATATATTATTTTTCATAAATGAATTATACAGTATTGTGTTTGTGCACCAGTTGTGATTATAATGCATCTTTGCAACATCTTGTTTCTGCTTCCTGTTTGTTGCTGATGCCCCACGATGTTCTGTCTTTGTCCCCTTGTGTCTCGTGTCCCTTTCTGTATGTGGAGGCGTGTGAGAGAGATTCACAGTGTGGTCCTGGCACCTGCTGCGCTGTCAGCCTGTGGCTGCGTGGGCTGCGCATGTGCAGCCCGAGAGGGATGCTGGGAGATGAATGCCACCCCTTCAGTCACAAGGTAGGAGGCTGGAGCAAGGAAACTCGAGGCTAGGGGCTAGGGTGATGGGTTGGTCTGTAGGTGCCCTGTGATTACTGGTGGTCATTTGCTGCTTGCAACTACTTTGTCAGGTGTTACTGTGTCTCATCCATAAATTGCACCAAGCAAATAAATGTTAACAGAAATGTCCTCCACTTTCTAGGAAGGTATCTTCAGCCCAACCCCAGGTATTACAGCAATGCAGGATGATTCAAAAACAACCAAACATGGAAAAATGTATGATTTTGTGCTCATTTATATGACACAACTTCTTCTTCATATTGTAATATCGTAATATAATGCAAAAAATATAGGTTACTTTACAAATAGGCTTAAATTACATGATTACAATGATATTTGCTGAGTAATAAATTTTTTTGTTTTATTTAAATCACCCTGCATAGTGGATGGGGCGGCCATTGGAAGTCCAAGTTGTCAGAAGTCAGGGCTGCTTGTATGACACTAAACATGGTTCCAAAAAATGCAATTTAATTAATTATGTAAAATAAAAAATGAAAAAATAACATGCCGTCCAGTGTGCCTTAGTCGCGCCGCATTGGTGTCATGTACAGTAATACTCAGGGAACTGAAACAGTGGTAAACAGAGTCGTTTTAATATTATATCTTAACTGATAGATGAAAATGCAAACACAAATGCAGTAAAACAATAAATCTTCTTGTTGGAGTCACATTAACAGTTCCTTATTTTTCATCTTTATTTTAATGTATGAAAATATGGAGAAATGCTGAAAAGGGGGTAAACATAAATAAAGGGGGGTAAAATGAGAATAAGATTGGAGAGTTCTTCCTGCTTTTCAGCTGGTTGGCATCCTTGATGTTTTCTTATTGCAGAAGTGCACGCACACAGACACACACACACACACACACACACACACACACACACACACAGATGACTTTCAGTTGCTCGAAAACATTGAGATTAAAAGGAAACATGCAATGCAAATGTGGAATGAACAGAAAGTGAAAGAAAGATATTTAAACTTCTTCTGGTACTGGGCAAAATGGAAAGCATGTGCCCCAAATTTGTGTGCAGCAAACTGGAGCCCAAGAGCAGGGATGCTGGATGAAAAAAACCCACACCATGGTGGAGGGGACATGGTGTATGGCACAAGCACCAAGGGTTCCAATATCAATTTCTAAGAAAGGAGCAGGGTATTACTGTATTCATCTGTGACCTGCTGACTACCTTCCGGTGTCCTGCTCTGTCACATGGACCCCAAGTGGGACACATTTCTGTCAATGCCCCCCAGCTGTTGCTGCTTCTAAATGTTTCATGAGCTGCACGAGTTAAAGGCTTTTGTAGACTGTGAGCAGCAGGAATTTTTTAGGTGAAGCTACAGCTGAGAGCTGGAGGTCTGCCTTGTGTTCTGTGGTTGCAAAGGTTGTTCATCAGTTCCTTACATGGGGAAGCTACATGATTTGTGGTTTTACAGCAGCAGATAGAACCCATTACCCTGCAGGTGGGGTTGTTGTACAGGAAAAAAAAAATTGTCTGATTCTGACTAAGTCAGTAAATAATCCAATGATTCAGGAGCACCAGTGAATTACATGGGGCAGAGGTGGGCAGGGTTAGTCTCACATTATCTTCTTGGGTCGCATCCATTAACATCCCGACCACTGATACACCCTTGCATATTCCCTCTGAACATTAGGACTTGGCTGATGTGTTGTCCAGGTTTATGTATTGGGTCTCTGACCTCACCCCCTATTGGACTGTGCAGCAGACCTTGTGCCTGGTGCTAGCCCCCCCCAGGGGAGGAGTGCGTCTGCTCTCACTGGCTGGAGTAAAGGCAATGGAAATGTATGTGAATTAAGGATTGCAATTCGGGAACATAAAGCAATCCTCTTTATTAAGAAGAAGGATTGTGGCTGGTGACCGTGCATTAACTATTGGGGTTTAAAAGCTGGTGTGGTTAAATACCTTGTCCTCTTATTTAATTATTCAGTCATTCAGTTGTTAAATTTAGGAGCTCAATGTGCAAAGGTAGAGTCTGGCAACAGGCATGTGTGGATTCTCAGGCAACACGGAAAGAGTACCTGCCAGAGTCGCTTTGCTGCAGAGTCTCCCTCTCTCTCTTCTCCTTTCAGTGTCAGCTATGTTCACCCCACTTGTTCTCATGTTCTCCCTACCTCACCTGCAAGTGAACTTTGTACCGAAGTTCACAACTATGAGTGAAAGAAAAATATGTTCCCCAAAATTCAAAACGTGCATCATAACACATGCAAGCTGTCAAACCAGCAAGTTTAGTGCTGAATGAACAAGAAATGAGCTTCTTCCCCAAACTGTGGCCACAAAGCTGGAAGCACACAGTTGTCTACAATGTGTTTGTATGCTGTGTGGATGCGGCTGAAACAGCTCAGCTCAGTCATTACAGGGGGGGGGGTCCACACTTTTGGTCATACAGTTTATGTCTGCATCCCTGTAAGTATTTTTTTGGGGGGTAGGGGCACTATTGTAGCCTCAGTGTTCACATTTAAATCACAGTTAAGTACTGCTGCAATCTACATTCATGCTCCTAAAGGATAACAATGATGTCCAAATGTTCATTCAGCTTTTCTGATGTTGCAGGTACCCTTCATTGGGAAAAGACAGCACCACACATGCCCTTGTCTTCCCCATCTGGTTTGTGTCAAATACATAGAAAACAAATACATGTGCACCAAAGACTTCAAAAATATAGACTTTTGACAGAATGGAATAAAACTAGTTACACAGAACTGGCAAAATGCTCATCAGATTTTCAGTTTTGCTTACACCGTGTGTGTACTGTGTGTTTTCCCTTTACCAAAATTAAGTGTAAACATTGAATTAGTATAAAACTACTTCTGTGAATCACATGCTTACACTACTTTTCTCCCCACCATCCTAATCTGTTCTAGTCTGTTTCCATAAAATGAAAAATTTACAGTGCTGATGCATGACATTCTAGGTTGTCCTAACAGCAAAGTAATCTGTGTCTTAATGCTCCATATTTAGCTATTCCTACTAGGGAAGAAACTTGCATCATTATTATTATTATTATTATTATTATTATTATTATTATTATTATTATTATTATTATTGAAATTTGAATACTATGATTGGTGCATAGTAAAGATTGAAATGTTTACCCAGTAGCTAAGACTAGAGTACCATTTTACTTTTGAATTGAGCCTTTAGTACTATAGCTGCAGTAAATATCAGCAAATAAATCTTGAATTAAATGATCTGATGTTCTCACTCAAAAGTCTTTGTATGCTGATGATACCCAGAGTTCACCCACAACATTACAATTGAAGGAACACAGATAACACAGCTTAAACCCTTGATTTATTCACAGGTTAGGTTGCATTTAAAACATCAGATAAAGCTATATAGCAAAATGAACAATTTCTGTATCAATTCCTGTAACAATTCCTGAACAATTCCTGTATGATTTATATTGAACAGCTCGTAGATTGCAGGGACTCGGTATTGGAGGCTGTGTGTGAGATGGGGTGTGACGTGACTGGGACCCCAGATTCGTAATGAAACAATAGTTCCCCGGGGGGGGGGGGGGGTTCTATTCAACTGTTATTGAAAAGTCCGTCCTGTGCATCCAGGAACAAAGAATCTGCCTCACTTCATCTTCACTGGAGGCTCCCAGTTACATCTCATCTGTGTATTTAAGTACAAGGCCCTTTCAGGCATTTTGATGCCTTTATTATAGAAATGTGGATACAAACTTAATGGCGTCAGCCTTTCAGAAAACCATGAACAAAAATTTTGAGTTATTCGCCTCTATTTTTTTTTTGCTAAACCATAATCTAAATTACCTTTTTTTTTCAATGAAGTTATTACACATGACCCTTACATACTTGGTGAGGAAATGAATTCTAGCGCTATGGCTTCTGCCTGAAATTCACACTGTACATAAATGAATGGCCAATGTGTTTATTTTCTGCTTGAAAATTACATGCAATCTGCATGGCAGCTCATGGGAATTCTGCGATGTCTGGACCTTCTTGGACTGCTACAGTACAAGATAACACCTGTGAAATGTTCAACCTTTTGACTTCTGCCTTTGATTTATGTGAGGTGTTTGCAGTGTTGTGACCCTGTTTTGTTGTTCATAAAGCTGATAAAAAGGAAATTTCTCCATGTTTACTACTTACAATAAATACTTTATACTTTCAAATGAGTCTTCTGTTCTGAATTCTTATTACCTGCATATACACATAGCCAACCACTGACTGTTGACACCATTACCTGGCCCAGGAGTATCACTGATATTCAGTAAGACTTAAATATTGGTTAGCAAGGATAACTGAATGGTAAGTGACCTGCAGGAACAAGATACGACAACATGGAGTTGATGGAATGGTACTTCGACCAAACAAGAGTGAAGATTTGGCTTCTGCGTTGTGTCTCTGAATAAACGACTTTCAGACAATCCAACCATCTTTAGCCTCCATATTAATTTCAGCCCTAGCCTGTACATGGTCGCCCAAGGAGGACTGTGCACCAGAATGAGAACCTGCATTCATGACAGTAGATTCAGGCAAAAACAAGACTTTCCATCCATCACATTTAAAATATGAATATCATATGTGGTTGTTAATCTAAACGTTCCTGGTAGCATGGGGAGGAACATTTTTAATTTTATCCTGCCACTGCTTTACCTTTCAGCAGAAGAAGTGGTCACAGCCTCTAAGATCATAGCTATGGTCAGAACAATCTTCCATGTACTTAATGGGAAAGCTTGGAGAATGATTTCCCCGCCAGCAGTTGAATTGATCAACAACTTTGTAACAAACCTCAAGCAAATCTTTGGAGCAGTGGAGTCGATAAGGCAAAAGCAGACCTAAGATTTAAGGTCCTGGGATTTGGCAGGACCTCCAGTGCTGACGCTGCTGTTGAGGACTTTATTGCAGAATGCAGGGCTGGCATCTGTTCCCCATTCACCTAATTCATGTCAACCGTCTACATCAGTAGTAGCAAATGTAGACCAGACACTTGAGGAAAACGACAACCTCTGGAATCTTTTTTGAAACCAAAGATGGAGAAAGTCAGAAGGTCCAGACTGCCACCACAGAAGCCACGATTAAGGTTCAGAGGTATCAGTGCACACTGCATCTGAGCAGGACAAATGATCCTCTGGGGTTCTGGGTGAAACACCAGACCAACTAGCCTCATCGCCATTTGGCTAAGAAAGATCTTCCACTTGGTCATTTATAGAAACCAATTAACCTGAAGCACATGTCTTTGGGCTGTGGTGGGAAACAAGAGCATCCATAAGAACCCCACACAGACATGAGGACAACGGTCAAACTGCACATAGACTTGGCTGGATTTGAACTCACACCCAGCTAATGGATGACTATGATTGATTAAGTGAACCCAGACTCTTAGCTGTTGCCCTTTATTGTGCTTCTGGTTGCATTGAACCTTTAAACTTTGATGCAGGCTCTTAGCTCTCACTGACAGCATTTGGTTCCATGTGTTGGTTGATTACTTTTTGTTTGGAAAACCAGGCTTCCAGAAATTCCCTGTCCCCAGCCGGATCGATCCAAAATCTGTCTGGTAGACCAAGAAGGTTACAGCAATATGGTACAATGTCTAACTAAGGGCAGATTCAGCACCCAAAATGGCAAACAACATCAGTCATTCATACTGATTCTTCATTTCGTCATATACATAAAATTAATAGTACATTGTGACGAATAATTAAATAATAATCTATAATAATCATAGTTACAGTACATAATAAAGAGTACATTAGGATAAAATTGCAAAAAAGTGTAAGCACACTGCACACTTTACAGTCTCAGAGGGCAAAGTCCAAGATGTCCCAACCAGACAGAAATTCTGGGTGTTAGATATTCTCCTAGGCCTCCAGGGCCAAAGGCCAGGAGGCCTCATTTATGGCGTCATCTGCAAAAATGGCGCTGAACGACACCACCCAGCTCACTTTAGATGAGGACTGCAAAAATTCAGCCATCTGAGATTCGGTGCCACCGTCTGTTTGGCTGAGGCTTTCTGGTGGTTTCAAAGCAGACGTGCAATTGGAAATGAGCCAAATTGTGAGATTTAGGTGACCATCTAACCTGTTAAATGATTTGTTTTACTTCTTTATTCCAGCAACTCACCTTTTCCCATGCGCACATTCCCAGAGCGTCTCATTTTATTAAGTTACCCATCACATCACATACTTTGCACTGTGGACTATATATTCCCTATCATGAACTTTATGGCCTTATAACCAGGTGTAACGTTAATTTTCTACTGTTGATCTGAAACACCGCCTGTCTGCATAAGAGTAATAAAGTAAAGACTTTTGAATATCTCCTTGGTGATGGCCCGGTCATAGAACAAGAGGTGCAGGGTGAAAACGCCCACATTTACTTTTTAGTCGAGCTCTTCCCGAAGTTGACACGAGGTTATGGGAAGTGACAGGTGAGTGTGCGTGGGAATAAGTGTTTCATTGAAGCTTCTGGATTCTATTTACTGCTTCTGCATTTCCCAGTAGGACAAATGCAGTAGATCACGCTCCAGATCAGGTGAGTTCCGATATCCTGCTACCATTAAAAATGTGGAAGGACAACAGCTCACAGACAGCATGGAGGATTGCAGAATATTTAAATTGACAGAGGAGCTGTGCGGTGGCATTTCTGAAACTGCTGAGGGATTATTAGCCTGTGTTCAGCCAGGAGGATACCAGGCGACTGCTGCATATGATGATGCTCTGGTTATAACAAGTCTGTGACCTGTAGCTGTCTCCCTTAACTACACCTCCTGGATGCTGTAGCTTTCCTGAATGCATTTTAAGATCAAGACTTCAAAATAAGACACTTTGATTTTAAAAATACTGTAAAAGACTATGGAAAGACAACAAAGATTTAGCTCCTGAAAAACATCCGCTATTTTTATTTCGTACTCTGCCTCAAATGAAAACTTTTGTTTTTATACTGCTCATGGAATGCTTGAATTGTTAAAAGCTTAAGATTTTCTGGCTCAGATAATAATGGAGATTTAGTTGAATCAGGACCCATTAAAGTTAAATAAATGCACAGTAAAGGCTCCTGCTGTAGTTAGACAAGTTGCTGCTGTATTTTGGCTGTTTGCGACTCAGTAGGGCTGCAGGCTATCAAGCACCTCGATATTAAAGCTTTCTTATGAGAAACTTAGGTCAAACTCTGGCCCCCAACACAGAACCAAATATACGCAAGCAAAAAATTCTAAGACATGCCAGATTGCATTAGGTCAAATAAGATTAAAATCACTGTGTTTTGATGAGCTGGGAATCAGGAAGATTTAGTTAAAAAGCTGAGAAATTCACCCGTCAATGAACTGGCATCTAATACAGGCTGTTCTGTGTGTGTGTGTGTGTGTGTGTGTGTGTGTGTGTGTGTGCGTGTGTGAGAGAAATCATGGCAACCTTACTTACCAAGAAATTAACAAGAAATACAAAAAAATAGCTTCTTGTGCGTCCCCTTTCCATGACGTTCATGGGTCACTGGAGGCCTTGCATGTGTGTACCAGTAAAACTAATGAGAGTGAAGTTTTCACTTTCAGCTGGGATTGCATTACGTTTCCAATTTACAGAACTTCTTCTTCTTTATCTTTCGGCTGCTCCTGTTAGGGGTTGCCACAGCAGATCAACTGTTTCCACTTCTTCCTGTCCCCTGCATCTTTCTTCGTCACATCCACCACCTTCATGTCCTCCTTCACCACATCCGCAAATCTCCTCTTATCCTCTTGCCTGGCAGCTCCATCCTTAGCATCCTTCTCCCAATATATCCAGCATTTCTCCTTGGACATTTGCACATGTCCAAACCAACACAATCTCGCCTCTCTGACTTTGTCTCCAAACTGTCCAGCCTGTGCTAACCCTCTAATATACTCATTCCTAATCCTGTCCATCCTCGTCACACCCAATGCAAATCTTAACATTTTTAGCTCTGCCACCTCCAGCTCTGCCTCCTGTCTTTTACTCAGTGCCACCGTCTCCAACCCATAAAGCATAGCTGGTCTCACTACTATCTTGTAGACCTTCCCTTTCACTCTTGCTGGTACCCTTCTGTCACAAATTTATGTATTTTTGTCCACCTATTAGGTTTGGCAAATTTTTATGCTGGATGGCCTTCCTGACGCAACCCTCCCTATTTACCTGGGCTTGGGACCGGCACGAAGAAATACACTGGTTTGTGCATCCCCTTGTGGCTGGATTGTTTCCAATTTACAGAACTGCTGTACAGAAATCAGGAAGGTATGAATGTGGCACTATGCCCAGGGTGATACCATTATGTAAAAAAAATCCATTAAAACATTCAACGTTATTAAATTATTCATCTTTGTATTTGTACTGTACTTTGCTTGAAAAATACAAGATTTTGACAGCACCTTTCAAACGTGTGTTTTGTTTCTACTTAGGTTATAAGACGGCACTGATACGAGCTCAAGCAAGATCTCAGCAAGATGGCATTTTCAGTTTGCTGGCTCTTGAGTTTTACCTTGGCTGCTTCTTTTCAGTCAATTTCTTCCAGCCAAGATAGCATGAATGAGACGAGTTACAGCAACAAAGCAAGAAACAGTATGTTAACAAGCACAGCTACGTCAGTCACCGGCTCCCAGTCAACTCCTGTGACCCTCACCTCGTCGAGCCTTTTCTCCTTATCCGTTTCTGAAAGCACCCAGGAGTTGTCCACCCTCAGCAGCAGCAACTCCACAACGATGCCCCAGCTCTTGTCCACGGGTCAAACCACTGGAAACTTTTCTTCCTCACCCTCCTTGTCCATTTCTGCAAGCACCCAGGAGTCGTCCACCCTCAGCAGCGGCAATTCCACAACGATGCCCCAGCTCTTGTCCACGGGTCAAACCACTGGAAACTTTTCTTCCTCACCCTCCTCGACCAGTCAGACCGAGTCTGCCAGCAGCCCGAACACCACAGTGATGCCACAAAACCACAGCAGCCAGGCAACTGAGATGCCCAGCAAAACTTCTGCTTCCTTACCAGTGAGCACTGGGCAACCAACAACTGTAAACTCCACAGCAACCCCCCTGGTACAAAACAAAGGTATGTTTCCTTGGTAACAACATCCAATAGCTGAGCCCTCGTACATTTAGGGCTTAACTGCCATATAGTGCAAGCAAGGTTAATAAAGACTCTTCAGGAAACTGGCATTGTGATAAATGGAAAATTATGAAAAATTATTTTTCCACAGAGAACTTTTTTGGCTGAAAGAAGCTCTTCTATGAGGTGCTGGAGAATGAACACACCTGTGCATTTTTTTGTCAAAATAGAATTTGTGCACTTTGCTGCATGTCAGTGTTTTTATAGCTTTTATGGCTTTTAATCTTAACCCTAAGAGATCAAAATATATTTTTTCCAGGCTGTTCAATGATCACCACTTAGCACTCCGTGTCACCCTGTCAAATGCACTCAATAAGTTGAAGTATACCTGATCATGCCATGATTTCCATACTCATTCAAATACTTCCTCTGCACTATGTTCACACCTTAAGGTTTGTCTCACAGGTGGCTTGTGGACCTTGCGGTCCCATCCACCTCTTCTGTACTCGCAAAACTGTAGCCTGATCCACAAAGCATGTCATCTCTCTACAGTGCCAATGGCTTGGAGTCCACCACACTTTGGGGAGTTCATTAACCTCACTTAATGGGAGGTGTGACAAATAGGCTCTAATCCCCAATGGGTTGTACACCAAACATCCATCCAAACACATGAGCAGAATAATACTTTCATCTCCAACCTAACTTCCAGAGCTCTTTGACTCTCTTCACACAGACACTAAGCTCACCTTCCAAGAGAAGATCATCACTGGGTTCACCAGCATTGTCCTGGGGCTCATACTTCTGGCGTTGCTGTTGTACATGCTGTTGTCCTGCAGTAAGAGGAGGGCTCAGTTCACTCACCAGCCTCTGTATGATGACTTGGTGGACACAGGTCAGTGGATTGTATGCACGTTTACAGTCACCCCTTGATTTACAAAAACTCAGACAGTCTTATTTAGTTCCACCATCTTGATTTGCAGACACTTTCCCGCAATAACAAAAAGCCGACTTGAATTTTGCTAAGGGGGGGACCCCATGTTAATGCCCATCGGATTAGAATGGGAGATTCAACAAGCACATATGGGCATAATGCTCAGGTGTCCACCTACTTTTGGCCATAAAGTGGAACTATATCAATACAATATGTAGCAAAGGATGATGGGAAGGGTCCACCATCTCAGGTGGAACTTGCAATGTTCTAGCAACAGGTAATGTTTGTATTAATGCATAAAATAAAGTAATTACACACCTACACACACCAATACATAAATATACACAGGCTGCTATGCAGTTTACACTATTTTCTAGTTATTTAGTTATTCTCTGTTGTATTTATCCATCTTCCTCTCCTTCTTCCTTTTATTTTATTATTATTATTGTTAGCAAACAATGAGTTGCCTTTTGCTGCTTTTGAGTGTTCTTTTGCTCAACCAGTAAAGGTGAATAAATGCACATGCATTTCTGCTTCTTGATGCACCATCTCAAGATGTTGTGCTTCACCACCCTAGGGGTTATGGGAAATGCAGCCATTCGCTGCAAATTCTGCAGAGCTGTGGCTCCCTCATCATAGCTTACTGTTATAATGATGTGCAAATAGTTGCTGTATTTGGTTTAAATTAAGTACACGATCAGTGGATTACTGGATGAGAGGAAGGTTTCGGAAAGCTGGAAATGGCAGACATTTTTGTGTCTTGTTGCATCCATTCTGATCCATGTAGAGAAATAAAAACTTGTATGCAAAATAGTTGTTTAGTTGATGTCAGGAGGTACAGGAGAGACCTTGGCCCTGATGGTGTTTGGTGCGTTGCTCAGCATCAGGGTTGACACTGCCACTCAGCCAGATAGGCTGTGTAGAAATAAAGTTTGTTCTCTCACAGTCTCATTCCCTGGGCCATCGCAACTGAAATTAAAAGGCTTTATGTTTTGCAATTCGAGAATTTTTGTTTCACAAACAATTTTTCAGGAATGCGTTAAGGTCGTAGATGGAGGGGTTGCTGTGCACTGTTCCACTGCAGGGATATCTTGTTAGCTCTTTGGTCACAGTTTCCATAAAAAGGGCGAGGAAACTGAGCATATAATGTCAGACTCAAGTAGCTGAAAAAATTGATTTTTCATGTACAATTTAACATGTCTGTATAATAATAATAATAATAATAATAATAATAATAATAATAATAATAATAATAATAGCGACAAGATCATTGGCAACTAGCAAAGCTGCTTATGGAAAGGATGTCTACAGACCTAACAAAAGTATTAGAACAACTCAGTTCTCCCTGTTACTGTGAGGTGCAAAGCCATCAAGCTGGATTGAGAGAGTCAGCCAAATGCTCACTGGCCTTTTTTTTACCCTGGTTTAGAAGGGGACGGGTTTGCAGTGCCTGACGACACGCTGGTCATATCTGGTGGCCTGTACGACGGCCCTCAGGTGTTTAGCCCACCCAAAGAGAGGAGCGGGTATCAGGAGTTTCCCTTTCAGCCCCCACACTTTCAGCTGGAATTCTTCAGGGAAGAAGAACAGTTTCCTGCCCACAGACCTGAGGGCTCAGCTATGGAAACCTTTCACCCGGCCAGTGAAGATAATGCATAAATTGTGCATACGCAAATCTGCCTCTAGGTGACGCTATGACCACAAAAGTCTTTGATGTTGTAAGCTTGTTCTCTTATTAGCCTTTTGTTTCTCTGGTAATTTGTATCTGCTATTATTTTGAAGGTGAGGTACATTTAGGATCCAGTGAGTTTCCTCTTTCATTAATTTGAGATCACCTTGTGTTTCCCGATTATTTTATTGTAAAGTAGGAGGAATGTTGAAAAAATGAGAAAATACACTGCCCGGCCAAAAAAAAGTCACATTCTAATATTTCGTTGGACTGCCTTTAGCTGTCAAGGCACACATTTGCCATGGCACCATTTTGATAAGCTTATGCAATGTCACAACATTTATTTCCATCCAGAGTTACATTAATTTTTTGCCAAGATCTTGTATTGATGATGGGAGAGTCAGACTGCTGCATAAAGTCTTCTCCAGCAGATCCCAAAGATTCTCAATGGGGTTAAGGTCTGGACTCTGTGGTGGCCAATCCATGTGTGAAAATGACACAGGGAAGAAAAAATCAATAGATGGAAAAACCTGCTCATTCAGGTAGTCAGTTGACCTTGACCAGCTGAGGCAACCCCAGATCATAACACTAAGTTAAATCCAGGTGGTGACTTTTTTTTTTGGCTGGACAGCAACTGAATTAGAGAAAGTGCAATAGTTAAGAGAAATGCAAAAATGCAGTCATTGGACTTGAATCCAAATTTGCAATAAAAAATAATGAAGAATTCTGTGAACACATGGATGTTCTGTAAATACACAAGTAAACTTAGCCTTAAACATGTACTGTTTGTTTTGTATGTCCTTAAAATAAAAACTTGTTTTGCTTTTGTCTTTTGTCTTTTTTTGAGTAAGTAGCACTTATTGTCATTGAAGGATATTTTATTATAATTAATCATAGCAGCTGAGACCACACAAATGTTTTTGGTGTCAAAACTTTGTTCATGGCCTAAGAGCCATGGATTCCTGACCCTGTTCCCGCAAAAATGGGAACAACATGTACAACGACTTATAAACACCTTGTGAAGGCTAAAAACATGTAAAATACAGTGAGAAAACTCACTCCAAAAAGCAAAAATGTTCTTATTAAACTGTTTTTTTTTTTATGACTATCGGTGGCTATGACTATTGAACCCAGCAGGTGGCATAGTGGTCAGCGCTGCCCCTTCACAACTGAATGACCAGAGTTTGAATCTCACCTCCTACTGTATTAAGGGACAAATTATAAGCAGTAAAACATAACTTTCTTCAGAGAAAAGCATAGGCAAAATGAATTTAAATGTTAATTTCTGTAGTTTCTTTTAAAAATAAAGGTTTATTTTTTAAAAGAACAAACTAACACTTTCTCAAATGACACCTTTAGGAAGTCATGGGCAGGTAGCAGTCAGTTTAGGGCCGAGTTTTATATTTTTGATTTATGCTGCATTTATATCCATACCTTCTGCTACTCTTAGGAGTGTTTTCCACCTTTTATGGCCATTTTTCAGAACTCTCCTCACCCCTTGGTTGCACATTTACAAGTTTGCGTTAATGCTTAACAAAATACCCAGCCTCTCAGCGTATGGTCTTTACCTGTATATGCTGTTCTGAGCAAATAAAAAAGAACAATTTATTGCTCCATGAACCAAGGAATTTCATTCACAAATGACTGTACTGTTCAGTAAGTCCAACATGAACACCAGAGCAATGAGGGATGTAGTTGCCAGGAGGTAAAAATCGTTTGCCACGTTGAGTGTTTAATTCAACCCATTCAATGGGTTTCTTTAACCCCACTGGGGGGTAGTCACAACAAGTAACTCACTGCTGTCAAGTGCTGCTGAATCCATGGTCAGCCTTGGTGACCACATACAAATTGTTTCCAGAATGTTCTACTGCCCATTTGAATTCTCAGGTTTGAAAGAGCTGTGCACCTGGTCACTAGATCCATCCATCTGCTTCCTGGTCATCTAGTCACCTGGTATTTTTTTTAGTGCAACTGTCCCCTTATTACGGTCTTTTTAGGAAATTGGCTCCACTTTATGGTTGATAACCATTATGAAATGATGATGGGCGCCAGGTCTTGGAAGAAGCTATTAAGATTGGAAGTTGGCGACCAGCTGTGCTGTGTGTGAGAACAACTGTGATCCTCACTTTACATTTGAGAGTGTGCACTTTAGTCTCATAGTCAGTGTACAAAGGCAAAACAATAAAAATGGTGCCACTATCCGAAAACATTGACTACACTGTAAAACTGCATGTGCAATATAACATATAAATATACACAGTTCAGCCACAAGATTAAAACCACCTGCCTAATATTGTGTAGGTCCCCCTCATGTTGCCAAAACAGCTTTGATCCGTCGAGGCATGGACTCCACGAGACCTCTGAAGGTGTCCTGTGGTATCTGTCATTGAGACATTAGCAGCAGATCCTTTCTACACAAAGCTAAAAACAAAGATTTGCACAATTAACACAACTGAGCATTTTTTTAGCCAGAGAAATTCAGGGTCGGCACCTGGTTCAAGGACACAACAGCAGAAGCCAGGACTCGACCTGGACCTTCAGTGACAAGGGGACAGCTGTGACACTTAGCCCAGGAGGACAGCCAACCGGCCAAACAAGGTTGGCTGTTTCCCACGCAGTGGTGCTGTACTACATTCACACCACTCAAGAGCTAAATACAGGTTAAATACAGTATCAATCCATGATTTATTTTCTTTGTATAATCATTAGACACACCAAAAATGGAATGTATAGGCGAGGCTAGGTGAGCACTGAGGGACACCTGAACAAAAGATAAGACGAAGTGTGTGCATTTTTGAGTCATAAAGTCCCACTGATGAAATTCATATTATAAAAGCAAACACCATTATCCATGCTACACGGTAAGCAACATAATTTTATACATTTCTTTTGCACAATTGTGTTTCAGGAAACAGGTAGCCAACCATTATAAACCTTGGGGCTTTTCATATGGCTAACAGGAGAGCATGCTATGTGTATTTGGGGAAAAAAGCATGAAACAGACCATGATCCAGTATGTATATTCCAATTCTTCTTTTGTTCAGCTCATGTCGTACCTTGACCTTTGACCCCAGCATGGTTTCACCACCAGCCTCCCTTTGTGTTCCGGATGACTCGGTACATACATACCTATTACATCCATAATATTACTACAGAGCTACATTGAGCAAGGCCAGATTCTGTCAGGAAGTGAACCACCTGATCCTCCAAAATGGGCACAAAACTGCTTTGCTGAGCTTTTACTGACGCAAGGAAAGCTGGCACACTTACTGGATCCATGACTCTAGGTTAAATGAAAAGTTGGTATAACTTACAAAACATAAAACCAGGTTTCAAGAACAGAAAATTCGACATTTTTAAACATTTTCCAACGTTTAATATAAAAATGTTTCTGAAAAATGTGCAAAGTCAAGTGCAAGCATGACATTTTTGAGGCAGGTGAATGTGATGGGCAAAGCTGGAAACATTGACAGGGCAGGACACATTGTAGTTAGGCCACCCCTGATATCAACTTTAATATTTAACAGCAGTTATCAAAGTGTTACAGTATGTTGGCACCTTCACAGCAAACTTAACAGTTTCACACAGGAAAAGGCAACTCCTGAGCGTAAAAAAAATCTGTGAGGACAGCGATAAAACCCTGAGACCCCTTGGTTCATACATTTGGTCCAGAAGTGGACACTTGTACTCCCCTTTAACCAATGCCCCACAACACTACAGCTGAACACAACACGCCAACAGCTAAAAATAAAATTTCATTTTTGTCTAAACAGCATTGCAATTGCACACTGAATAAAGGACTTTTGAACAAAAAATATTTTGTGGAAAAGTCTACACTCATAAACTTACAGCATTTGTACTTCCTGCAAGTGTACATGAATACACACATTGGAATGTGAACTTATACTGAAGAAATAGTAGAGGACAGGTGACAGGCACCAGTAGGATATATGCAGCGTGTGCATCAGTAGGGCATTAGAAGCAGCTGAGGTAGCCCCAATTTAATCTATATACATTTAAATATTTGCATTTATGTATATAAATTCAATCATCACAAAAATAAGCAACTAGACAAATACCAAGAAATCCCCCTCCCAAAAAATAAACAGGTTGGTAAAAAAACAATCCATTCATTGTACTGCATTATTTTAGTTCGTGTTAAATGCAGCACAAGAGACCTTCATACCATTTTTCCCCATGCAACAGCAAAGAGGGAAAAGCTCCATTCCCTTCTAAAAAAAACCCACATTTAGCGATGATTCAGATTGTTTTTTTGGTGTTTTAAATACTTTGATTCCATTTGCAGTAACAATCAGTGCAGTGTGTGATTTGTGGAATATAAAATGGATGGTAGAATAAATATATCTATTTGGCTTATCCAGTACGTAGTTATTATTACCACTTACTGTTAATCAGTGGGGAAACATTTGCATTTGATTTTCCGATTATCATTTTATTAAGATATAACATCTAAATTTCATCCTTCTGCAGTCAGCCTTCACATGCCATTGAAGTAACTTTAATTTATGACTTTTTTTTTTTTTTTTTTAACTTTATATACTTTTGGCCTCCACGTTTGCAGGAATTCTGTGCATGTCTGTGTAAATAACAGATTAAGTAATTTTATTAGCTGCCTTTTGATACTTTGTCCATTATTAGGAACAAATTATGACCAGAAAATGAGGGACAAACACATTTGTAAAGCATAGCATTTCCAACCTACTGGTCATAGAAATTGCTGTAAAAACTTACAAGGTTGACTGACCGAACACAGCTCAGTTAACCTTTTCAGAAGTTGAGTTGAAGAGTGCTGTGATCATTACTCAGAGATAAACTTCCACTCGACTATAGAAACAAGTCTTTACTTTTCAACTTTGGTCCAGATGTTCACCTTCCGAATAATAACCCATTCCTCCTGGCTCTTTGTGACCAAGATTCTAAGGCAAGACACTGCTGAGCTGAAGACTTCCTCGATGTTCCTCCTGTCAAGCTGTCCATCAACCAAGGAGCCCACTTTAACATACTGAGAACACATTCTCTTTTTTTCTGTCTGCAATGGAATATGCCCAAGCTCAACCTCTGCGGAAGCCAGAATGTCCTTCAGGTCCTGAGAGCCTGTTTGGACAAGGATGCGAGTCAAGACAGCAGGTTTGTGGAAGATAATGGAGAAATGGTTGCCTTCTAAGGGGCTCTTGCCCCAGAAGTAGCTGGCCCTGGAGCTGTATGCTTGGTCAGGTGTGTAATCTTGAAAGGGGGTGATGTCAGTCACAACATCAGCAGGTGGGTTGTCTGCAACGTCATGAGGATTTACCTCAAAGTCTTTGTCTGTCAAACGGTTGTAAGTACCCCGGAAGGATGAGTACAAGCCCACATGTTGAAACAGAGAAGGTTTGAAGAGGATGGGCTTGTCTTGGGTTAGGAGTTTGCTGAAGTGGCTAAGGAGCCAGTCACAAGGCATCTCCTGGTAGAAGAGGCGGAGGAAAAAGGCCAAACGGGGTAGATCACTGGAATGGTACAGCTTGCCAATGTAACCCAGACTAGAAAACTCCAGGGTCACCCATGGTGAGTTCCCACGGGATTCAATAAACTTCCTCATGATTGTGAGGAAGTTCTTTGAACAGACCACGTCATCTTCCAGCATGAGGTAGTATTGTGACAGGTTTGCACTGAAGCTGAACAAAGCAGCATAGTCCACGTTCTGCTTGGAGCGGAAGGTAACGCGGTCTGGGGGATCATTGAAGTTCCTTTTCAGGCCCACCAAAGGTGGGTAGTATTCTTGTGGTAAGTGGATGACAAGGAGCTGCCCTTTGAGAATATGGGTTGAGAACCTTTCAGAGATAGAGCTCAAAACTTGCTGGTTCCAGTCCATGTCGAAGTCTGCCAGGAGCACTACTACCACCAAATCCTCCAGCTCCTCTTCTGAGGACTGGGAAAAGATGGACTGCAGTGTGTCCAGAAGGTAAAAGCCATGGCTCCGCTTAACAGAGGATAGGCCCACGGTGAGATATTCTGGAGGAATTAGAAAATGAGACACAAAAATCAATGGTCCATGTGAAAAATGTAACACTGAAGCAAAACAAATAATCACAATAAAACACTTAAAACAAATGATCAATGTTCTGATAATATGCATGCTGAGAGGAGGCCCTGTACTCACTGTGAATCAGCCTGGGGTAACCTGCAAGGAACTTGTAGGATATGTCGAATTTATCAGAATCATTGTGAAGGTGGTAAAACATCTGCGAGTTCCTGACTGACAAAATCTCCGCCTCTACCAGCTTCTTGGATAAATCCTACAGCATGTGACCATTGGCAAGCAGATTATCCAAACAGGTCCAGTTGCAGAATGAGACAGTGGGACGGATTTAGGATTAAGCAGGTACCCAGAAGAGAGGAAAAAAGATAACAAGTTAATTGTTTACACTTCCATCCATCCAGCCATCCATTTTCATAAACCACTTATCCTGGGCAGGGTAACAGCAGTCTGGAGCCTGACCCAGAAGCAGAGGGTGCAAAGCCGTGAAACTTCCCCACATGGGATACCAGTTCACCAGTCATTTACATTTATTTATTCATTTGGCAGATTCTTTTCTCCCAAACATCAAACCACTCATCGTACCAAAGCAAATCTCTTCACCAATTAAGCACTTTAGATAGACATGTAGTTATTAGCACTTTGGGTTGGCAAGAATCTGGCACAGCACATCTGCGTTATACTGCCATTTTGCTGGTGTACGGGTGGGTTAGATGGGTCTGAGACCCTTCTTGAATCCTGAGACAGATTCAACAGCTCTAAAGAACAGAGAAGTTCATTCCACCGCAGAGGCAACAAAACTGCAAACCGGCAGGCTATCAGTTACAGATCCCTTCAAGTGATCAAATTTTGTTGGTATCAGGATGCAGATCCTTTGACTGTCTTGCTAAAGTGATTATTGCTTATTGTTATTATTTATAACTGACAGCCACAGCAGGCCTTGAGTCAGTTCCTCATATGTACATCCATATGAGCCTCCTATTTAAACAGCAAAGTGAATAATTGATCGTCCCAAAATGCAAGGCTAACATCCAATTTTCAACCAAGCATTACAGTTTTGGATAACAAATGAATGAATGAAAATATGCTTGCACCACAATTTACAAACACAACTGCAACAGAAAGTCCGTGGCAGAAATTGCAAACACTATGTCACAACTTTCATTCATTCGTGGATTAGGTTCTTGGGCTAAAAATATGAAAAACACGGCAATAATCTGAAAAATGTGGGTCTGCCTGAGAACCCTGAAGGAAATATTTGGCTCAAATGACTTCTGCAGGACCATTCACATTCCTAGGAGGGTTTGGTGTCCGATTCTACTCCTACTGACTTCTCCCACCGATTCCTGCACTGCCACTCTCACAGGAAAGACATCAATCAAGTAAAGAAAAGTAAAGAACAACAACATCACTTTTTATTTTCGCATCCCTCAGCTCAACTCTACTCCAAACAGAAAACCTACAGAAGTTTCACTGTTACAGCACGGATTGAGAATAAATTTGACCTGTTTCACTACTGCTGTCCTGGTTAATACAAAATTCTCTCCAAATTTTCTTCCTGATAAAGGATAATCTGTGCGACATCACATAAGGACTCTGCACAAAAAATTACCTGTTTTTTGGCTTGCTTAATTATAGTCCTGTCAATAACCTAGGTTATAGTTTAAAGCAGAGATGACATTGGTTTAAACTAGAAAAAGGAAGATACCCATATCAAATGTACATATACAAATGTATACGCATGTAAAAACTAGAAAAAAAAGATGGTGTTCTGTACTTACCGGATTGTGAACATGGAAGGGGTTGATGAACATGTACAGGAAGACAACCGTGATGAGAAGAACACTGATTTTCAGAGCTGTCGTCCAATAAAACCGCATTGCCACTGGAGGCTC
Source organism: Heterotis niloticus (assembly GCA_018136845.1). Taxonomy (NCBI): domain Eukaryota; kingdom Metazoa; phylum Chordata; class Actinopteri; order Osteoglossiformes; family Osteoglossidae; genus Heterotis; species Heterotis niloticus. The sequence continues at coordinate 10,344,877 of CM030896.1, forward strand.
TACAGTGGAATTATTAAAATATCCATTGTTAGTTCATATCTACTGTAAAACCAACTCCGTCTAATTGGAAACAACAAGAATCATCTTACGCCACCACTCTGCCTACAAACAAAGTCCATGGGTGCAAACTTTATATTTGTGGGCCGAACGCTAGGACGGCAGACAACTTCTCCTTCACCAAGGGATGGCCTGCATCTGACATTAGTCTAGGAGACGCCATCTTTGTTCACCGTCTGATATGCCTTTGTGAGGGTGGACCACTTATCCAGTTCTCTCTTCCTGCCCTGTGTACAGTATCTGGCACCAATGGACCAACTCTCTGCTCCTGCCTTAGGCGTTTGTCCAGAACCACAGCCACAGTACTTAAGTGTAATTAAACTGTGCACCTGAGCCAACCGTCCAACAAAAATTTAGTTATCCGGAACGGCACCTACATAGCGTGTGCTTCCTACTGTGGCCATTTGTGGACAGAATAAAAAATGCACGCACAGAACGGACACACTAACATGTGTCTCACTTTGCACATGAAATGAATCTCTTTCAACAGATGCAAGCATCGCACACACTGCGTCCGCATCTGTATTTTATTAGACGCAAGTTCATTACACATTACATCAAGGTATAAAAGTGTTACTGTAGTACACAGTGAAGAACTACAACAGCACTGTAGCAAAAAAAAAAAATATTACCCCTAGGTTCCGCTTCTAATTTTCCAGACTTTTCCCCACATCCCAAGACCTGCTTCAACAAATCTGTTCTGGAAAATTAAGGACCGATTGTACTTCCTTTTTGCCATTGCATTTTACATCCCGAGAGTAATTTTCCTTCTGCTAAATATGTGTTGGGCCCATCTTCCATGCTCAACAAAGACAAAAGCCCCACACAGGATCAGTGTGGCTCTTCATAGCGATGAGGTTAATGCCAAAATTTGTCTTATGTTTATTCTGATGTCAGGAACTGTTTTATCTCATTACAAGTCTGATAAAGAACCAAATTTGATCTTGCGTTAATTGAAATTGCTACAAACGTCCCAAGTCCCACAAGTGTCACATTCCACTTTCTCCTTTGTGTCCTGGCAACCCTTCAGTGCCACATTGAGTCTGCAGCCAAAAATGTGCTTTGTTTTACTAGGAATTGGGCCTTTTCTTTAGAATGTAATGGGCTACATTGTGATTTTTTCCACTGTATTCATACTCATTCATACATACATTTCAAACTGCCGCCGAATTCAAGAAGATTCCCTTTACGCCACGGCTGTTTATAGCTGTAAAACCTTTACTAATAGATAAAGCCATACATATTTGCATACCGGCTTTATGTTTATTTTACCAAAAACATGAAAGAATTGTTGAACGTAAAACTACAATTCAAGACTTATGGCTTACAAAAAAGTTTACGCGAACGTGTGCAGCAGAAGTTTGAAAGAGCAAGCATACCATGCGCATGGGTACAGAAGAACCCAGAAGCTGATGTCCCTCAGTTATCACACTGTTTGCACTCCCAGTTATCAGACAAGCAGGACTGTTGTTGTTCCTGTAATTTCTATTTGAGAAATGGCGCTGGGTCTGCAGCAAATTTACTGTAACCGTTTGCTGATATGAATATTTTGAAAAGTTTTGTTTAAACCCTCTTTCCTCAATGTAGGATTTTAGGATGCCGTTCCTTGGTGCACCTCTGAGATTTGGATCTGGAATGCAAACATCCTCTCATTGTTTGGAGACTGGAGCTACATTTTTGTGTAAAACTCCCTAACATAAACAGGTCATTGAGACTTCTGGGATTGATCTCAGCCCTTAGTGTGTCAGAGGGGCTTCCATGTTCTTCACGGTGATCTTCACCAGGTATTGACGCTTCCCTGCTGGTAAAATTGTTTGGAGGTGATTAATCCTTTGTGTTTGAAATCTTGAGTCACAAATCAGTTTATGGTCCTGTCATTGTCCTTTCACTGCTCATTGTAGATCAAGTTTGTTAACTTGCAGCAGATTCTCCAGACTTCTCACCACAGTGCTAGTACAAAGGTTAACTAGATATTTAGCACATACATATGATACACATCGTGCAAAAGGCAGTGAGGTGGAACAGCTTGGAGCAAAAGTGCATCGAAATCAGATTTTTTTATAGATACAAATGTGGATCTGTGTGGTATTTGCATTGTGTAAGGGTTCCATTTGGGGACTCGAGGTTCCTCCAACAGTACACAGGTGTTTCAGATGGAGAATCTAAATGACCAGTGGAGTGAGAGCTTCAGATTAGGCTTTCATTTCTTATTACAGTTCTGCTGGGTGATGGCATAAAAACTGTGCAATAAGCAATTAGGACATAAACTGCTCCTGCGAGAGAACCGGAAAGACTGCTCCGTTCTGCTCTGTTCCCGTCCAAAACCCTGACTGCTGCCCTTGAAATAGTTGAATTCTGGCTGCACCAGACAGACAGGTCTGCGAAAAAGATCACTGCTGCCAGAGTGCCCCGTTTCGATGACCTATACTCCTCCCGTATTACGAAAGGGACAGGAAAAGTCTTGATAGACGCCTCTCTCCTGGGGCACAGCATTATCGAATTTTTCCACCTGGCAGGCAGTACAAATCACTGAGTACTAAAACATGCAGATACAGGAACGGTTTCTTTCCCCACGCTTTTATGTCCATGAACAGCTGATGTGTTTATTAGTCTGGACATTGTTCCCCTTAGAATATTTATTCTTCCTTACTCTCATAATACTTATTGTAACTCTCCTGCACTGTCATGCATGTTTCCACTTCTTACATGCATGTTTGTCTATATGATGTGTTCTATGTACACTGAGACCCATTGCGAACCAAAGCCAAATTCCCTGTACACTATGAGTGTGTGAGCATACTTGACCAAACAAATCTGATACTGAAGACCAGGACAGAATGTGGACTGTACTTACAAACACATCCAGAAATTCATGCCTAAATCTGCAACCTGAACTTCTCTCCTGTATTGTTTCTGTGTTCAAACATAAAATCCATATGCACACTGCAGTAATGTTTACCCAGCTACATTATACAACTTTTTAAATAGTATTCATTGTCTTTGTACTTTGCCATATCGCTGCAGACCCAGTGAATTATCTGAATGTTGTGCACCACTGGTTGTTCTTGTGGGTTAAAATGTATACAAATGAGCATCATGTCAAATGCCCTATGCCCTATGCATGCAAATATTTTTAAAAGCATGACTGCATACAAAATAGAATTGCAGAACTAAAACACTCAGGCACCACAGCCGAAAGAGAAAGTGACAGGAGGATATCAAACAGAACCTACAGTAAAAACAGACATCGACAGATGGGAAATGTTATCAACCCAAGCATGTAATTTCTCTCACTGTACACAGCTTTTTTTATGCTGATGTCATATTATTTGGAGGACTTTATGAGTGCAGTTGGAAAAAAAGCTGTCATGGCACATTTTTACACATTCATTTACCTGACACTTTTCATTGAAGCGACTTCCAGTGTTACAATAACAACATTTATACAAAATCCATTTATTCTCTTTCTCGAGCAACTGCAGTCTCTACGCTACCTGGTGTCATATTGCAGTCAATACAAACACTGCATTCATACTTTATTTCCTTTTTGTCAACTGCTTTTCCCAGGATGGAAAACAGCAACATGAACAGAAACTTTGGGTGATACTGCGACTTGGTCATTGTATCTACATGTACTGAGCAACGGACGTATTTTTCATCAGAAAAACTGTAGTAAAGCTAATTATGTTCTACATGGACGTCACACTTTTTACCACATCAGGAGGCTATGGAGCCTTCTGGAAATCTGTTTTCTAACTTTTAAGGTTCTTGGATTGTCCCTTGCATCAGCTGTGGTTAAGAAAAGAGTAACCTACTAATAACACACACAAAAGGCAGCTTTATGGTGTTTTTTCCAGAACAATCCAGGCTGGCTGGTGACTTTTCTAATCTTGTGCAACATGTGGCATTCAGAGTTGTGATTGAAACTGGAACTTTTATGACCCGATAGCCTTCCCAGACCGTCACCATCTATCCAGGAGCACTGAGAAACCAGTAGCTGGCCCTCACACACAGCACCATTTGCAGCGAGCAATTAACTGGAACCACACATCTTTGGACTGTGAAAGGAACCCATTGCACCCAGAAGAAACCCACACAGACCCAGGGAAACATGCAAGCTCTACACAGATTGAACTGGACTTGAGCACCGCAAACCTCAACACTTCCATTAATCTCCAAGGAATCTGCAATTTAAAGCGAATAAATACGCACACGTTTCGCTTGAAAGGAAATGTCATCGCAAGCAGCTCTGTCATCAATTTAACACACGTTGACGTGAAACGCACGTAGGCCATGGGGGAGGAAGAGGTCCTGCAAAGTCTCCACCGACTGTGACACAACCTGGAAGCAGAGCGCAGCACTGATGTGACGCCAGTGCAGCCTTGCCCACCACATCCACTCTCAGCGGGGCTTTAGAGCTCCTCAAATTGCCTAAACCGGCAGCTCCGTCTTTTAAAGCATTTTGGCTGCCGTTTGTGGTTTCCTTCACAAACAGAGGACAGGAAAGAGTTGAAGCATGTGAGCTGCTGCTCATCATTTGCTTTCAAAGTTTGATTTAGAAACACCAGCAAAGTGCTCAAATCTGACACGTGTCTGTGAATGAACCAAGTACAGATGGTTGCCAAGCAACCGGACAAATGTTTCTCTGTCATTCCTTTAGGTCTTATTTTTCCTCATAGTCCTCGGAGTTTCTTCACGGTACAGCCTCGACGAATCGTGCCGGAAGTTGTGAAAGTCCGGAAAAGGATAATTTAAGTGTAATATTGAACTTTGTAAAAGTAACACTTTTATATACATATATAAGCTGTAATGAACATGTGATGGGCCTAATAAAATGAAATAAAGTCAATACTGCAACTGAAACAAGCATACAATGCGGTGAACTATATACAGAAAATAGTGAATGTGACGGCATGCCGTTATAGGATATTGGTTCCAAAAATAGGAAATGAGTTAGTTATTTACATTTCCCTTTACATTACGATTAAAATAGTTTTTTTTTTTTTTTTTAATTTCTGATTTTTTTTTCTGTAATACTGTCGCGACGGTACGTAAAATCCCAAATCTCCCTAAATGTAAATACAGCGACTCATTGGATAATAAGTATTTCTTACTGGAAATGTATACTCATAGCATAACATGTACTGGACAGTTATTTTTCTCTGGACAAATCACTCAGTCTTATTCTGATTCCGAATCACATGTCCTTCCTGCGAGCTACTGTTTTCCGTCGCACATTGAAAGACGAGCGCCTGTTGCTTTAGGCTTCGCTCATCGGAAGCACCGACCGCGCACAAGAGTACAACGCACTTCGCCAACTGGAAAGCCCGGCGATGCTGACCCACCTCGGTCCGCGGTCCAACACGGGTCCGAGCAGCAGCCGCCAGCGCAAGGCGTTCAAGTCCGCGACGCCCAAACCGCGGAGCGCCAGATGGAAGAGGCTGGGCGGCGCCAACTCAGCGGCCAATCAGAGAGCGGCGGCCGGACGAGAGGGGGCGTGGCGGCGCGGTCTTCGGTTTCCAGTAAAACGGAGCAAAAGAGCGGCGTTTTGCCCTACGGCTTCTTTCATATTTTGGCATTTGAAATCTTTTCCCTGTGTTTTTTTTTTTTTTGTCCATGAGGTGACAACAGTTAAGCATGCGCATTCGTAACCAGAAGGCTGTTGGGTCGATTCCTGCTCTACACCTACGAAATGTATTGCTCGTCTCCTAGCAGTCAAAGCTGTTCAACGGGCTGGATGCGCAGACCCTCCACTCATGTGCTTGCGGAGCTCAATTTCTGGTAAACAGAAACGTTACGTGTGGGGGAAATTTATTGAACCTTTAAGTGATTTAAATGACACTCTTGTCCCTACACTGTACAATGTAAGATGATCAACTTTACAGTAGTTTACCCACCCCGAATCTGAGGTGAGGACAAGCAAGAGTGCAACTGAAACGTGGGAGGTAACGGGAGGGCAATAGGCTTGGCCAACCCTTCCCTCACGCAAGCACGGTTGCTATACAAACACCCCAACGACCAGTTTTTCCTGAAATGGACAGAGAGAAACCCGAACAGAGCAACAGGCCAAGCATTTCCAAGCCCAGCGTTGAAAGCAAAAAGTCCCAGCACCTGTACCTGGGTGTGTCCTGCTCCAATGGGGACTGTTCAACAGGCCACTGGTAAGTTACCTGGGTTCAGGTCCCTGTTACGCTGTCACAGTGGCAAATATCATCGTACAAGTTTCATGTTTATCGTTTAATACTGTAAGGATTCGTAGGAGCCAGGTTTGAATCCCACCTGCTGTTGTAGTGAGCTGGAACAAGGCACTTGCCCTGAACCGGTGCAGTCAAAATTAACTATTGACATAAATGGGTAAATCAGTGTAAATAGATTCATATTTTGAGTGTGAATCCAACTGAACATCTCCACTGGCTCTTTTTGCATCCTCTGTCCAGGTCTGGCCACCAGGCCAAATACTGTAAAGCAGAGTAAGGTCCCAGCACCAAGGGATGAGGAGGAGACTCCCCTTGAGCACAGGATCGCGTACGAGGAATAGAGCTCCAGTAATTTTAAAGCTTAAGAAGGGCACATGGTTCAGGATACCTCAAGATAGTTCTCAACTGGTTCGACTCATGTACCAGCTGTGGTTACATCCACTTCTTTGTAAAATATTCACCTTGTAATGCAATGAAAATAACCAATGTGTCAGGCGCGTTGGGACGTTGACAGGACGCTACGCAACGCGGTGACCGCGGACATAAAAGTGGCCGAGCCAACCAGCACGGTTGCGGGATCTGACAACTACTGTCTGTGATGTTAGCCTGGCGTGTACCATGAACTTGTTGTACCATGACGTTGTTGTACCATGGAGTTGTATCCAGATTAAACCACTGAGCTTTCGTATCGCCTGTGCCGTGTCTCCCTTCCGCACATGGCTCCCACGCCTTGTTGCCAATCGAGTGCCGATCGAGATCCTCACACAATGTTCAATGAAATTTTAGGAAAATTACCAATAGCTTTGCAAACAAAACTGCATGTGTTAAATGTTTTTTATTTATAAACTAACCGCTTTAGTTGAGCCATGAGAGACATGATGAAGTCTGGATCCAGCCTGTATGTTTTTAGTCTTAAATCTCTCTCTAGGCTCTAGGCCACAGTCTACAGGACTAAACGTGGCTATCAGTTTGGTAACAAAGGGAATGCTTTAAAACAAAACAAGTCCATCAGTCTATAGGGAAGGGGCAGATGTGCCTGTGGAGGCAAACATACTTTTATGGCAGAGAAGGTTGCCCTGAAGAGGTGAGTCAGAGCCTATCCTAAAAACACAGACACAGTTGCTAGACTGCTCAGGATTGTATAATGTGTATAATGCTGTGCACTATGAATATACAGCCATCAGGGTAAAGAGCTCTGGGGTCTCTCTCCAGCTCCAAAAATAAAGCCGCGTCCTTGCCAAACCTACATGCAAAAGCTATAGGGACCACACTTGGGCGCAGTGCAGAGTTGTGTCCAAAAGCTGTACTGACTACACCATGAGTTACTGGGTTGTTCTGAATATACCCCCAGAGACTGTGGTGGTTATAAGCTGGGCCACTCTGTAGACAGATGGTTATTAGGGTGCTTTGCAAACTTCTTCCATGGCAACGCCCTAGAACTTCAAATTCTGTTTTGGCACCCCAGCCTAACAGACCTACGTATTTACAATCTGCAGTGGGCTGCCTCTTGGTGCTGCAGACAGACTTCGGCTGTGGCACAGAAACCTCAACTACAGTCGAAAGGGGCAGGAGGGGGGTCAGCCCTCATTGACTCTGCTGGTGTGTGTGTGTGTGTGATTTAAAGTGACCTGGCTTGCTGATTTGTATAATCAGTTATCTTTATTATTGCAACAGAGTCATAAGACTTGAAACACACTTGCACACCTATATGGTTTAACTTGTCAATTACACCTAATCACAAACACTACTTTAACAATAAGAACAAATGAGAAATAAAACAGTAATAGAAAATAATAATGCTTTAATAATAAAACAAAAAACATCTTAATGATATAGCGATAATAAAAATAATACATTTTAATTAAGCAAGGCAGCATGTGATATCGGGGGACTCAGCTCAGGTGAATATTAAATCCATAAAGGGCAAATACATCCACACTGACCTCATGATTCTCTGAATAGCCTCTGGCTACTTTAAAGCAGTTGAAGCAAAGAAGTATTTTTGTAAACCTTTCACCCCTCTTAATCACAGACATCATCAGTTGTCAGAAATATAAGTATCATTTCAGTAGATCTCACCTGTGGATTTCCTGTTGCTGTGGTTTCACCAAGCAGTACTGCGAGCAGATTCTGATTCAACTGGACTGCTTTCACCCTCTTTCTCCGTTCAGTCAGTTGGTTCTATCCCTTGTCCTCTTTCTCCCATGGTTGGGTCTTCCTGATCGCTGAAGGCTCCTGGCGAGGTCCATGCATGCATTCTGGAGCAGGTGGCATGATTATGTGGCCATTAACTTTATTCCCACACCACATGTTTGAACCAAGAGTGCCCACTGAGCACCATGAGATTCCTATCCCTAGAACTCTGGCACCCAGTGAATTCCATCATAGCCACAACAGTTAGACAACTATTTACAGAGACAGCAAAGCATGATGGGAAAGTCACAGTCCACAGCTAGGTTTTAGACTGGGAGTACCAAAAAAAAAAAAAAAAAAAAAAAAAATATATATATATATATATAGAACACTTTCTATAGCGATGACTCCATGTTACTAATTTCAAAACACTTTCTATAGTTAGTGATGACTCCATGTTACTAATTTCTTTCATTTTTTAAAAATAAAACATTTTAATACTTCCACGATTTAACGTTTGTCTTCACAGAAAACCTGACTGAGGCTTGAACTGTGATAGGACATTACAGAGAGGAAGGGTGGTCAGTGAATTCCTAATAAATTCCTGGTGCTACTTTTGCATTTATGTTAAAGTAAAACTCGCTGTCACAGGCGCTGGCCACTATACTTGTCTACAGAACCCATCTGCAATTGGACCACAAAGGGTGCTGCAATAGTCACTTAACACGTTAGTTTCACTACAGTTTCGCACTTTCTATAGCGAAGAGTGGAATCAAACATTTAAAGAAAATTGATTGTTTTCTATGTTAACCGAAAATGAAAGCAATATCTTTGCAAAGGTCAGTTAGGAAGGTTCTGCATTCTTCTTCTTCTTTCGGCTGCTCCCGTTAGGGGTTGCCACAGCGGATCAATTGTTTCCACTTCTTCCTGTCCTCTGCATCTTTCTCCGTCACCCCCGCCACTTGCATGTCCTCCTTCACCACATCCATAAATCTCGTCTTAGGCCTTCCTCTCTTCCTCTTGCCTGGCAGCTCCATCCCTAGCATCCTTCTCCCGATATATCCAGGATCTCTCCTCTGCATATGTTCAAACCTACGCAATCTTGCCTCGCTGACTTTGTCTCCAAACCGTCTAACCTGGGCTGACCCTCTAATATACTCATTCCTAATCCTGTCCATCCTCGTCACACCCAATGCAAATCTTAACATCTTTAACTCTGCCACCTCTAGCTCTGCCTCCTGTCTTTTGGTCAGTGCCACTGTCTCCAACCCATAAAGCATAGCTGGTCTCACTACCATCTTATAGACCTTCCCTTTCACTCTTGCTGGTACTCTTCTGTCACAAATCACTCCTGACACTCTTCTCCACCCACTCCACCCTGCCTGCACTCTCTTCTTCACCTCTCCGGAAGGTTCTGCATTACTGGGTAAAATAAATTCTGTTCCTAAAGTGCATTCCAGTCATCTGTACAACTGTTTATAGAAGGATACAACTTAACTACATTTTTTGGTATGACCATAAGATAATTTTAAGTCATATGAGACACAAAAATACAGTCTATCCTCAATTTTCCAAACCATATGCAGGAGGGAACCCAGATATGGTGAAAGTCCAAAAAAAAAAAATGAAAAGTATATTTTAAGCACATTTACTCTGCTATTGTACTCTGCACTGTGTCTGTCTTTTAATGATTTTAATGACATTAGAAATGTACCATACTGCATACTGTGCCTTTTGTATTGGATGTAGTAAGTAGCCACACAGAAGCAGTGACATTCACCTGTTCAACAGTACCCAGCAGACAGTCCTCTTCCACAGGCAACCTCTAAAGACCTATAGACCATCTCACAGAACAAAAGCAAAACTGCTCATGTGCCAGTGGCCTTATGTTGTCAGCAATACTTTGAACCAAACAGTTTATGAACTATGAACATGTCAGTGTTTGTATGTGTTGTATCACACAGTGAAAAGTATTTGTTGAAAAAGCCATCAGTCCATCAGTTTAGGTTATTGATCTGTTTCTTTTTTCCAACCATACTAGAGCTGCTAACCATGGTCTTGCTCTGTATCACTCAGTCAGCATTGTGAAAAAATGTGCAGACACACTTTAGACACTGTACATCATATTGAAGCATGTAAACCTAACAAACAACAGTAACAACAACCACAACAACAATCAACAATAATGACTGTGTGGTAAAATGTTCCCCAACAGGCTTTGGATGCATAGAGCATGGTGCAGACAGTTCACTCCCAGGAAGGTACCAGTCTCAATCACAGAGCCAACATACAGGAAAACATCTGCTGCAAAAGCAGAGACTTGCAGCTAGCACTCCTGCCTCCTTCATAATGCAGTCAGTGAGGCAGGGCATCAGGTGGCTTCTTTGCTCAGTGCCTGCAGTGCAGTCTCCAGCACGGCAACAAACCCCTGCAGGACACATTCATCCCTTGGCACTTGCTTCACGCTCACTTGGAGATGGGTGGGGCTGCTGCGCAGCAGTTCAGCTAGGATCAGCGTGGCTGTGCTGTTCGAGTACAGGTACGCCTTCCAGGGGAGGCTGTCGGGCCGACTGAATGCCAGAGCCTGGATCTGCACCAGCTGCAGGGCAGCCTGTAGGGTCTCTGGAGCACAGTCAGGTCCAGGGGAGGCCATGGTCACTGTGTGCGACACATCCAGATGTAGCCAGTGCTGCTCAAAAGACTCAGGGGACAAGGGAGGCTCCAAGCTCAGGCTGAAGTCAGTCCTGTCCTCTGTAGAAGTGTGCAGCGGATCTTCTCCTGTTCCCTCCACTGTGGGAATAAAAAGCTGCTGGAGCATGTTGTACAAGATACCTCAAATTGGTGAATGGTGTCAGAATTTAACTACAGTTTTCACTGATTTTGTTCCAGTCAATATTATCTCAAATTTTTCTCAATTTTTTTTTTTTTTTTTAGCAATACACATGTTTCACTGTACATTTTTTAAGAAACAGGTAGGATAATGTTTCCTCAACTGTATACTGAAGTACTAAGAAATATTAACAAACACGGTCAAATATGCATAAAGGTTATTAAAATTAAAAGCATCATGATTACCTCACCTCAAACAAATATGGTGTTCACTGTACATAGGGAGATTTGCTATTCAAATTTGAACATTTTCTCCTGTCAGGAAAAACTCAAGAAGAGTTCTCTTGGCTAACCAGAGGGAGGGCTGTCTCTTTCCCCTTTGATTGGAGGGGTGAGAAAGAGTGAGCTGATAAACTATTTGTGTCAGAAAAACTCCATTGTAGTCTCCCACGCTGTGGAGCTGTCTGGGTTGTTGACATTTGCATTTATTCATTTTCAAGATGCCTTTCTCCAAAGCAACATTTAGCTAAGATTAAATAAAGTGCATTTCACTAAGAAATAAAGAGATACAGACAAGTGTCATTTAGTCCAATACGACTTAGCGTGCTATAATCTTTTATGAGTAATTAACTGCCTAAATGGGACCAACTGTATTGTAATAATAGATATGAACAGCCATATGTACTGAGTGTCTGCACAGGATGACAAGATACAGAAACCCAAGTTATTTTTATATATATATATATATATATATATATATATATATATATATTTTTTTTTTTGTACTCCCTGTCTAAAACCTAGCTGTGGACTGTGACTTTCCCATCATGCTTTGCTGTCTCTGTAAATAGTTGTCTAACTGTTGTGGCTATGATGGAGTTCACTGGGTGCCAGAGTTCTATGGATAGGGAGTATGGGGTGATAGAGGGAAGCAGAACCTACCTGCCAGCGGGCAGCTGGCAATACTCTGGGCCATGTTGTCCGAGCTAGCTTTGGATGGGTGTGCAGCCCCAGAACCCAGTGTAAACAGCATCTCCAGGGTGTTGAAGTGTGTAGCCCAGTTGTTGACAGGCTCCTCAGGCTGTCCAGCAATCACACCTAAGGAAGGATCTGAGGTCGGTCCCCCCACGACCTGGGCTGTCTCCTCCACACCATAGTGCAGCAGGCGGTAGTACAGCAGGGCACGATCACGTACACACATGTCACTCTCTTCTTCTGTCAGGGGACATTCAAATTGAGGTGTACATATAGGTAAATTCCAGCATACTCTCCCCACTGGAGGAAATTTACATGTTTCTTTAATCAAACTATAGTGGTTCATGCGCACATACAATGAATTTTTTATATCTGCTACATCACAAGATAATACTTTTCATACCCACTTCTTGTGCTATTTGTAGTAAACTGATTTACGATATGCTTCCCCCAACAGCACGTAGTACAGAGGCTCAGAACGCAAAATCTGTTGTTCATTGACTGAAATCCCAGGAAGGGTCCTGTTATGGAACTTACCTGCAAATAATAATAATATTAGCACTAAAAATGAACATTTTAGTCAATGTAAATTAAAATGACTGTACAATGATTTACTCATTTATGCAGCTGGGTCATTTTTAGGAACAATTCAAGACCTTGCTCAAGGGTACTACAGCAGGAGGTGGGACTGCAACTTATGATCTTTAGATTCAAAAGCGGGAGCTCTAACCACTATGCTACCTGCTGTTATGTAAAAACAAAATTTCAAGGGAACCCCCAAAATCTAAGTCATATTAAGAATTGTACTTAAAATGTTTGTGTGGCTATTAAGGATAATAACTGCTGCTGTTCTTGGTGCACTTCACAATGGACAACTGTACCTATGGAGTAGTGCAGCAGACGGCCCAGCATGTCCTGGGTCTCTGCAGGACGAGACAAGAACAGACGCACTGTGGCTGTCAGGAGCTCTAGCTTCACCAGAGAGGAGAGCTCGGTCTTGAGGCTGTCAATATAGTCCTCCAGGACATAGGGAGCGGTGGTGATCTTATCACCATGTGCGCCAAGCAGCCATATGAGAGCTTGTTTTCCCTGTGCAGGAAAAGGAAGAGTGTAAAAATAGTAATTACAATGACAGCACACATGTACTCAAAAAGTGATGAGTGCAGCCAATGCCAGTTGTGAATGCTAGTTGTTCACACCAACATACTCGAGATACCAATTCAGTGGAGTGGACTATAGGATGAAGGCCACAGAACAATGGAGAGACCCACCTCATTGTCCTGGATGTTTTCCTCGCAGCCGATGATGGCCTGGCATACAGATGTTGTGCACTGAGGGCACAGCCAAACCAAATCCCGGAAGGTCTGCACCACAGCTGGAGAGGGTTACAGCACCTACCTATGACTCTCCTTCCTTTCTCTTCATACTGCATCCACATACAGGTCAAGACTGAACACTTTTACATGTTCTTAAAACTAAATATTTTATTGAGGCAGCAAAGTGAATTTTCTTACTGTGTTTAAAGGTTCGTATTAAACACACAGTGCCAAATAACAGGAGCTTGGATTATAAAGGGGATCCCATTACCCATCTAATCCCATCCTAACCCCCACAGCAATCCCACAGCACGCCTACAAGTCTGCTACGCAATGGCTAACCTATGAAAACTAGCGCCAACTAACTATAACTCCAACCATGGCGTGGCGCAGCATCTCATTGGGGTTATCAAGTGGGCACCTTCCTTCGTCGGTGTTTCGTCGAGTTAGGCCCACGACACCTCCAGAAGGCTCAACCGCGGCTCAGGCGTCCCGAAGCTGCTCCCCTCCACTACCGCACGCAAATCTTGCCCACCCCGCCGCTCCTCACATTACCTGCCCTTTGCCTTAGCGTCCTCACACTCACCACTCTTTCTACCCGCCATCTCAAAGGAAAAAGCCCCTCGCCACCTACTTTACCTTTTTCGCGCTTCGCAACAACTAACCACACCAACACCGTCGCCTACTAACAGCTAACGCTTCGCCGGCACCCACCTGCTCACCGCTTCGCCGCCCTGCTACCATCCGCGCTGGCCCTCTTACTCCAAACCCAGAGACTTCTTTGCTCCGCAGCCTGTGACAACTCCTTCACCGCCCGTTGCAACTTTCGCCCCCGGATACCAAGCTCGTGGAATAAAGCAAAAGTGGATTGGGCTATAAATCCACGGCATCCAACCTCGATTGGCCTCACTTTCGCGCTCCAGCCCCGTCCCTCTACTTCCGCTACTAATTCGCTATATCTGAGCTTCTTCCTCTCATGAGCGTTGTCCACCGATCCTTCCCACGGAACCGTGAGTTCTATAAAATAAACTACTCATTGGTTTGCTGACCACAGCACCATATCTGGTCTCATGCTTGTACTATTTCCTGGGGCACAACTAATCTTCCTCCCAGGTCAACCTGCATCTCCCAGTCTCTAGTCCCCCTTACTACACCTAACTCCTTCCTACCTCTGCATCACCTACCATTCCCCCCCTTCCCTAACAAACTGTACCACTGTATCTTCAACCTCATGTCCCGACCGTACCTGCCTCCTCCAGTGTTCAATGGCCGCAGCCAGGCACCTTAGCACCTGGTTATGCCTCCATGTACACCTACCCAGCGCTAAACTAACCTTACAACCAACTAGAATGTGTTTCACCGTCCCAACTTCCGAGCACAGAGTACAAGTGGAGTCCTCACCCCCCCACTGCTTCAGGTTCTGAGGTGACGGCAGCACATCGTAAACCGCTCCTAGCAGGAACCTTATTTGATATGCATCCACATTCCACAGTTCCCTCCAGCTCAGCCTCCTCCTCTCGACCCCTTCCCAATTTACCCATTGTCCCTGCTTCCCCTGTGAGACTGCCCTGACACACGTCCTGCCGACGCACCTGCTCTATCACCAACCTCCTTCTCTCTATTGGGCCTGCCTTACTCCACATAGGGTCTCCTAACCAACAACCAAGTCCTTCCCTTTCTTGCTGTACCTTCCCGACCATCTCCAGCTGCCTCAAGTCTGCCTTAGCTTCCTCTACCGCCTGTATCGCATCCCATTTCCTACCTGTTGCTATCCTAGGTACCAAACCCCTTACAACCTCATCCCTACTACCTGACAGCTGCAATTCTAACTGCACCTTTGCACACTTAAATTCCTCTGTCAAGCTTGAGAGCGGCAGCTGCAGGACTCCTTTCCCATACAGAGCCACATTGCTTAGACACCGAGGAACCCCCAGCCACTTTCTAATATAGGAGCTAATCAGCCTCTCCAGTTTTTCCACCTTTGTGACTGATACCTCATACATAGTTAGTGGCCGCATCACCCTTGGGAATAGGCCAAGCTGTAAGCACCAGAGCTTCAGTTTACCCGGCAGCCCTGAGTTCTCTATCCTCTGTAAGATACTTGAGGACTGAAACTACAAAGATTTTGTAAACTTTGAAGCTTTTCACATTACATAACTCTACTTGTACAACCAAATGAAGATCATCAGGATGAAAGAGTTTACATCCAAAACAATCCAAAAACAGTTTATTAACAATGTTCAGCTATTAAGAGTTTGTTTGCGGAGGGTTGCTCTGTACTACAAAATAACAAAACATACTGGCTAAGTATAAAAGCAGCTTCAGATGTCACACTAACAGAACTAAACTGAATATGTTTTTGAATTGCAAGCCCACTTTCACACAAATAACCAACAAAAGGTTAAGCTATTTCTCACAGCAATGACAACTTTAAGACCCACACCTAGTGACATTAGTGGACCTGTAATGTTCTGCATGTTGAATACTGCTTCAGTGTTTTGATGAAGGTTTCTCCAAATGAACCTGGTTCCAGTCAAACAGGGCATTGCCACACTGAGGGAAATGACCTTCATCACTCACTTAACCCCCCATATTTGCATGACAACTTCCGTTGAAGGCGTAGAATTTCCCTTGGTATTAATCAAGTTTTATCTTATCTTATTTACAAAGAGTATAGATATCCAGGCATGCTGTGGTGAGCTTCTCACATTGTTTCTGAATGCTTGTGATGACAGGGTGGCACCCTTACCAGAGGTGATGTGCTCCTGCCTCAGGCCCAAGAGATCTGTGAGTATGCCTAGGCACCGTTCACTGTACATCTTCCCAATTCGACCTGACAGGAGACAGATAAAATGGGAAAGCAGATCCCCAAATTAATACCTTATTACTATTTCTACATTTTCTCATGAATGGACATCTTACTGGATGAACCAGTTTTTCAGGGTTGCACCATATTTCCATAATCATTATGCTACCCGCTGCCAAAAAGACTAAATAACAGAACTGACTGTCCAGACCATGGGTATCTAGTACATCACCATATACTGTGCTATGTACTACAGTAACACCTTTAAAACTTATATAATGATTCTCTCTCTCTCTCTCACACACACACACACACACACACACACACACACACACACAAAAAATGGCATTTTGTCCAGAGGAAATCAAGTAGACTGTTGCCCCCTAGATGCCAGGTAAATGTATGGTATGCGGAGTTTCCTGGTTGGAGCAGGAACTTTTACAACTGCTGCCTCACAATTAGTATTCTTATTAAAACACTATAAAACATCCTCCTGTTATAAAAATCAATACTAGAATTACAAAAAAATGCCTTCTTTCCATAAATTATGACTTTTGACTGATTCAATCAATGGAATGATGTGATGTACTTGTCTCTTTTTGATGGGAAAAAAACATTTGCATTAATGAAAACTGAAGAAGGGTAAAACAACACAATAAGAAAAAAAACACAGCTTAAAAATAACAGTAACTTTTTATAGATGTGCATCATTCTATTTTTAACATGAGATGTATGAGTTTCTTAAACAAGAGCATCTCTGCCTGGTCACAAGAATTAGTTTTTCTTTTCTTTGACTGTATCAGAAGGCACACTAAACAAAGTCTGCCTGTCACGAGAGACTCATTTTGGAGCTATGCACAAAAAGCTAAACCTTGTATTTTAAAATTAAATCATCCACCAAACAGCTGTATGAATGACTATGCAAATATAATGAACATTCTGATGTTTATGTTCACAACACTCAACTTCTCCACAAACTGATCATCAATCCAGCAAATAAAATGCAAATTTGATTCTATAAAGCATAAATACAAGTATGTGTCTGAAATTAAATAGAAAACATCATGTTTAGCACTCTTACCGATGGCAAAGATGGCAGCCTGGGCAAGTTCGGGCAGCACATCGGTGCAGTATGCACGCAACTCCTCAAGCACCAGTGTCACATTCTCATCATTGACCAACTCTACAAGGATGTCCATTTTGCGCAGCCTAATGTACCCAGGCTCCGAGTAGCTGCAGAAAAAGCGCTTGTAGTGTGCAGCATATTGGCCTGGTACACTGTGCAGGACGCGCTGCACGTGGCACAGGCCAGCAAAGCACAGCTCCCGGGAGCCAGAGGCACAGACAGCTAGCAGAGGGCCCTGAGCGCGGCTCAGTGCATCAGCCTGCACCGCAGGGTGGGCATGAGTTAAGTGCAGGAAAAGGCGGAGAGTGGCAGCTGCCACAGCACTGTGGCTGCTCTGCAGGTGCCCATCGAGTAGGTTGAGGATGTTGAAGAGCTCAGTGTCATCGCGAGGATGGTAGCGCAGCAGGAAGGTCAGCGTCTCACTCTGTGCCCAACTATCCAGCTCCTTCAGCCTGACAGGAGAACCACAGCATGCTCAATAAAAACTTCTTTCCAAGCAAAAATTCACTTCCTTCTTGATCTCCTGTCTGCTCTATAAACCTGAACCACATTATGTGTTTAAAAATGCTATTGTGTAGAACTGGTGCTCCATGTCAATTCTCTGTGCAGCTACTCGCTGTAGTATGGTACTTTGAACAAGAGCACCAATAAATAAAGGAATGTAAATATAAATGTAATGCATAAAAATATACAGACAGAATATGATATAGTGCACAATTCATTTAATTGCTTAATGTCATTATTCTAATAAACTTAAAATCAAAACTAATATAACTAAAAATGAAAAATGTACAACCTCCTAATCAGTCCCAAAGTGTGTGTGTGTGTATGTCCCCAATATTTATCAGTTCTGACCAATTTCAGCTTTCTGTATTATCTATGTAATCAGTTAAAACTCAATAATAAAGGCATCCCTCATGTGCATTTGAACTCTCACAATTGTATCAAACACTTTTCCCAAACTGAATGAATTCAGATAACAAGGGATCCCTGTACACATACCCTCTGATTTACAGTTTAAGTTCTGAAAAAGTTCTGGATGCAGCTATGATTCACATAAAAAAAAAATTAATTGAAAAAAGTTAATCATTGTAACACTTTATTTCAACATTTTTATTAGAACTATGTTAACACTAAAACTACTAAAAATATGTTCTTTCCAAAAATTATGTTCATTATGTTCAAACATTGTTCCTTGTTACTGATCAATCATTTTCAGAAGTAACATGAACTAAAACGCTGTTTGAACGTGTTTTACTGCCCACTTGTGGTGGGAGCTGGAAACACTGGTTTTTGCCACACAAGAAATGTTAGGAAATTTCAGAAAAAAAGATCTTGAAAAATGCAGTTTTTCAAAATATGTCAGAAACATTTGCATGTCACATAAGAACCTAGTGTAATGACACATTTATAATGTCATACATTTGAAAAGTAAATCTGTTTTTCGTACAAGTTCTACAGCAGGGTCTCAGCATAAAAATTGGGTTATGCTCCCACCACTGTTGCAACCCAGAAGCCAGTACCTGTTCAGCAGATGGTGGGCAATAGGCTTATTGATAACCACGCCCCCTTCAGCCTTCAACATCTCCTCCAGGGCACGGAGACAGTTGACCATCACCACCGGGTCAGGATCCCGAAGCAGCCCATACAGCTCATTCACGATAGTGCCATCTGATGGAGACACCCAATAGACTGGTATAACAGCAGCTGGGAGCACAGGGGAAATTAATCTGTCCTTGTCATTATACTTGAAACATATTTTAAAAACACACGGGGCTCAAAAACTTAAACGTACACTGGGAGAAGTGCTTATATCAGTGTCCCTATCACAGTACCTATGTACAGAACACACAAAGCACTGTACAACAAGGACAAAAAGTTCAAAAGTCCAGAAGGAAAAACCCTACTGTGAAATTTAAAAAAAAAAAAAAAAAAAAAACCGGCAAATAAGTTTAATAAATCAGACGGTTACAATAATTGCCTAGCAGGTGCTTTACCTACAATTGCTTGAGAAGTCGAAAATACTAACACTTTAACAGTGAAGACACCTGCAAACTGAATAAAAGTAGTTTGGAACAATACTGTTTGTGTGATAAGCAGAGCAGCAGCTCTCATTTGCCAGGGGTTGTGTCCTCATTACCAGAGTCAGTGCAGCTTTACTTTGTAAACCAAACACAAGAAATAGGAGATATAAGAGAGACAAAGACAGAAGCAGGAGATGCAGGACAGAGATAGGGGAGATAGATGTCAAGCAGCCAAAATGAGGTTGAGAGAGGGCAGGTGCAGACCTATCTCCGCTTCTGGCTGCAGGTTCTGCATCTTGGCACAGCCCAGCACCGCCACTCTGCGCACGTAGGATGCCTTGTCCCGCAGTCCGGCCAACACAGGCTGCTGGATGTATTCTGTGATGCCCGGCATCCTGCATGCAATACACAGAGAAGGACCATAACCTTACTGAGTGCATTATGTGCAACTTCCCATCCCAAACTGCTGCATCACTTCCCAAGCGTGCCTACAAAAATTAAATGCTCATTCAATTCTGAATATTAACTACAAATACAGTATTAAGATTATTTAGATAATGAAAAAAATTGAAAGTGGCCAGATCCAACAGTGTACATTATCATGAAATGAATTTGTCAAATGTTGGGACTAATTACAAGGTTGTGAAAATTACAGATTTTTTCCCCACATTTTTACTTTAAATTTTAATTACAATGTTATAAGTTGAGACAACAATTAACCGAGTTTTACACTGTATTTTTAAATTACTACAGCTTTGTCTGAGGCCTGTACTGAATCTGCCCTGCTCAAAAAAATGAAGCTTTACTGCTACTTAAATCAATGCAAATTTAGCACTACAGACAGACTTCTGGTTCTAACTGGGTTTGGAAGTTGAGGAGCCAACGCATACCACAGATAATGTATATGGAAATTCTTATTGCAACCGTCTCCCTTAATGCTTAATAAGTTTAATCACTATGAGGCTTAGTCAGAAATATATAATGTTTGAGACTGCAGGTACTTCACCTTATTTTGAGGAAATACCACATTTCACTTGTGAATTTTGAGGAAAACCCATCATTACTTATTTATTTTGCTGAAGTTGTTCTCCAAAGCAACTTTGAGTGTGATGCTTCTTTATACCTATGCGACATTTTTACTGGAGCAATTCATACTATGAATGCTGCTCAGCAGTACAGCAACAGGAACAGGAAATCTAGGCCCTACAGCACCTACTATACTCATGATTACAAAGACAGCCTTCACATAGATGGATTGATGCAGTTAGGAAGAATTCACTGCCAATGAGTACCAGTTTATACACAGCACAGTGCACAACTGTGGAGCTCACCGCAGGTTGCACATATTCCTGAGAGCCAGGCCGCGCACCATGGGGTTGGGGTCGGCGCAGTCCTTGCGCAGGGTGTTGATGGCCAGCAAGGCCAGGTCTGGCTTGAGCCCCGCATAGGTACACATATACAGGTAGACCAGCTTCTTCTGCACAATGTCCACTGAGGCACTGGCCTTCACCATCTCCATGAAGAGTGATGACATGTCCAGGCCCTGCGTCATCAACCTGTCCCGCACAAAAAGTCATAAAAGTCCACTCCTACATTTCAAAAGGCCACCAAAACACACCACATATGCAGTATTTCATATCGTATTCAAAGACTGAAGCACACATCGCATTTTTATTTATTTAATCACAGTCTTACTCTCAATCCAAAACAGCTTAAAATAAATCTCTTGCTTCAGTCATTTTGAACATAGTATATATCCATGCATGTATCACATTACACATGCGCTCGTACACACAGACCGGATAACACGCAGCACCACATTTCTGTAGCGCAGGCGATCCGCCTGGACGTTGAGGTTTGAAAGTGCTCTTTTCAACTCCTTTAGCGTCTCCTCTGAGCCCAGGTACGGCATAGTGGCCCTGAAACACACACATATACAGACACACACATCAATAAGATGATAAGAGCAACAGCAGCTTCATCAAATCCTAAATATGACAACATCAGTCTTGGTTTGGAAGATCACAATCCTAGAAACAGCAAACATGCTCTGCTGTACCCTCAAACTTCCTGGTAGGAGCTCTGAGTCCGAGGAACGATACCACCCACAGGAAAAATAACTGGGTGAGGAAGGTATCCAAGTTTATTCCTGTATCACTCTCAGCATAGTTACTTAATGTCTGCACTATGACAGGTCAAACTTAGTCACACATAAATTAAAAAAAAAAAAAATGTTACAGTGGTCACATAGTCTCATTTCCATTTGAAATTATTTAGCTGATTTCTGGACTGACACCTTGAGGAGTGTTCACACTTACCTCCCCAATACACCCATTTGTTGTATTGCAAAGTGTATTATTACATCAATCCAACATTGAACATCTTAAAAGACAGATCCAGATTTTTGACTCCCCCTGTACTGTGTACGAGTTCTCACGTGTAAACCATGCAAAACAGAAATAGAGCCAGACTTACAGGTACCTCTGAGGAACACACCCAAACCAGGACCCATTTACGAGCAAGAAGAACCGAAAGCTGACAACAGCTCTGCTTGTCGAAACTTCAACTTAGCTGAACGCGTCAGTTCACACAGGAAAATAACTGTACAATATTTGGACAAATTAATATTTCCCTTGAAATACAGCTCTGCCGCAATATACACAAGGAGTAGCTCTTACTGTTAGAATTTGGCTCAGAAAAGTGTACGGAGAAGACGCTTAATTGTAGCTAAATGAATTTACATGAATGTCGACGTTTTGTTTTGTTTTTACCTGTTTTGCTCAGTTGTTCCTCACCGAAGTCAGCTTCATGAGCACTGCGCTTCCGGCTCCGAGCGGTTCCACCGCGAAAAGCTTCCCCCTTGCAATATAGGAACCAAAATCAAACTACACACATTAGCGATCGTATTCATGATTATGTTACCGTTTAAATGTAGCACTCCGTGATATTATTTTTATTTCACAATAATGCTACTGAACCAACAAGATACCGTTTTTGAACTCGATCGTATATGGGCAGAAGCTTTTTTTTTTCCAATATAACGCTTTTAAACAACGAACCTTGTTTTTAAAACGTCCTTTAACCTCAAAATTCACCATTAAGCGAAATAACGGTAAATAAAACGCATGGAAACGCGCCTCGTTTGGAGTGTGTAGAAATGGAGAATGCAGGGATCTAAACACATGTAAAAACGATGGATTTAATCGTGTTTTTAACAAACTAGGGAAAAAAAATATACAATGTGTTCCGGAAACACAAAATGTTTTTCATTTTATTTTTTTAACGCGGAGTATTCCTGTCCTTTTAAATACGGCGAAAATAATAAATAAATAAATAAATAAATAAATCTCAGAATATATATGTCCAGAGTATCACAACTGCTCTGGAAACTTTTAAATTCAAGTTAAAACCCACAAGTCCAAATCTATTTACGAGCTCTATTTATTTTGCTATTCTCCAACTCCGTCTGTGTGGAGTTTGCTTATGTTTCAGATGGATCAGTGACCTTAGCCTATTCTTTATGTATGTGCATAGCTTTGAGATTATGAAATTACTATAATATATAGTCCCTGGTACTGGTTATACCGTCCACCCCTTTTTTTTAGTAAAAGAGGACTAAATAAAATGCAAATCACTAGAAATTATATTGCTTTTCAAGTAAATACCATATGTCTGTTCACTTCAGGTTTCATGTAAAGTTTTTTCCTCTTCTGAACTTTTAGCATTTTGCTTTAGGGTTCATTAAAATCACTATATCTATAAAACTCAATCCCAAGGACCCAAACTAGGGATGGGGAGTTATACATGATACATACACAGCAGTGTACACTTTTATCCTTTATTAATAAGTAAATAACTTTGGTGATATATATACTGAATATAGTTAATACCCCTTTCCACTGGACTATTATCAGCCCTTTCACTCTGTGGTATCACCTTGTTCAACAGTACTAACAACATTTACAGTGTGTATAGAAAAGAATAACCCCCCTTTAAACTATTCTCATTTTGTTGCTTTGCAGCCTGAAATGAAGACATGCAAACAATATTTATCCAGCTGTGTTTACTCAATGCAACTTATAACAGCCAAGTGAAAGGTATAATAGCAACAGTTCAGAAAAAATAATAAAAAACCTGAATCACTGAGATGGCTAAAGGATCCCCCCCCCTCCTGAAAAATACTTGCAAACTCAATCAGATGTAACTAACAATCTTCTCCATTGCACACCAAGCTAACTGGCTCAATTGTACCTGTTTTGCTCAGTTGTACCTGTGATCAATTGTAATCATTCTGATGAGTTCAGCATAAAAACAGCTATTCCTAGAGCATTCCATTGCTTGGAAGTGCAACTGAAAGCAAACACTCAACTATGGGTGAAAAATTTCAAAGGCTTTATCAATCCCTCGGAGCACAGTAAAGTCCATAATCAAGAAGTGGAAAGTGTTTGGTACTACTAGAACCCTTCCCAGATCGGGCCATCCCTCCAAACTGGATGGAAGAGCGAGGAGGAAACTGGTCAGAGAGGCTACCAAGAGGCCTATGGCAACTTTGAAGCAGTTACAGGAATTTCTGGCAAAGAGTGGTCATTGTGTGCATGTAACAATATCACAAATGTGGCTTGTATGGGAAGGTTACAAGAAAGAAGCCACTCCCCAAAAAAGGCTACATTAAGTCTCAATTGAGCTTTGCCAAAATGCATCTTGAAGATTCTGAGGCCAAATGGAAAAAGGTGTTAGGGTCAGATGAGACCAAAATCAAACTATTTGGCTTCAATGCTAAACAGTATATCTGGCAGAAAGCCAGTACAACTTACCATCCAAAGAACACCATACCTACAGTAAAGCATGGAGGTGGTAGTATCCTGTTGTGGGGGTGTTTCTGTGCAGCAGGGACTGGGGCACTTAAGCTAGAAAGAAAAATGGATGAGGCAAAATACTGTCAAATTCTTGAGGAAAACCTGCTGCCCTTTGCCAGGTAGTTGTCAATGGGAAGGTTTACCTTCCAACATCACAATGACCTGAAGCACACAGTAATGTTGACCAGACAGTGGCTGAAGGAGAAAAAGGTGACTGTCCTTGTGTGGCCCAATCAGAGCCCAAACTTAATCCCTACTGAAAATCTGTGGCATGACTTGAAGATTGCAGTCCACCAACGGTCATTGTCCAATTTGACTGAGCCTGAACAGTTCTGTAAAGAAGAGTGGGTAAATATTGCAGTCTAGATGTGCAAAGTTGGTTTGTAGAAGTATCCCAACAGACTCATAACTATAATCAAAGCAAAAAGTTGTTCCACAGAGTACTGACACAGATGGGGTGATCCTTTAGCCATCTCAGTGATTGTTTTTTTTTTTTTTCTGAACCGTTGCTATTATATTTTTCACTTGGCTGTTATAAGTTGCATTGAGAAAATATAGCTGGAGAAATCTGTCTTCATTTCAGGCTGCAAAGCAACAAAATGTGAATATTTTGAAGGGGGGGGGGTTGTTCTTTTCTACACACACTATATGTACTAAATGTGACCATGTTAAGGATAATACGGTTCAATGATACATAATGTATTACTATTTACCTTCTCACTTTGATTCACTCAGCTAGTTACAAATGTAAAGGGTAATAAGATTTCCAAGAGCAGCTTGCTACAAAGAACCCAACTTACCAAATACAAGCTTAATGAATCCTGTTTCACTTGATATACCAAATGAGGATCAAGTGAGATTATTTCTTCCAGACTCTTCTGTAGTGGTCACTCATTTTTTAGCCATAAAGATTTATCTAGATCCACCTACCTCTTCTGAAAATACCACTTTAGCATCATATTGCAGCAGTAAAGGGTGGGAAAACTATGTAACATGTTGGTGGGCTCTCACTGCAGGAATGTTGAGCTTTTGGAAATCTTGACAAGAAACATTGGGGCCAAAATGGGAACAGTTAAATGCCAGATCTCACTATTCAGTTCCTCATTGCTGTTAATACCTTAACTTTTTTGGGCAAATCCTTCCCAGTTTGGTAGATGGCTATCAGGATTGGTTGTGTTAAAGTAACTGATCAAGAAGGTGCTCAGATTTAGGAATTTTTATTGAGCCTTTTGTGGAACAAGAAAGATGCAAATACCAGTGATGAAATCTGAAATTATAACTGATTTGTATATTAAAAACACTTTTCAGCAACATCCACATTTGTGTCAGTCATCTGACAGCTTCTGAGATTGCTAAAGGTTTCATCTTCTATGGTTAAATCCAGAGAACAGTTTCTCAAGAACTGTAAAGAAACTATGCTAGATCTCCATACAACCTATTACAAAATAATTTTGTTCAAAGATAAGTATTTGACCCCTATGTACATGCATTTGTAGTGTACCAGTTGATGGTATGAGAATCAGCAATTTTTGATATGAGGCTTTAACACTCCACAGGTTGCCCACGAAAGATTTAAAACTCAAACTCAAGTTGGTAATGAGAACAATTGTTTTGGTTGAGCATGCGAGTTTAGGCACCTCAAGGTGTTCTGCTGCACCTAGTTCAACAGTGTTTGTTATCCACCTTCAAATCATACAGTTACAGGCCAAAGTCAAAAATGCATAAAAACAGGTTGGTACAAACTGCAGTAAGGGCCTTCAGCCTATTAGGGTTGCCTACACCTGCAGACACCACACTGGTCTCAGTGCTCTGCATTCACGAGAGAAAACAAAGACAGCAGCTGACTGTACAAACCTTCTATTCTTGGTTCAGACATTACAAAGGCTGGACATTTCTATGCATACATTTGGTTTCTCCTGCACTACAGTACAGGTTACACATTAATTCAGACCAAACATGTGCTCAAATCTAAAAAAAAAAAAAAAAAAAAAAAAAGAAAACTGAAATGATACAGGAAGTGAGAACATAAGGGATGAGGACATTAAAACTTTATTAAAACATCTGAGATTAATGCTTTTAAAAAAAAAAAAAAAAAAAAAAAAAAAAAGAATTAATGCTCTAAGGGAGGAATACATGTTCATTGTGCAGCGCATGGTTACACAAGTGGCCACGGGTTTCATCTTGTGCCATCTGTCCAGTCACATGTCCCCTGCCTGTATGAATGGCAATACAGATCCTAATGCCCCAGTACAGGCGGCACTGCTGCTGCAGGTCAATGGAGAGGTAGCCAGTGCGGACACAAAGGAGACAGGTTGTATATGGTGCAGAAGAACTCTGGGGAGAGGAAGCTACCTCACAACTCCTCTCACATGAGATTATGGAGGCAGAAAATTACACCTCCCCTGTGGGAAGGAGAATAATGGAGTGTGCCAGCAGCCAGCTGGGGAACAGGGGCATGTCCAAGGCTGGTGTGAGGAAAAGGGCACTTTGGAAACACTGGTGTGAGTGATTGTACTGTAAAAGTGGTAGCTAAACCAAGGGATCCAGTGAGGATACTACAAGACTTGCTGGGGGGAGGGGGTGGTGTACCCTCACACAGTGTCCTCAGCCAACTTCTCAACCTCAGGTGCTCGGAGGGGGGTGCTCACATCACCATCTTCCTGTTTGCCCTCTGCTCGCATGGCTTCATCTCGCTCTTCACGCTCCAGCAGCCGGTAGTTGATGCCCATGCCCACAAAGAGGAAGACGCTGGCAACTATCAGGATGCCACCACACGCATAGTATGTGTACTTGTAGTCGTTGTAGATGTCGTTGAACCTGCCTGTGGGAGGACATAGAAACATCAGCCTCCAGGAGCCTGTACTACTTTTACACAATAAAACACCACCTTAAGACAAATTCAAACAAAACTGGCAGTTTACTTCTATCCTGCTCCTTTCCCAGTCATCAACATCTGACAGTAACAAATGTACAAGATGTGTATACATGGTTTGGTCACCACTGTGGGAAGTTGTAGGGGGACTGCAGATCCTCAGTTTATTAAGAGCTTTGGTGCAAGTGTATTGTGCAGAGTAGTGTTAAAACATACTGTGGAGACAGTGAAGTGACTTCATTTTACAACAGGTTTTAAGACCCTGCCATAATGTGATGAGGGGTTTTATTGCAATTCACTTGTATTGTACTGAAGTTACAAAGTCTTCCCACCTTATAGTAATATGCTCTTGAAAAACACCAATTCTCATAACCCAAACATGTAATTACACCATTAATGTCACTGGGAAGAATTCTTGAAACGGACACTCATGTATGTTAAAATACTGCTAAATACCAAAACAGACAGACAATCATAATGTTACATAAGGTTGTTTCCCTTTTCCCCTTGATATCCCCTGCTATCAGAGCCATATTAGACTCTGTGCTGATGCTTCCCACTCACCTAGAAGGGGGGGGCCCAGGAGCACAGGTGTGCACTCGACTATGGTGACAAGGCCCACAGCACTGGAGAAACGTTGTGCTCCCACCAGGTCCATGAGCGTCTCAAAGAGCACGGAGCTGAGCCATCCAAAGGCAAACCCGAAGAATATGGCGTAAATGACAAAGCCTACATAATCGGTTGAGATGGGCGCCAGCAAATGGCACACACCATTATAGAGGATTGAGGCAGCAAAGAAGTACTGCACACGTGGTCGCACCCATCGCGTGTTGGCTACAAGACCCATGGAGGGTCGTGCAACCATGTCCACGAAGGCAAGCACAGAAAGCAGGAACGCTGCCTTCTCCTTGCTGATGTCCTTGCTCTTGGCATAGTTGCTGAGGAAGACGAGTGGCGCAAACAAGCCAAAAAACATGATCACATTGGCTGCCAAGTAGAGCAGGAAGCCACGATGGGTGAACAGCGTTACGTCGATGAATGCGCTGATGCGTTGTACAAGGCTCCTGCGTTCTGATGACTGCTCATGGCTGCTAGCTACAGCTTGAGGAACTACCTTGGGCCCAATGGGCCGCATGAGGGAGCCTGCCACACAGCAGTTGAACAGCAGCCCTCCTAGGATGAGGAAGCTGCCCCGCCAGCCAAACTGGTCAAAGAGCCAGCTGTTAAGTGGGGCTAGGGTGGACAGGAAAACAGGGCTGCCTGCCATAGCGATGCCATTGGCAATGGGCCGCCTCTTGTAGAAATACTTGCCAATCATGGTGAGTGCTGGGTTCAAGTTGAAAGCCAGGCCCAGACCTGTGAAAGACATTGCAACACATTACCAGATAGGTTAGCTTATGACAGGAGATTGTTAGAGGTCAGAAGATAAGCAGCTGGACACATTAGATCTCCAGTGACATTTAGGGTGGGAAGCATCATATTGAAAAGCCCAACGGAGGTTACACACCGCCAATGACCCCGACGCAGAAGTAGAGGCCCTCAACTGTGTTACAGAAGGAGGCAGTGATCAGGCCACAGCCTGATAGACAGCCACCAGCAATCATGATAGGACGGCTGCCGTATTTGTTCACTAGGATGCTGCTGATGGGTCCTAAGGGGAGGGGGGGAAAAAAAAAAAAAAAAAAAAAAAAAAAACCATTAGTTTGGGGGGGGGGCACCCCCACATACATAAAGATGAACACATGAAATTCAATAACAGTCATTAGATCTATAGACCAATAGAACATGCATTTTTTGCGCTTTAGTCTGATGCAGTAAGATCTGGCACTACTGAAGACACACAGTGTTCAGCCAGCCACCCCAAGGCATAAACTGAGATTAAGGTTTTATAACAAACTTGTGCAACAGGAGTTCTTCCTCTGACCACAGGATGGCAATCTGACCTCAGTACAAACTGCATGCATAGGCCACATGAGCAAATGTGTAGAGGCCACTGGAACTCAAGAATGAACCACCACCAGCTCACTGTCATCTATAGTGGTGCTAGGCTCCAGGGACAGACTCAGGAAATAACACATTTTAGGTAAACACTGTATCCCCCAGTAACAGAGGCTGCTGGTTAACAATGTAGACTGCCAAGTGCCACCTATAAGGAAACTCCCAGAAATACAATCCAAGAGCACAGTGTTCCATTCTAGTTGGACAGCACAACTCCCTATGCTATTCACTTAGAACAGGACCTGTACATGCAAGGTGCCCTCAAGTGATTTCAGTGAGTAGAAACAAGAAGCCTGAACATGTAGCACATGACTGAAGACAGGTTAGTGAGGGTGGCATATGCATGAGTCGTCTTCCTGCGGTATAAATAAGTGGAAGAGAAATTGCTTACCAATCCCAACAGGAAGTAGGCTTTAGACAGGCAAGCCACCCTATACAGTAATATGTTAAGGCTAGGAGCAACAGCAAGGTATAAAGCTCAGTTTACATTTAATTGAGGAAAAAAAAAAAAAAAAAAAAAAAAAAAAGTGTGACCAGTGATATCTATGTTCCTAAACCCAGCAGTGACAGCACAGGAGAGCTTCACAAAAGGAGCAACACCACCTGGCTGCAACTGTGGCACTAATTCAGGTGAGGTGGGAAGAGCTGAAGCTACATGTGCCATAGGAAGCTAGGCACACCAGGTCTACAGAGGGTTCAAGGACAGTAGCTAAAATTACTCAGGGGTACCAGGTGGTGCATCATCTAAGCCTAAAAGATCCCACTGATCAAAGAAGCAGCCATGAATTGAGACTGCCCAGCAGTACTGAGGGCTAAGTCATTAAACTTGGACTGTAAGCTTTACAAAACATGCAGGGGCCACACAGCAGGAAGGTGGGTGTAAAAATAGGGACAAAGCAGCTGTCCAGTGACAGGGAATGTTGGCACCAGCTTTATTTTGTCTCAGACTGCCTATGGGAGGTGCTCTGGTGACAACACACAAAGGGCTCAGTTCAGTACTTCAACCATTGTATGCATTTACACCCAGTGCTCATGGCAAAATTAGTTTTGGCAAAAAAGTAATAGTGGGCAGAGGGAGGAATTTCCAGCCATAGCTAGTTTGGTTTTTGGTTTGTAAAACTGAAATAACTGGCCATACCTGCTTGTTCAGCACCTTGTGACCAGGTTGATTTTTTGCCGAAGCACATATTTCAATTTACTTGCTGCAACACCAGGTGCCCTGCTACCATGTGGGTGCTACATGTAAATTTGAGAAAGATGCCACAGTATACTAAATGTTCTTATGTACTTGTTCCTCCCATGGAGCTCAATGCCACAGCAACAGTAAAAACCAGCTAGTATCTCCATTCAAGAAGTGTTTGCTAATGGAGAAGTGTCAATATTTAACTAGCACTTGAAGATACTGTCAACTGAACTGCTCACACCCAGTTTGGAGGTAGGAGCTGAGCAGTGCAGCAGGGACAAGCCGAGCAGCCCAGCTCTGCTTGCCATGCAGCCTTAGGAAACTGTAGCAAGCATGACTCAGAGCAGTGACGCATGCATAACGTGGCTCGGAGAACACAGGACCTCCTGTGGAGCTTGCTACGTGCGCAACACCATGCAACTGGCTGCACTAGGATGGGGCTTGGACATTCCGAAGGCCAGTCAAAGCTGACTAAAGCAATGACATCATCCAGGGGTTTAGTGCATCAGCATTGAGGGAAGCAAGGCAGGAAACAGCCCAGTGAATTGTCTCCCTGGATGGGATGAGGACAAGACTTTTCACACATGCAGTGAAATACTATTCTAAATACCATGTCATAATCAGCCAGTGGTGCATCTCCTCATTCAAGAAAGTTTGTCAACTTATCTAATGGTGAATCAGGTCACTTAGAAGTGAATGTGCAGCCAGTAGCAGGAGGCGTTAACATATCATTCTGAAGTCCTGGCATGTTAAGTCTTCTGGCCTCATCTAGCGGACCAAGTCCCAGTATAAACAGTTGCGATCTTTGAGAAGAACGTGTTAACTGGAGGTGGTCAAGTGCATCTTGAAGCTTGAGCTGCTCAGTCCTGTACAGGCAAAGTAACAAGCAGATGTTACCCTTTGAGTCCAAGAGTATATTAGGGCAAGATGGGTGAGAAGCATAGCAATACAGGCACTTGTGTGAGTCTAGGGTTGAAGCAAGCAAAAGTAAGAACCAAAAGTGCAGCAAATGAGTTGCATGGAAAGGACAGTGTCCTAGACTTAGCACAGAATGGTGGTGGCCAGAGAAGCTTCTGCAAGAACACATTTGGGCAGTGTTTCCTCACTTTGACAAGAGAAAGAAATAGATGAGTTGACAGGTGTGCTCAATGGAGGATAAACAGTCTGTACTCCCTGTTACTCCATTCCAATCATCTAAGCTATGTGGCAAACACCTGTAAAGTTCTTGATCCAGGGAATTCATGTCTCTGCCTTGTCCAGCCAGCTTGTACAGCTGGGGAAGAGCCAATTCTCTGTCATGACTATTATATTCAAAGAGCAGTACCAGCACATCCTCAGCAGCTGCCCAAGGGCACCAAGTGAGGCAGTAGCACAGTATCAGTGTGGGGTGTACACAGCAGTACCTGCTGACTGGCTAAGGACATCTTAGCATTTGGCAAAGAAGGCAATAGAATAAAGTCAGTATCTAGTGGCAGGTCAGGGCTCCAAGTGACAAGAAACTCAAAACTGATGGTTGACCTAAGGAAGCATCTTGGGTTTCCAGTCACTAGTAGAGGTATCTAAGGCCAGACACTGTGCTGCGGTCAGAGGCCTCTAAACATTATACTAGACCTTACAGTGCCTTGGGAAGAGGGCAGAAGCTTAAAAGTGAAGATCACAAGGTATGAGGAACTGGCAAGACCAAGCCACTCTAAAGGCCAGAGGGTCAGCGTGCCCATTGAAGCAACTACATGGGCTTCATTTTTCCATATGTCCAAGATGCACAATACAGAGAAAGCCTCAGCACAGGTAACTTGTAAGCATTTCAATTTTTTCCTCCCTTCAATATTTCAATAAAATGAGAACAGTCACTGGTCTTAGTGCATGCACTTAAAGCCCACATTAGCTTACGATGTACAACTGCAGTGGAGGTCCAGCATAACAAGTCCAGGTCTACAATAAACCAACACTAGACAAACTAGATGGCTCAAACACTTGGCACTACAAATACAGCTGTATTCTTGCTCAATCTAGTGTATTCTTGCCCTTTAAACAGGGAGTGCTAGCATGACCTTGACAAACCATTTGTCAGTAATTCTACAAAAAACTTCTAACATGGTAGCCACATGCTTCAGAGTGGAAGTTTTTGACCCTGCACTGGACAGCAAGTTAACTGAGGAATGGCTATATTGTAAAAAGCTTCCTCATTATATACTAAGACAAGGAAAACTCAATACAAAGTGCTTCAGTACTGCTGAGTACAGGTCCACCAGCAGACCACAGAGCAGCTATAAACTTGGGCAGTGGTGCTCCCTGCAGACACCCACCTGCATTCATACTTCACTTGTATGAAGTCAGTAAGCAGATGTGCACACTGCATGGCTCCAGAAGGACAGAACAAGTATAACCTTCACCAGAAGCTTGGGGTGAATGTGTATGTGCATGCGCAAGAGGCATAGAGACTTAACTGGACAGACAGGCCATGGTGCAGTAAGAGGAAAGGTTGTGGACTCCAACAGTAGGCAGTGCAACTGTGTGCACATACTGACTTGAAAGCAGTGACACTGAGCTGTCTACAAGATTGTGTGGTCATGTAGCCCCACAGGTTCTCTCATGCCATTTTACATGCTGGCAGAGATGGTGCACATTATCTACACTGCAGCTGAGAAACATACCAGAGAACTCTGTAGTCCAGTTCAGCCATCAGCACTGTTTTTGTTCATCTGCACACTATTTATACACTAAGCTAGTCTGTGTGGCATTATCCCATTTGAGGGCTGGTCCAGTGTCTCTGCCACTGTTGTGTGTGTCCCTGTGTACTTTGCTTCAAGGTCAATGAACTTTCCATCTACCAAGTTACAAGCCTAGGAAAAGGAGGATGTCACCAGCACACACCATTCCTTCCAATTTGTCCTCTGCAGGACACACATTCAGGAAGTTGTGCTCAGTGACACAAACAGCACCACAGCAAGGCCCAGTCAGGAGCTGGAAGGGGGGGGGGGGTGAATAAATAACTTAGCAGCATTGAAACCATCTCTATTGCTGTTCTGAAGAGACAAGCAGGAACAGGAGGATAAAGATCAGCCTGTCACTCAGAATCTCTCTTTTCCACTGCCAGGCTGCAGCTTTCATTCAGAGGACAGCCACTGTTACCTGTTTCACTGTAAGCCTTGTAACATACACAAAAATTCAAAACAGAACCATGTATGACAACCACTCAGTAGATGCACAAGCTCCAATCTGTAAAATACCTGGAGCACATTTGCACACCAGCAGCTCTGGAGAGTGGTTCTAAGTTTTGCTATAGTTCAAATCAGACAGGAAACTTGCAGTATCAGGACACATCCAGTTGTAAAGACAAACATGGCTTCTACTTACCCCCACCATACATGACAGCCAGCATAATGGAGGAGATCCAGGAAACTTGGCTGCTGGTTGCACTGAAGATCACCTCAATTTCCTTGAAGAAGACTGTGATGGACTTTGGGAAGGCATAGGAGAAGCCAATGGAAATAAATGCCCCCACCACTACAGCCCAGCCCCACCCACCCTCAGGGGGAGTGTACCCCACTGGTCCTCCAACAGCAGCAGGCATGGCAGTCCTGGCTGGGTTTGGTTCAGCTGGTATTCAACCTGAAATTGATCGAGACAATTTTGTTAGTGACATTTGCCCAAAACATCTCACATGGGGGGGGGGGGGGACTAATCAGTACCACAGTGCACCAGGAGTATATTATTGTGTGAAGTTCAGAGATGCACCATATAGTCAGTGTTGGAAGATGTATGACCATTTCAGTTCCCATGGTTCCATGTAAACTCTTCACCAATGGTAGCTCAAACTAAGTAACCAGACAGCTACTGGTGAAAGGAAAAGCTCACTGATCACAGCTATAGCTCTTATCACCACTGTTGTCCAGCAGGAATCTTAATAGTTTGAGGATAGACATCATGCGGGATAGAACGTGCAGTCCAAATTACAGAAAGCTTTGTTATGATGTGTTTAGCTACTCTGAAATCTGGGAATTCAGAGTTCTCCATGATCCATCTACCAACACAGTGGTCATAGGACACATTTCACCTGAGCAGTCATTATTTCCCAGCTGCACTAAAATCTGGTGACCAGGAAGCCCAGGAGCATAATGCAATGAGGCAAGATGCAAAACAATTCCAACAGCCCCAGAGTGCTGTAATAGCATGCCTTAACTGCCATTTTTTAATTTTGCAAACAATTTCACATGCCAACTCTGGGTAAGACTAATGTTTTTTTTTTTTTTTTTCCCCCCTGCCTGTGTATCCAGTCAGGCCCAGGCCAGAGGAAGCAAGAATAATGGGCCTTTAGCCAGTCAGGCACCATGGATACTGCTGGGTGTGTAAGTTTCACTGAAATATTGGTACTGTGGTTTGAGTTTTGAATGTTTCCACCCCTGGGGAGGATCTAGTCAAATAAAACCCAGGAGACAAGAAAGCTTGATGACCTTTACCCACCATTACATACAAGTAGAAAATGTTCTCAAAGGGTTGTGAAGACAGACTATTGCACCTGCCAATGTCAGAACTCTTACAGCCAATCAAAGGCATAGCTGAAATGTTGCACATACTGTATATCAGGCCCTGGTGCATCAGTCAGAAAAGACCAGCAAAGACCTTCTAGAGCATGAAGTCCTTCAGCAATACATTAAGCAACTGTCCCTCTAGCAGGGGTAACAGCCTGTACAGTAGTGATTGACCACCTAGTGGTGTTAAGTGGACTTGGACAAACTCATCCCAGTTCTGACAATGCTCTACTGCCAGTTTGTGGAAAAAACATCCTGTTGCTGTCAGATCACCCCTTCCCTGTTCCATAGTATGCTGAAAAAGGATATAACCAAGGTAGTGCACACAGAGCTAAGCTGTGAAACTGCTGGCATGAAACCAGTTGGTAGGTCACCCTCAAACTAAATAAGGAATGCTGGAGTGACACTAGAAGTATGGGGGGGGGAATTAAATTGGATTCACTAGTACTGACCTCATGCACCATTTTTGTTCTAAAATTCTAGCTGCAATTCTGCAAACTTTGGGCTTAACCTCAGACCACTTACATTTCTTCATATGAAGAGTCTCCCTTTTCTGACACAGGTAACCTTGAAAGATAAGGGAAATTTACAGCAGTGTACCGTCTTCACAAGGCTGTTACAGCCATATAAAACATTTACACCTTTGTTTAACTTTAGCTCTATCCAGAGTTCAGAAGTTTTATATAGACATGTTTAAAAGATATCCAGTTTATTAAAGCATTGGCTAGCTGTAGCAACACTGCTGTAGACAAATGTTCCAATAAGAAAAAGCAGAACAGCAACTGAAGTCTCCGAAAGTGTGTGCTGTGTCCATTTCGCTTGGTTTAATCATACTACAGGAATCTGGTTTTTGAAGAGCCAGGTGGTGCACAAGAAATGTACAGTAAGTTTGGTTGCCAGTATGAATACCCAAAATAAGCTGCATTGTTGAGCAGAGCTGCAGTTCCCTGGTGGAATGTGAAGCTGGAGGGCTGTGGAGAAGGCACATTACGTTCCAGAGAGGAAGCAGAGGCACAAGATCCCACAGACAATGCCCTTGTGCGCTACCATGCCCTGAAATGGAACAATTTTCTTATGTGCATGGCAACTGAGAGGACAGAAAAGTCTGCAGCTGAGACTCCAGTGCTGACATAGGGTCAAGTGTGACAAGCACTACACAAGAAGCTGCTAAAAACCAGGACCTCAAAACAACATGCTTAACACCATTGTGGATGGGGAGCCAGCACTCCACAGCCAGGCTGGTTAGTAGGTTTACCAAACAGGCACCTGAAACAAATGCTTTCCAGCACACTCCTGAACAGTGAATATGCTGTACACCAATTTTTACGTTGCTTCTTCAGACACTTGTCTCATACAGCTGAACTGCAGAAGTTCATGTCAAGCACCTCACATACAAGGTGCATTTGTCACACAATGCTACCAATAATGGAAGGGGGGGAGTGTAGCTCTCCAGAATAACCAGCCCCAGGTTTTTATCTGTGGTCACTCATACCTGGTATGGAAGTGATCTTAAATACAGCCCCTTATTAGCTGCATCCCACCTCATCACCCTCCTGGATTTGGGGAATAGAGAAAGCTTACTCAGTGGTTACTCAGCTCCTTAAATGAATACAACAAATAGAGACCCTAAAATCCAGGAAAACAAAGCTCTTACTGTTGGCTGCAAGGGGGACAGGGTTCTCTTTCAGATCAGTGGGGAACACCTAAATATTGCCCTTGTCCAACAAATGGCGAAGAGTACTACATTCCACAAAAGATGTGGAAACGTGGTGCTGTACCCAGTCCCCCCATGACAGTGTGCAGCACTCTGAAGCCTCCCTTGTTTTCTTTGGAGTCAATGTAAAGCAGCAGTCGCTCCCATCCACCTGGTCCAGATGCAAACAATTTACGGAAAGTGCAGAGAGCCACAGAACAATGCATATGCATTGGTTTCTTTATGTTGCCCTTTCTATGTGACCCTACAGGGTTTTTGAAGGCTTTTTATGGACATATAAACAATGATTCTCCAACATGCTGACAGCGCACAGCCTTCCCAAAACTAACACAGGGAGCAGACACCGGACACTGAAGCAAAGAGCATCCCTTTTGTTACAACAAACTCACTGAATCATCTTGATCTCTCTCACGCATGTACCTTACAGAGCTCCGGTAAAGAGTTGTTCAAAGGCATCCCTTTCTTACATTCAACTACACAAGGAGGCCAACATTCTTTCACAGCTTAATGTCAGCAAGGCAGTACCCCCTTGGAACTCAAAGCAAGGCCCACACTGTGGGGGAGGGTGGGTGTCTACACCATACACAGCTGGAAGCAGTCCAGATTCACTGTCCCACAGTGCACTGCACCCAAACTCTCAACCATATCGCTGTAAGGAGCAGTGCTCCTTGAAGCCAAAGGCTGTGTATGACATTACAGTGTTTCTTTTCAGTGAGCAGGAGATTGAGTTCAACGCAAGATGTCTTCAAGCTGCAAAGGAACATTCCCTATCAAAAGCCACATGGCCAGTGTGGTGAGATAACTACACCTGTGTTTTGGAGCTACAGTGCATTACACCAGTTGCCTGTGCTCCTCCAGGGACTGAAAACCCGCAGAATGAAACCACAACACAAAGGGCTGCTGCAACAAGCCTGGCGAGAACTGTGGGCAAAACTAACATTGGAACAGACTCGCATCTACTTTTCTATGCGTTGAAAAATACACAGCAAGTCTGAAATGCACACAGTTTCCACAGGTTCTCAAACCCTGAAAGCAAGCACTGTTTTAGACACCTGGAGCTTGAGATCAGGTACTCTGAAGTGTTTGCCATCTTTGATGGTAGACCACATGGTGGCAGCAAGTTACTAGTACCACAGAGACTGATAGGTAAAAAGACACCACTTCTAGTCTGCTGAAGTAGGAGCGCAATGTTTGAACTGTACTGACTCCAAGAAAAGGTATCTTAACTACAGACAAGATTACAGCCCCAGAAATATGTAGACTCCACTGCCTAAGCCACCTCTTGCAGAGCAAGATCTGGAGGGGGTCCACTACAGCCTTTGTCCTCATGTCCAGTGTGTCACGGGGGAGGGGCGCCAATGGAACGCGCATGAGATTCAGCCCTTCAGAGGGTTCACATGAGCACCAAGCAAGGCACTCCAAGGTGCACTTACAGCTCTTTTGTCACTACAGGGCCACATCACCGTGGGAACAGCCCCATCTAAGCAGCAGATTTTTCCAGGTGACAAGTGCGTTGTTTCTTGTGTGTGGTGCCTGCTGTAACATGAGAAGTGCCACCACACAAAGCAGCTCTGCCAACTGACACCAGGCTGCTCTTTTTGCAACGTGCCAAATTGCTGGGCAACTAGCAAATGCCGAGTGCAGGAAGTACAAAGGAACCTGGGAGCCAGGACGGTGACCCAAACTACTTAAGTTGACACTTAACTGCAACAATCTCAACATGCATGTTTTATCTAGTTTGCACTCAACTGATAATGAACTTTTTAGCCTCTTAACCCATCCTACCTCTGGTGCAGTCCTCCCCCACATCAATCAATGAACCAGTCAAGACACCGCTCTGGTATGCCATTATGGAGGCCTCTTCCACATCTTACCAGGGAGCCAACCACCCCATTACTGATTAAAAACGTTAACCTAGGACAAAACAAGAAAAAAAAATGCACAGAAGCGGGGAGCAAAAACATCACGACACTTCAGGCAACATCTTCTGTGTGTGGTTGAGGACAGGACAAGCATAGCCCTGCTGAACACACCATCTTTGACCCATAGCACAATAACCAGGGGTCCCATAGATTGCACCATACACAAAAAAAAAAAAAAAAAAAAAAATTCCACATGATATTATGGCCTGATAAACAAGAAGACCAAAAAAACACCACTTGGGGGGCCACCTGTGTCATGGTACTGGGGGAGGGGAGGGTGGCTGCTGACTCAGCACATGTTCCTCTTTATTAAGCAAGAACTATGAATAATAGGGCTGAGATAAAAAAAAAAAAAAAAAAGTTTGACCATCAAGTGAGACACACACAGCAAATATTTTGTTTCCTGTAGAATAAGAGTATTTGATTGAGTAAAGCAATTAACATCCAGCAACTACGAGCATAACCCATAGATATGACCCAAAGGGCAGTAAAGAGACAGAACACACACGTTCACAGTTTTGGTCCTGCTGTAGGAAACAATTGATGCAGCACCAAATTCTGTTGTAGAAATGGCTACTTTTGTATAAAATCCATTAACCAGCAGTGGAAGCGGGCTAAAAAGGTCAGTAATAAGGGCTAAGGAGATCCCTGGGAAAAAAAGAAGAAAAACGTGAGAGACGAACAGTTCGAAGCATGAACATCCTAAGCCACTCTTGTGTGGCAAAGTGAAGAAACGGTGAAACGTAGAAGTCGATTAAGGAAGCGGCGACACGGGGATGAGCATCCATCTCGTCGCAAGCTGCAGCTGGAGAAGCGCTTTCCAAGCTTACCCGCTAACGGCCAGTTCCGCATCCGCAACGGTCAGCTCAGCAGAGCCACACGTCGCCGCAGAACGAAAAGGACGAGAGAAGAGGCCGCAGACTGACTCGAAGAGGCATTTAATTCCCGCGCCCCAGCCAAAAACTCGGCGGACCCAGGGTACGAGCTTTTATACTCGGCGCCGCCGCAGGTCGCCAAATCGGAAGCGTGGGCTCGGCCGTGATCGCACGTGCAGCACGTCACCGAGGCCGCGCCACATCTCTTGATGTCGAGCGTGACCGCGGTTGCCAAGGGGAACAGCGTCCGCACCGTCTCGCTGCGCGGTCGCGCTCCCTCTTCTCCGTGAGCCCGGATGACGCGAACGCCAAAACGCTATCACTAATACGTGATCTGCCTCGCTTTAAAAAACTAATGGAGAGCTGGTCAGCACGACGTGGATTTGCGCCGAACGGGGATGCTGAGCGCCGGGCGCTCTCGCACGCAGACGCACGGAGCTTCACTCACCGGCGGGCCGACTGGCGACGTCCCTTCGGGTGTCCGCGTACACGCGCGCGTTGTCACGAACACGTCCACGCGGACGCGGGGCGGCCCGCAGATGTGCACATAAAAGCGGTGGCGGAGGGCGGGCGGCTCCGACTGCGCATGCGCCCCACTCACCTTAGACTGAAACAACTCAGTACTGTACCGTACTCTACTGCTGACCCGAATTTCGAGGCTCACTTTTCACAGAAGACTAAATACTAATTCTCAGGTATTTCAGCATTACTGCGAACATTTTATTCCCCGGCACTTTAAAAGTTCATCGGAAAGCCTTAGTTTGACTTTTGAGAAGGCTTCGCGAAGAGGATTAGTGAGTTACAGCTCAAAGTGGTATTTTACCACCGTGAAGCTAACGTTACGAATAGTTTTCCCTGCCTTGCGAAATGGTCCGTTCTGTCTGCCTCCTCAGTACTCCCGAATGGGGGAGCTCGGAGCCTCGATCTCGGATTGGCTGACGCCAACGCGTGTCCCCACGTCCTACTTCGCTACTGTCGCATCCCCAAATGCGGGAGGTCCTCGGTCACCCGCACCCGTGTAACACTTTGCCGCACCAGGGCCCGCGTACACGTGTTTTCTACACGCAGTTCAGCGTCGCGGCGCAGCCCATTGCCGTCCGCGCCGCCCTCCGCGAGCACGTGGCGCCGGGTCAGAAGCGCGGTTCCGTCCAAACACCGCGGTGTTGCTTTGGTGCGCTGCTCACAGAGCCGCATCGATGTCGCTCGATACGCAAGCCGATGCGTTCCAAGTTTGTTTGCGTTTATTTTGCGAGCCAAGCCCGCGTTTTCAGCCGCTCACTTTAGGACGGAGGCGGAGGGGAGATGAGGCGCCTTCTGTTTTGGAAACTTCTTGCCCATAGCACGCTGCCGCTTTCTCTTTATGGTCTATCGAAATGAAATAAATGAAATTATTTTTGCCGATTGAAGTGCTTGCAAACGACGTCCGGGATTTAAAACGAGGCGCTTTGGTTGGTGCCATTGATGAAAATGGGAAGCAGTTTTGAATAAACAGAACCCGTCATTTCTCTGCGGAAAACTGCGCGCAATGTTTTGGCTTTGTCTTCTTTAAATGGACTCTTGTGGATAAAAAGCTGATATTTTCTCGGGGCGGAGACACATCTGCTGAACCTCTTTCATGGCAAATTGCCTCTTGCCAGTAAAAATACAGGTTTTCCCTTCGGACAGATCAAACCCCTCACATTGTGTCTCACAGGGGTCCGTTCGCTGTGGTCACATCCTGTGCACGAAGGACCACAAGAGAACATCAGCTTTATGAACTAAGTAACAACATATCCTCCCCATAGATCATGTTTTGTTGCACGTTGCATAATGTTGATAAAAAGCAAATAAAATGATTTTAACTTCCAGATGCAGCCCACCATTTAGTCAGGAGCCCATGCGGCTTGTTTTTATTATTTTTTTCTCCAATTTCCTGAGTAGGACTGGTTTTTATGTCACAGGAAATGGAAAAGGTTACAGTAAATATTTACATGGAACCAATATTTAGATTATCAGCATGCTTTTTGACATATCATTATTCAAACCGAACAATGTGGTCTGTCTCATTTCCATTTGTTTGAGAAGCCAGCGGCAGGGAAGAGAGAACCCCAGGAGAAGGACTTTTGCGATTATGCAGTGCTGTTCAGTTAAACCTTTCAAGAGAAATAGCCCCAGCTCAAAAATCCTCATCTGAGTTTCATCCGTAAAATGCTAGATACATTGGATTTTAGATGTCCCCATCCCTGCATTTATTGCAGTTTAATGCACGCAGTAACCGGTCTGTCTCTACCAAATGTTTACACATTCCTTCTGCAGTGACTCCTATTGGAACTTAGTGCTGGAGTGGAAAACAAAGGAGGGCTAACCTCAGATTGACAGTATGCTATAAATTGAACAACACAACCACTATATTTAAAAAAAAAAAAAAACAACAAAAAACATACAACTTCATAAGTACACAGCATCCCATATACACATCCAGCCCTTTCCAAAGTACTGAGAAACTGAGAGGAAACCTGAGGCCTACTATGGAGCAAAGTACAGGACAGCCATATTCTCCAGGAAAAAGAACTTTACTCAAACAAAAGACCATAAATAAAATACAAAATCACTATAATAAGCCCTACACAGTCACCCGCTCAAACACAAGCGCTCAACCAAAATTGACCAGCTGTCTTAAGTCTCTCAGGTTGTTTCCTTCAACTGGCAGCAGCTTGTCTTCATTTGTTGTGGTCATGAAGGGGCGGGCAGTGGAGGAGTTGTCTGTCATTTCAACCCCACCCCTGCCAGTGTAGCACCGTCTTCCAGCTCACAGAACTTCTTTGGCTCAGACCCCACTCTCAGTGATGGCACTTAGGTCATTCCTCACATCCTTACAAATGTCTCACGAATACTTAATAGGCTGCCGTTCAGAGGAGGGAACCTGAGCTGTCAGTATTCACTGAACTGCGCTCCACCTGGCAAGGTGTGTCCAGCCTGCCTGAATGAATCCTGCGCACAGGGACTGTTATGTGACAGTGAAGGAAACATGCTGTGTCACGTCCTCAACAGAGGCATTTGTGAGTTTCAGCCCAGTCCTGCCCCTGGCACATCCTTGAGTACAACTGTACCCAAACAACACAAGAGCTATTGTATTTAAATTCATTACAATTGTTAGATGGAATGACTGACATTTTAGCAGTTATGATGACTGTCTTTCACTGTAATACAATTGGATGAAGGAGTATTGCGAGAGGTGTGTGCGTGCTGTGTGTACAAGATCCTGCCTTTAAAATGACTAAACCAAGACATCTATCTTTGTTCTGATTTTTTTTTGTACCAGAATGACTTGCATTACCTTTTGAAAACAATCCAGGAAGTAGAACAAAAAGTTATATACTGTAAGTGCACAAAAGCGGAAAGTCAAAATGCTAAAATGTGCCATTGTCATAACTGCATTGTGAAAAAAATCGGCACAACTCCAGCTCGGTTAAATGTAAGAGCAAGACAAATGCTTAATGTGTGAACGTTAAAGATGTAAAAACAATGTGAAATGGTGGTTGATGATTTTCTCAGAAGCCTGCAATGAGATAGGCTGTGGCCATGTAGACCTACTGCTGTTGCTGTTATGTAGCTTTTTTAGTGGCTTTGGAGTGTCCTAGGACTGCCAACTACCTTGATCTGACAAAATTAATGTTTGCTAACGTTCAAGAGAAAACAAAGTTTACTGATGTTATTAAAGCTGTTCTAAAATATAAAACTACCAGGATTGTATTATATATTGAGGCGTCCACTACTCTTGAAGTCTGAGATCCAAAACAGCGATCCAGAACATTTGGTACCCCTGGTTGTGCTGTGTTTGA
Organism: Heterotis niloticus; assembly: GCA_018136845.1. NCBI lineage: Eukaryota > Metazoa > Chordata > Actinopteri > Osteoglossiformes > Osteoglossidae > Heterotis > Heterotis niloticus. The sequence goes on from CM030896.1 coordinate 10,388,113, forward strand.
CCCCCTGCTCTGTATCAACAAGACCAACCATCTTCATTTGTGAAGACTCTGCTTGTCTAGCACTAAAGTCCACAGTAAAATTGGCATTTGCCCCCGAGAGCCCACCTTGCTCCATCAGGTTGAACCAGTATTGTGTTTCATAAATGCCAGAAGCCAGGATTTGGGATGCAGACCTTCCTCTTTCCTAGCTTCTCTCAAAATTACTCAAAAAAGTTGGGGTTGTAAATTATGAAGTGATCCAGTTCGTTTTTACACAGCTAGTATACCAAGTCAACCTGCTCAGTCTCTCCTTTGCTGTGCTTGGTCAAAGTCAAGATGAGCTTGGGGCTGAAAGTTCCACAATTGGTCCTGTCTGGTCCCCCTTGGTAGTGCCATGTTGAAGAAGCAGCAGGAGGAGGCACTCAACCTACAGACAAAGTTTATTTCTGTATTTGCTCCTCTTTGACCAGCTCCACCTCATATGCCACCGTATTGCACCTCAGCTGGAAGGGGCCACCATTTATTACCTTCTTGTGCACAGACAGACTTTTGCTGAAGGGCAAAACTGAGTAGTACCTGGGGTCGTAGAGCAAATGGAATATTCCAGTCGTCCTTTTTGGATTTGTGTTTCTCACAGAAAAGGTACGTGCCAGTCAACCAACTCATTGCTCTTCAGTTTGGCCTCCACAGGGCCCCAGCCAAGTTTTAGAGAGTCACAAAGTCCTAACACTTGGTACACCACCCCGATGTTATTTATAGTAACATTTAGCCATGGCATCTCAGGCATCTCCATGCTATTGTGAAGTCTATGAGTTGAATGGGGCTCACAATAAAATTGAGGAGTGAGGTATGGCTTCTGGGGTTGCTATTGGGTTGAGGTCTGACCTGATCCCATGCAAACAAAATAAAGACCTGCTCTGCACCTGCGACCAAAAAACTGGTGAGGTCTTCTGGTGTTAGTTGTTTTTCACCACCAACCGATCCTGAATTTTCCATAGCTCATGGCCCCCCCATTTGGATCTCACTTGAAAGGAGCCCCAGAACCAGTCCAATTCAGTTCAGTTTTATTTTTATATTAAATTGAAACCCCAGAACCCCAGTCCAGTGGATGGAGCAATGCAAGGTTGCCTTCTGAGAGAGAGAGATGAAACAATCTGTTGGGGAAAGGGAGCTGCTTTAACCTCTTCTTATCGTTCATTCTCTTTTGCGTTGTAAATGGACGACTTGGATGGGGGAGGTACATCAGTCTAACCTCTCTCTGCAGGAAGGACGCCGCAGCACATGAAAAGAGCACGTGGTGATAAAGTGAGCAGTCCTGCCCTTACTGTGTTAACCCCTGGGCCAGTGGCATTGTGTCAGAGGGAAGGAAAAGGCATCCAATGCACACCTTTGCTCTCTCACTTCACCACTGATGGCCTGTTTAACTCTCTTCCCAACAGGCCAGGGCTTTCAAAGCACCCAGAGCAGAGTTCCAGCACGGTCCACATCCCCTGAGTGTGTTTATACTGTGTTTCAATCCATGCACCATATCTGCACACCCCGCTGTCTCCACTTCTGAATTTCTCATCCACAATAAAATTTTCACTGCCTGTACTTTATCCTTGAGTCCCCACCTTGTCCTGCCCAATGCAGCCAGGAGTCCATTATTGCATTGTAACAAAAAAAGAAAGAAGAGGAAGCTGACCATTTTGTAACGCAGCAGATTTACAGTATAATCATGTTTTCCATAAAACCTTAGCCCCACTTTGCTTGGTGTGTATGGCTTATAAAATTCTTATAAAAAGATGTGCGTGGCTTCTCTATGATCAGTTGTGTTCTTGGGTAAAAGTCATGGCACTCAGAGCCCTGGGGAGGAGAATTTAGACAACACTTTTTAGCAAACTCTTCCAGACCAACCCACAGCAGGTTTGATTCATACAAGCCATTCATAACACAACCCCAGCATTTTTTGTGCTTGGCGATGAATTATGAGCCAGACAGTCTGGAGTCCTCACTCACCATCCACCTCTTCACTGTTGCAGACATCAAACCAGTCCTGACAACATGTACATGGCATGGCCAAAAGTAGGTACGTAGATACCTGAGCATCACCCCCATATGTACTTGTTGATTTTCCCAATCCATACCCATGGGCATTAATATAGAATTGCGTTGCTGCTATAACAGCCCCCACTCTTCTGCGAAGGCTTTCCACCAGATTTTGGGAATTTGTGCTCATTCAGCTGCAATAGTGTTGGTGAGGTTAGGCAAAAAGGCCTGGCTTGCGGTCAATGTTCCAGTTTCTCCCAAAGATGTTCAGTGGGGCTGAGGTTAGGGTCCTGTTCAGCCACTCAAGTTCCTCCACAGCAACCTAGGCAAACCAAATGTTTGTGGAGCCTGCTTTTTGCATGGGGGAGCACAGTCATGCTGGAACAGGAAAAGAGCTACTTCCCCTAACTGTGGCTGCAAAGCTAGAAGAACACAGTTGTCTAGACTGTGTTTGTATGCTGCATGGGTGCTGCTGAGACAGCTCAGCCTGTCCACAAACCTTTGGCCATACAGTGTATTAGATCAGTTTGACAATATGGACCAAATTCCAACAACAATTGGCGGCTGCAAGTTAGGAACTATAGAGCCATGTGGTGTAGAGAAACTTTTTGTGTTCCACTCCCTGTTCCAGTAAGGGAGAGTCTCACTAAAGTGTGACGTATCAGCAGTTTATATTAAATGAAAGGAAATTGCCTTTCATAAAAACAATGCTCAGCTTATTGTAAGAATGTGGATAGACACAAGCCAAACAGATCAAACATGCTCCTGGGTCACAAATGCCGCATTCCATTTATTGAGTGTCTAGTGAAAGTATCTTAACCAGTACCTGAACTAAACTAGTATTCAATGGTATGGAGTTGCAGGCCTTTTAGGTGTGTCTTTTTGGAGTACTGGGACTTTTTACTGTGTACCATCACTTCCCATAATCCCTGGGGCTCTTTTTTGCCCCCTGTTGACCAGATTTAAAACATTGCTGTAGAACAGGGTTATTATTCATAACAGCCATCAGAGCTATGCCTCAGTACCCAGGGTGTACTAAGTTACGCTGCACTTCGGCTCTCGCTGCTCTTCAGCTCTTACTGCTCTTCTACTGTTTGTTCAAAATCTGCGCCCCCTTTAGAAAAGAAATATACCCTCACTTTCCACTTTTTAGGTACACCTAGATAATAGTGGGAAGGACCTTCTTTGCTTTCAAAGCAGCATGAACTTCACACCAGGATGCTAGACACATACAGCAGGGTTCATGATCGATGGTGGTGGTTTGTCTGTATCACTTTCATGCTGCTTAAACTGCATTCCACCACATGCTGAAGATGAAGAAGTCAGGTAAAGGTCCTACTATGCTGGTGGGACCATCCTGAGATGAAGTGTGTCTGGGACTGGGAATGAAGGTATTCACCTACTCAGCAACAGTATTTTAATACTTTTCAGCATTTAAATGAACCTCATGTGTACAAAGAAAACTGTTCCATACCTTTACACCCCATTACCAGTGTGTACCGGTCAGGTAAACCTAATAAAATGAGTGCAATATCTTCATGTATATTTTACTTAGTGCAGAAATTCCACACATAGCATCTGGGAGACAAATCAGCGCGGCGATAAGGAAGACTCTGGCGTCTTTCTGGTCATGACCCTTGTTTAATTTCCTGTGGTTTTTGAGGCGTCTTAAAGAGTTGCCAGACTAATATTCCTGGACAGGAATTTACCCTAAAACTGGGAAAGGGGTCAGGCTGGGTGGGTATACACAGAAAAAGACCACACTGCTTTTTGGCAGAGGCATCCATGGCGATGATGACGATGATGATGACGTGCTTCTCCACATATGGTGCACATTTAATAAGCATGTATCCACTTGTCACGTGGCTGTTGCTGCCCTGGTTAAGTTACCTCACATGACACTTTCTGGATAAATCTTTTAACTTTGTGACCTGCCCCTTCTCTCATTCTACCCGCTGCCAGTGGGGTCTGAACCTCTTGCACAGTTACAGTGTTGTGTTGGGAGGGCCAGCCAGTCAGCACCACATTAAAGTAACCCTCTCAGAGGAGTGCATGAAGACACACATTTCTGTCTCTCTCTCGCTCTCACACACACACACACAAAATGACCTACTGCTCAGCTGGTATTTATAAACTCAATATGTACTTCAAGGAAAGGCGGTGCCACATCAATGCTGTTCCCACCCACCTCCTTGAACCCGGCTGTGATTGGTGTGTGTGTGTGTGTGTGTGTGTGTGTGTGTGTGTGTGTGTGTGTGTGTGTGTGTGTGTCATGGCGGGGGGGGGCATTTATGGTGCATCTGTGTCAGATTGTAGTGACGCAAAGGGTGTGTGTGAGTGTGGGTGTATGTTGCAACCATGCCCATAGCTGGAAAGACAAATTCCTAACGCATGAGTAAACTGGAACAGGGAAAGGAGTGCACACGTACACACACACACACACGTACACACACGCACACAATATTATGAGAAGAGATGTGTAAAAATTCAGAACAAAGCCTGGTTTATATTTATACTCTTCCACTCACGTGATCAACTGTTCAGACCAATAAGGTCATTTTTTCTGTGATCAGTTCTGGCTAAAATCCCATGGTCTGTGTAATGACTTTTGTAAAGACAACACCACCTGCTGGCCCTCATCTGAAACAATTGGGTTCTAGATGAAAATTAAAAAGACTGTAATAAAGGTTATATTTAAATTGCTCGGCCAAAATCATGCAGGGTGGAGACGGTTCAACTGAGGACATGCTGCGATCTACCAGCTTCCACAAGAGGGCGACCTTCACAGGCACTCCCAGCGGACACCGCTAGATGACGCCACAGGACCGGCGAAGAGCCGTTAACAACTTACACTTCGGTCAGTTACGGACAACAGACACGCTGCGCCGCACAGCCGTAATTCAGTTCGGTTCGGTTTATTTTTTATGTGCGACACAAAGTGACAGCACTGGAAATTCCCGCATGTGCGAATTTAATGGAGAAGGACGGAATGAGCGAATGAAAGAACGTTTCTGGGCTGCGGCCGTTTATTATGCTATTGCGGCACCCAGTGGACACGAGGGGAATCGCGCAGCTTCCCTCTCTCATTGTGATGCTACTGGTGTTACTATGGTGACACTGTCGAGTTACTGGTGTTCTTGTGGTCTTACTTTTGTGCTCCTGTTGGGCTACTTTGGTCTTTGGAAGTTAATATAAAGTTACCCACAACATCAAAACTGCTTATCCCTCAGCTGAAAATGCCGCTGCTATGATAAAGGCATGGAAAAGTAGGCAAACAACCATTAATGCCTCCAAAAAGAAAAGAGAGGGTGTGGTGCTTTATAAAGCAGCGTTTTTTATTGTGCAAAACAGCACAAATCCTGCACTAAAAAAATGGCCACAATTTCAGGCATCCTATGCCGTTTGCAGGAGGGCAGATGGAAATCCTAGCCTGGACAAAAACATCTGCTAACATCTTAAAAACAAAAGTAGCACAAATGTAACCCAAACAAAACATTAGTTTTTTTTCATTTGTGCCGTTTATAGAGGGTCAGCATCACGCAGCTGAGTTCCTGGGGTTTCATTTGTACATGAAAGCTGCATGTTGTTAACAAAAACGGGGTTTTATTTGTTTTAATAATTGCAAATCATTACAGTCAACAGTACAGTTAACGCAAACTTTTGTTACTTACGAAAGGTTTTTTCTGCATTCTAGTGAAATTTGTGAAAATTGTTTGCGATTTTTGGTTTGGGCTGGAATGCATAAATTACCTCACATGAAATAATGGAAATAACCGTCTCCGTTTATGTACACTCACACAATGCAACCTTTTCAGGAACCATTTAGATGTATAAACGGAGGGATGACTGCTTTTACTGAGGGTAGTAGAACAGCAAGAGGGGATTTGGTCAGGGACTTTAACACTGCAAGTTGACACCCGTAGCCACAATGCCACCTGCTGATGCCACACTGTACTTTTACCTTAACTGCTCTGCGGAGGCTTTGGCGTGAGTGTAACCCATGCAGTCCTTCTCCCTGGATGATGCACACCTCTACACTCTGATTGTGTCCTTGAGGAACGGGGCCCGATGGGGTTTGAAACCTGCAGCCCTTCATACCGAAGCAGACAAGCTAAGCACAAGTCAAGCGTTTGGCTAAACTGCCTCAAATGTGCGCCTTCCAAAATTCATGCAACTTCTCCTAAGGTGCTGTGCTTCATGTCTTATGAGGAAATTCAATATCTGTTAACACTCAAATAAATATTTAATCTGTTATGCTAATCGCCACATTGGACCAAAAAAAAACAAAAAAAAAACAACAGAAGTCCCGGAGAATATCCGAGAGACCAAATTAAACATTTACACTTTACGACTTCACACTATTAAAATGTAAATGGAAGTAAGAGCTGGTCGCTGCAGCTCGACCACACCACACAGCACCATGTTAGCTAGACCCGTGAAGAGCTTGGCATGCATCATGCACAATCGAATGTACATTTTTCCAAATGTGTGCATTTGCATTATGACTGGAATTTATTTTTATTTTTTTCAGCGCATTAGAATGGAATTCTTTCACCCAGTGTGCCCAGCATAACCATGGGTGTAATTAAAACACAATAAAGCAAAATAAAATTGTAAATGAAACCAGCAAATATAAACACTACATAATGACTGTCGATAAAACTGTTACAAACAGAGCCCAAGACTCTCAGTAAAAACATTTAAAGGTGGCACAGCATCAGCTCCACTACAGAAGATAGGAGGTCCCCAGGTCTGTTCGGTGAGGGCTGCTGTACACCTGACCACATCGAAAGCCCTATAAAACATTCCGAACGACAGCAAACCGAAACATAGCAAATAACTATTTAAATTTATATATAATTGTTAATGAATGAATAAGTGCTTGCACACAATAAGGTGTGAATATATACGATAACAATTGGATCCTGAATATTTAAATATATTAACACACCTGTGCGCAATAGATTAACCTCCTCTGAAACATACCATTAAACACATGTTATAAATATGTATGCACTAAAGAGATTTTTTAAAACACGTGCAGGGTGATCCATTCATCTTAGTAAAATGTTAATGGTAGCAAAAAGCCATAATTATTTAAATGTTTTGAAAGTTTTAATCATTTTACACCCACACCTATAGCTGAACACACAGCAAATGCAACACAGATGTGTGGAAATCTTTATTTTATTTTATTACAATTTTTTTGTATTCTTTTTCAAACTCCTTTATTAAACAAAACTATTTTAAAGTAATTATTGCTGCAATAAAAAAGACACCTCAAAAACACACAGGAAAAATAAGTACTCAGAAAAAATGTACTTAAACATAAAGCTGTAAAAGTAGAATAAACCTCGTAAAGTTTCAGGTCTTATTGAATACAGTTTCATGCAGTCGTACAAACCCTCATGATGACCTTAACTAATAAGAACTAAGTATTTGTTATGTGCAGAATTGCACCAAAAAAAATTGCTGCTTTTGTTGCAGTCCACCATTACGCAGACACCGAGAGGACATCAAAGTGCAGTGTTAAGATGCTATCACGTGGGCAACCAAATCTTGCCGCTCCACATGTGCAATAACTCTGCCCGGAACTCTGCCATTGCTAAAGGGAAAATAAATAAGCACAATAAATCAGATACTTATTCAACACCATTAAAACAACTCCCATACACTGTATGGCAAAGGATGATTTGACTGTTCCCCTTTCTCTGCCTCTGCAGTGTGGTTGCGTTCCCATAGAGCAGTTGTTCACATGTGGGAGGCTCAAGCAGAGTTTGATCCCCACCATTTCCTCACTGCGTCTCCTGCTCTGGCGGGTCGTGACCTCACTCCTGCTGGGGGTAAGAGAACAGGCTGTGCCCGGGTCTCACTAATTCAAATTCGTGTGTGTAGGCTGGGCAGGTGAATGGGGGCCACTTCCTTACCAGATCTCACTCACTTCAAACTACTGCTGTAATTGGGCTCAGATCTCAAAACCTCTGTTTAAAATGAGGACCAGGGAGTGGCTTTTTCCTCACAAGTGGAACCTACTGTGAGGGGCCAAGTTCACATAAGGAATGGACCCCATCGTGGGATGGATGGCTGCAGCATGAGGAAATCGAGCGCAACAGTATGAGGCTGAAATCCCTGGTGCAAGTTTAATGAGGTGGCTGAAGGTGACATGGCCATCAAGTGTTCACCAGAAGCTTGCTGGTTCAGCTCCACCGCTGTACCCCGGGCAAAAGTAGTGGTGGATGGCACCTAATGTCAGAAGGGGTCTTAAAAAAATTGACTTTTGAAAAGATTCTTGTAGAGCAATAATGGCATCACGTGACCATATGTGTTTCCAGGACGGTATGTGTTCTGGCGTGGGGTAGGGAGGGCTGTGTTCATGAGGCCAGGAAGGGGGTGTTTGTGTGGCGCTGGCGTAGAAACATAAACACAAGGAGGGACAATTCTGGTGGCTGTGGCTGTTATAAACGCAACAAAAACAGCAATAAACACAACCCACACCATTACTGCAACGACACATCGTATGCAGGTCACCCACTTAAACACACAAGTGCTGCAGAAGGTGAGCGTGTGTTTTTCAGGGCCTTTATGTGCTGTGAGTTGTCACAGCGCCACCCGAAGGTGGCATCACAACCACAGCGGCCGACAGAAATGAAACACGAGGCTGTGAGGGCAATAACAACAACAACAAGGACGACATAATACAATCTGGCCAAGCCAATTTGTAACAAGCACCAGAAAAATAATTTTAAAAAAAGCACACAGGTTTTCACATTACTGGGCCTTTTACAAAGATGCACGTGTTTCCCGCGAGCGCGCCAGCCAAAGTGCTCAAGTGGTATCGATTCAAACGGTGCCTTTTGGCGCCACGACTCAACGGAGCCATTATTCCTTCATAAAAGGACGCACTTTCCTCGTACCTTTCAAAATCTCCTCTTACCGCAAGGGCAAAAACTCAGGGCTGCCTTTGAGGTTGCCAGGTTACCAGCCCAAGGTCTTCTTTAGAAAAAAGTATAATAAAAACTTATTTTCCTACATTTTTAAAAAATTTTACTGCAGCTGCTTTAGGGGAAGCTCACACCCTGGGTATTAATGCTGCTGTTTCAGCTGACATCTCCTGGATAAACACCAGTATAAACCTCATTTGTTCTTTTCGCATCAACCTGCTATGTTTCACGAGCTGCTCGGATGAAAACGTTGCCCATCATGTGGGAACAGGAGAGAAAAAAGCATTAATTTTGCTATTTAGTTGACCAAATTCATTCGAGAACCAATTCCCATTTTCAATATTTTCCAAAGCAGCAAACGCACATTTTGCGTAACAACAGTCACACGGGTGCAAGGTCTTACCCGCAAAAAAAACAAAAAAAACAAACAGGTTTACGGTTAAATATTTTTTTCACGTGTACATTTTCCCTCCTCCAGCCCTGACATACGTGCAACGTTTTGCTGGATTTAATTAAAATCCCGTGCCAAAATTTTCTAGTGGAAATACATTTATTGGGGCAATTTTTGCTCAGAAATAAATCATCATGTAATGGGAAGTTATTAAAGCTTAAGAACAATTTTTATGGGTTCCTATGCAGCGTTAGCATACATGCTAAGAAGTGTGTCATGAGAAAAAAGGAATAAGATGGAAAAAAAAAAAAAACTAAATTACTAAAAACTAAACATACACAAGTGAGTCATGTTACACTGAGCCTCAGTCAGCAATGAATCACACAAAGCCAGCAAACACTGTATGAAGCCTTAATAGGCAGAAATTCAGGGAGGATGGAAGCTGGGATTTAAGCAAAGAACGGTGGCACTTATTAGCTGATTAATTTTTTTCTATAATAAACCTTTGGTTCAAAATAACTTTTCCACCTCAGTGTTTAATTTGTGCCGGAGAGTCACGTCAGCAGCATACGCCATAAATTCCTGAGTGCCATGTGGGGGTTATGGCTAGAGCAGAGATATTGCGCTTGCTCTTTCTCAGCGCTCGGCCTTTGTGGACGCACCATAAGAACAACGCTGTTTTCAAGCCAAACATCTGTAGAGACAGCAGAGCAGAGGCTGCTGTGAAACAGTGGTGGTGCCTAAAGGCTCAGCAAACTGTCTGCTGAGGGTTTAGTTACAACCGCTGCTTCGTTTTTGAACTTGACATACAACCATTTCAAGGGAGTGGTGTCCTTCTTGTTGCTCTTACAAGTTTTGGATGTAGGAATGAAATTATTTAACATCCTTTTCTGAGTTGTAAGCAAGTTTGAGGCGGGTTTTTACGAGCAGCAAGAGTTAAGTGTGGGGGAGATTTCAAAGTTCGCTATGGGGCGCACCAAGTTCACCGGTGGCACTGCCACCCCCTTTTTTGTGATTTATGGTAAGTATATCTCCGACTTGTTCGATGCCACCTTGTGAGCCAATTTCTGGGGGCTCACCTTAAATTTTGATATACATTGACCAAGATGCAAGCACCCTGGGGAAGGGAGCAACAGTCTAGGTAGCTATGGAGAAGCTTCAGCAGTTAGGCTGGGGAAATGAGTCTGTATGAAGTGTGGACGTAAATCCAACAACCCCATGAGACAGTACTCATCTTTCTGGAGCAATGAGTGAAGCAGACTGGACATCAATATGATGGTTGCACTCTGAGAAATATGGGCCCACCTCAAAGTGAGGATCTGGGGCCACATCTCTTTTCTCCTGGGCACCAATGCATGCACCCCTAACAGTTTTGGGTACCAAAAAAAGTCTGAACCAATCTTTCAGTGGAAATTTCCCTTCCAGTTTCTTGTTTGCTTCATTGAAGTGCACCAACATTCTAGTAACAGTTTGTAAAATGGCAGAAGTACAGGGATAAGAGTTTGGGTGAAGATCAGAATGCCAGGCTCTCAGCTTACAAACAACTGGGAGCTGAAGTCTGTCCATATCTTGATTTGTTTATAAACAGAGTCCCTTTATCCTCTAACTCACAACCAACTTGAAAGAAATAGAAACATTCATCGATTTATTCAGATTCTGCAAAATTTCATTTTTATCAATCGCTGATCTTGTGCAGGATTGCTGATTTCCAGAACCCATTGTGGAAACCTGAAATGTGAGGCAGGGAATAATGTGGCACGACAAAGGTTGGGTTACCGCATAATAAACAAAAATACTGTAAAGTTTTTTTTTAAATTTTTTTTTTACTTTGAGTTAAATTAAAATTACATTGAAAATGACAAAGATCCTGAAAACAGGCAGCACAAACAGCGTTACCCTGGATGGAGAAGTTGAAGCAGTTTATTTCACCGTGCTTGGATTGCTATTTAATGCGGTGGCTACAGGTAGCCAGGAAATTTGGCATCAATACGATGGCCATGAAGGAACTAGTCAAGATCTTGAGGAGCAGAAATGTTTCTTTGCATGCAAAGATTCAACTTGTTTAGGTGATGGTCTTTTCAGCGATGTTTTACGGATGTGAAAGTTGGACAACGAGAGAAAAAAGACAGAAAATCCATGGCTTTGAATTATGGTTCTGAAGAAAACAGCCATGCGTACGGTGGACCTCCTACAGAATGAATAAATCAGTGTCGGATGACATCAAAGCCAGGCAAGACTCTAACTTTCTGAATTTGGCTGCACAGTGCAGTGGGAAGGGTCATTAGAGAACAGTCATGCACAGCAAGATCGAAGGTCAGCAGAAAAGGGGAAGACTGCCAGCGAAATGGATTGAAACAAAAACGGCTATAAATACCACTTTAGCAACACGAAGCTGCTCATTGTATGGGGCAGCCATCCACAGGCTCGCCACAAGTCCAAAAAAACTCGACGAAATCCAAGACTGGGAACAAAAACAACTCCACCTGACTCCATCACCCCGCCACCACTGAAAATGTCTGTTTAATGCCAAAGGTTGGCCTAGTTTCCCCAAAAATATGTACAACCTTCCACATCTTATTGATGACCAACGCTATCAGGCGCCCTCTTGTGGCCCACATAAGCATGCTAGGTTCAGGAAGTGACCAGATGGGGGGCAATGGTGGTTGAATTTGAGCTTCTTGTTAAATAATCGCAAATTGTTAGGAAAGAAAAAAAAAACAGTGTTTTAAGAACCAAACAACTCAGCTTTTAACAGTATTAAGCAAAGATCACAAGCAAACAGAACTGAAGTTATGATGCAATGATCAATCCAGAACATCTCAAAGTTCACTCTTAGGCCTCTCTGTCTCTCCCCAAAAGATTAATGCTTCCCTCTGCCACCTGGCTATTATAGTCTTGATTCTTTTGAATTAGCTGCACCTGGTGCTCATTTCCTCAGTAGGAGGCCATGCCAGGTGTGGCTATGTGTCAAGACAGGGTGTGTGTATGCATGTGTGTGTGTGTGTGTTGGGAGACGGGGTGTTCTCCCACTTGCCTATCACACCTATTCCCAAATATCAATGTGAATGTCCTAGAATGCCACTACTGTTTTATTGTGTCACACCAGTTGTCACCTTTTGCTGCAGCGTTCCAGCTGCCCCATTGCAATTTAAAGCCCAATTCTGACCCCCTACCTGCCTGAACCCAACCTTTCTCCTGTTTGTCTCATTAAGTGCAAAAATGAAAAAGAGGACATCAGTGGAGGTGCTGCATGCAAAAAAATAATATTTATTCTCATGTATTACAAGAAGCACCATGAGCCATTAGAAGGCTGTGAAGGCTTGGCAGCTGCCTGATGGACAGCGTTGCGCTCTGGGAGCAGAAAGTGCATGCAGTCCTGCCACACAGTTTTACTTCTGTCTGCTATGGAAAAAGGTTGCTATCATTTACTCGCTCACTGCCTGTAGGGGCATTTTTTAAAATGCTAATATCAGTTGGCCTGCAGGCCCCTCGCCGGGGGAGGTGGGTATTTATGTAGTCCGAACCAAAGAAGTTGCTAATGCATTATTAATCGGTGCCGTTGCTGTTTTGGATAATTTACCCTTACGATTCCCGATGATTTTTTTATTAAATTTTCAGGACTGGCCAGGCAGTCAAATAGGAGGTGCATGCAATATTCATCACATGAGACTCTTGGGCACAGCTGCTCAAGCCTGGACACACACACACACACACACACACACACACACACACACACACACACGCATAACCAATTTTGTCCTGCTTTAAATAAATAAACGAATAAGGAAAAAAATTACAGATCCAAGGCACTAACACCTGTCTGTGCTTTTGCATGTGTTTTCCAAGGTAGGCATTCCAACAAGTGGTGCTATTAGAATTTTGGGATGTGAACAAACAGCACACTGGGTGAAAATCCAGTTCTTTTAATCATTTCCTCAGTACAGTGTGTAAGTGCCTCAGAACCATAACCACTGGTTAGCACTGACCACCCACTTCATACATTTATGGGCAACATCCTACTGCCGGCTGGTAATGGAATCTCGTACCAATGCCCATGGTGATGTCTCGGTTCAGCAGTAACCGGGACGGTTGCTGGTGAAGGAACGCTGGCTGCCTCAAAAGCTCTGCAGCAATCCAACAGAATTTCCTCTGTATTGCCGGAGAGCAAATTAGTCCTGTTTGTTTCTCAGGTTTTCTGCAGCCAGCTAGTTTTTACCACCTACTGCATTTATTAAAATAGCAGCAAGAAGATGCATAAAAACAACACCCAGCAGCAGCAACAAATAAAAAAACATTACAGACTGAGCTCTGAAGATGGTCTCCACTGCTGTACATTCATTATCATGATTTGTACATGTAAAAAATACAAGAAAAATACTGTATACATATTTTTCTTTATTTCACCATATATAACACACATCAAACAAAATTTCCATAGTGTAACAGTGGATAACTTCATTCAAAACAAAACACTTGGCAGGGCATAGTGAATCTCATAAAGAACTGATAATTCTCACAAATTACAAACCCTTCACTAAGATCACTTGTCTAGCCGTAACAACTCTTGCAGTTCACACAATTTCAGAAATCACACTTATTAAGTACAAATAATTTGACCGCTATCAAATTGAAAATCCCAGTACGGCCAACACTGTAAGCTGGATGGTTTTGTTCTGTCTGTTTCATTTCGATCATCCACAAATAATTCATTTGACACTAATAATTAATAATATTTTAAAAAAACACTATGGTAAATATGACCATTGTGTGAAGGTTTGGTACCAGAGTGTTTAAATGTCTGCTATTGGTGTGATTGACCTGGTCAATGGGAAGCAATAAAGCTGCATTGTGTCTCTTTGACTGAATATGAAGCCATTGTTTCCTGGAATGGAGCGCAAATGAAGCAGGAGCACAGCGAGCTGGGCCACCACAGTGAAGAAGAGTCTGGGATTTGGGTGCTTCACAGGCGGTTACCCTGGGGTTGCATCTGTTTGAGGAATGTCTAGGCATCTGACCCTGAAAGGTTTACAGCCAAAAGGTGTCACCTTTTCTCACGGAGATGAACAATCAAATCTGACTTAAAACAACCATACCTTATTAATTATTAATTACTTATTAATTATTCATGCATATTTCTTTTGATGACACAGCACTCATAGGAATTATCAGAAACAATGACCACTCTGCATATCGATGGGAGGTTGGAAAGCTTGCCTTCTGGTGTCGTCAGAACAATCTGGACCTGAATATGCTCAAAACTGTGGAGATGACAGTGGAGTTCAGGAGGAACCCCTCCCCCAAATACTCCCCCCCTCATTCCTATCTGTCGTGGATGTTCCTGGGATCTACGGATCTACAGTCTCTTGGGATTTAAAGTGGGAAACCAACGCATTGTCCATTGTAAAAAAGGCCCAGCAAAGGATGCATTTTCTGTACCAGCTGAGGAAGTTCAACCTGGAAGAAGAGCTGCTGATCTGGAGCCAGACTGCCTGGCCTTCAGGACCTGTATTCTTCCCAAATTAGGAAACGGGCAGGTAAAATCTTGACAGACCCCTTTTTCCTGGGCCACAGCTTTTCTGAACTTCTCACATCTAGCAGGCTCTACAGATCACTGTGCACCAAAGCATGCAGATGCAGGAATAGTTTCTTTTCTCATGTTGTTAATCTGTGCAATATTTGTGTGTGTGTGTGTGTGTGTGTGTGTGTGTGTGTGTGTGTGTGTGTGTGTGTGTTTATGCACTATATGAGAATTTGTTTATTTTGATTATGGTATCCAAAGCAGATCACAGTTTTATGCATTTATACAGACAAACTGTAAGCATTTTTACTGTAGCAAATTTGGGATAAAATCAGTTGTTGGTGAATGAATGAACAACCGGGGTTACCTGCTGCCCTTGTAGGTCATTCATCAGCAGAAGGTAATAAAGATAAATTAAAATATAAAAGATGGCAAAATTTCTGAGCTTTAAAGTGGTCTACCGTTGATCCTTAGTGCCCTGCACCAGATCTCCGGCATTAAGGAAAAAAAAAATCAGTGCATCCTTTGGGGTGCAAGGTCCTGCTGGGGTATAAAATATTAATTGGATAGCATTTGATGAAAGAAGGAAGACGTTTGCACATTTCACTATGTGAGATGGGAAGAGTGCAGCAGGTGTGTGTTGGAAGCCAGAAAGGTGAGCACACCTGCCCCCTCCCCACCCCACACGGAGGACAGAAAATCCAGTGGAGGCCCTGGTGCGGGGACTGGCAAACCATATGTGAGAAGACACAAATCAGGCCTTCCACTCAATTTCCTTTGCATTTTCACAGCCTTTGGTTCATCTTCTGCTGCTGGGCTTTGTGTCCCAGCTGTTCTAATACCAGATATCATATCCATATCGTAAGACTACCAGGGTATGGCTAACGCTTGTGCTCAAAAGTTTGGAATCAGTAAGAAATTCTTCTTTGAAAGAATTTTTAAATTTTATCAAGGTGTCATTAAATTTGTTAAAAAATATAGCCAAGATATAACTAATGTGCCAAGCTGTTACTGCTTGAAATGAATAATTTATAATTTATTATTCATGTGTGACTACAAAACCCCATTTTCAGCAGCTGTTTCTCCTTAAATATTCTTATTTAAATGACAATAGTTTATTATAGAAACCTTTGTAACTGTGTTAGCACAGATTAAACTTGTGATCCTGATCAAAACAGCAAGTAAACTTTTTCCTTGGGTTGCAAGGTATTGGCATTCCTAAAGTTCAATTTTGGGTTCAAAAAAGGCCAAAACAAAACAATTTTCTCAAGAAACGTCAGAGGGTGCAGTCTGGGAAATGGACACCTTACGGGTCCTCCTTCAAAAGTGCAAAGTTTTCATAGTCTTTTCCACTTATTCTTTTTCCAATGTCTGTGTTTTTTTGCCCATTTTAACCCTTTATTTTATTTTCCAGTTTCAGGTATGACTTTTTCTTTGGCGCTCCACCTCCAAGGCCAGTATTGCGGAGTCGTCTCTTTACTGTTGCAGGTGACAGTTGCCCAGCATTTTACACCTTGTGGACTGTGGACACCTAATACACAGTCGTGCATTTTAATATTACACTCATCTATCAAAGTGCATTTCCTTTCAGGTCGCAGCTCATAGGATGCAGCATCATACTTGTTAGGATTTCTTGCATCGGCCATCTCTTCTGATTTTCTGTCCATTGTCTTGGGCCTGTAGCTGGAAGGATGGGAAACATGGTGGAAGGGGATGATGTTGCCTCGCTGAGAGATGTCCTACTTTAGTGAAGCTCCTGATGTTGCATCCCTGGCAGAGTTCAAGATGATTTTCTGTCTTTAAATCTTGCAAGGATCGACACATCGGACTGCAAACGAAGGGTTGAAGCAGAACAACTGTGGACTGTTCTCCAACAGAGGATTTTACACAGATCTCTAAAAATGAGTAGAAGCATTGGCGGGAAAAGCTTAAAAGACAAGATCATGATCCAGCCACCGACTAGCGAACGGTTTCTTCAACCTTGGCATTTCTTCTTCTGTTGTTCGACAATATGGTCTTTCAAAAGTTCAGTCAACCGTCTAGCCATACCAAATAAGTTCTCCCCCATCCTTCCATCCTCTTTCTGCTCTGTTTCCCCCATCACGGAGGATTTGTCCTGAAGATGTCTGTTTACCACGCACACAAAGACCGCTTCTGAAATAAACCTTGACAATATAAAGCAAGTGGACAAGCAATTTATTTACTTTTTAAGAAACAATTAAATCATATGGCACAGATATTCCTGAGCTGCTCAGTAGGACACAGAGGCAATTCTGGTGAATGCAATCACTGAAAATGCAACACAACAATGACTTTTAACAATTACAATCCCTTCTGGAAAGAAGAAAAGAACAAAAAATGATTTTCCGGCAACAAACGCATCCACACAATCCAAGGAGCTAACACAATTTTTGATCGGAATGAACAATCGGTCTTTTTGAACGGAGGCCCACGACTCAGTGCCTTCTTAACTGGCAGAAATAACTTAAATAAATGAGGCTCTTTTTTATCAGATGTGCACGCCGCGTGCTTTCGAATTTCTGAATTTCTCAAAATAGCTGCGTGGGGGGTTCTGAAAAAAAAAGAAGCTATTTCAGAAAACCAGCATACATTTGAACGCTTGGTTGATTGAGGCTCGATGCAGGCCGAATTTTTTGTTTGACTGAAGTCTGTGAAGGCAGTCCTGACTTCTTTTGACTGCTAATGAAATAATAAAGTTCTGCTGTGGGAATTGCGGGGTGGTAGATCCTTCCTACTGGCGTTTGGTCGGTCGGTCCCTGAAAGACTTTCATGCTTGACGTATGCTTGAAGGTGCCAAGCCAAACATTCCCCCTGGGCTGAACCTGAACCACACAACTAAAAAATTAATCCCTAACTCCATTCATGTTTAGCTCTGAGTGCGAAGTGGTTTTTGGAGTGGAACGGCAGCGACACTTTTGACCCTTTGAGCGCAGCAACACGATGACTGTAATTCTTTTCAGCTTAGACTCTGGCCGTGGAGCGTTGGTCTTTGGTCATCGATTGACGACGGAGGTCAGGAAGTGTTAAGGCGCCTGTGCGGTAATTCGCTGGTGAAAGGGTGTAAATGGGTACGCGAGCAAGGTAATTGGAAGCAGCCACGGCGTGACTGTAATTAAGGTCTTCCAACAGCAAAGCTGTTTGAGGAGCAGGAGGTCATCCAGCTGCACCCGGGCACCTGCTGCCCCCGAGCGACGACAGGTGAGGCTCCTTTTCCACCGATCTGGAAATCCCAGCCCATGTGCAACAGTGCTCTTAATGCTGTCAGCTGGCTGGCCCTCAAGACAACAGGCTGGGCAAGATTAAGGATGCCAAAAATGGGCTCCTTGGTCTAATTCTGAACCTGTCTTATTTTAACTGCATCTCCTAGTTTTCCAAGGTCAACTTGAGATAATTCATTGCTTAATAGCAGCAGTAATAACTTTTATTTATTATTTGTGCAGCAACTTTTATACAGATAGCAGCTCTGTCTCTGGGCGATTACACAATAAACCCACGTGGGCCAAACGGGTTTTTTCAGGTGTGTATGGGGAGGGTAAAATATAAAAATCTGATTTCCAAGAGTGATTTTGTTTTTTGCTGTGCTGAACTGATATGAGGATATGAGGTGAAGACCTTCGCTAGCTGCCCTACCACTGAGTTGCCTGCAGATTGACCAATATGTTTTCATTTCTCATAAAGTTCCCCTACAGGGTTAGCAGGGAGCGACTCCAGTCTCTCCAAATACTTCACTGCAAACTGTTTGATGTAAATTCTTCTTGTTTCAGCTGACATACATGAACTAATAATAAAAAAAAAAATGCATGGGAACGTGTCACTCAAAAGTGGAACATGACTTATGTGATAGAATACTGGAAAATGTCCACCTTTTATTTCGATGCTTTCTGTGGAGACTTTTCAATTTCATGCCTTTGTGTACACAAGCGATGCTGCTTGCGCTCCAGTGCATCCACAGGGATACCAGCAGGAGGTGAGGACAAGGCATTTTCTCTCTCTCATCAAATGGTGGGGTTTGGAACTTATTCTGCTTTGCCACCACTACCTGCCTTAGAATGCAGTTCTTTGTGAGGCTCCGCAAACATCAAGTTCTGCATCCATGGGCTAGGCAACCTGAGAGATTCCCATGTGAGCCGAAGGCAATGGCTTTTGATGAATGATCTCTGTGCTTTAGTTGCTTTGGTTAATTAGATTAATGGCCACAATCACACAATAATGAAAGCAAACTTCCAGCAGTGCAAGGCTTCCTAAATGCTTTTCACCTTCTTGCTGCATTGCTGCACTTCACGCATCTCCTACCGTTTGCATTCATTTCCCTTGGTGGGTCATTTCCTTTCATGCTCGTGTAAGACCCTTGTCAGAGATGAAGTGGCCAAAAACCATGAAACGCAGGAACACTTTCTGAGCAACAGGATGCATTGCTGCCCTGTTGACTCTGTATAAACTCATACCTCACATAATGGTGCAGTGCAAAATGGCTACAATGGTCTGGGAAAATTTATATTCTGATTTCACACAAAAAGATGCTACAGCCATCACCACATGTGCTCAGCCCTACACAGGTGATTGGAGACAATACAATCCCTGGCCCCAGTTATTGGGCAGGAGCAGTTGGACAAAAGCAACAACAAAGGCGATAGTAAATAAACATCTAGAAGATTTAAGAAAATGATGATAAATTTAAACTTCACAGAAACTGAATAAGGCTTCTTCTTCTAATTATTATTATTATCATTATTATTATAGCGGTGGGTGGAGCTGTGGCTCTCCCATCATGCATTGCTATATCTGTCATGTGAGGAGAGTTGTGGGGTCATTTCTCAATGAATACTCTGAGGATGCATTATAAGATTGCAACCCAAGGGCTTCTGATTTATTTATGGTTTTTATCAGTGGCAAAAAAAAAAAAAAAATCTGAAAGGATCTCAGTTGTGTCTAAAATATGAGTCTGAAATGGAACAGCATAAGGAAAACCAAGGGGCTCGCTCTTGCAGGTGGGGTTTCCCGCATCCCTCTTTACCAGAGCGGGAAGCTGCTGCATTCACTCTCTGCATCTCCAAAATTGTTGGTTCTGTGGGGTTTCCCTACCCAGTCATCACTTTCAGCACCAGCAGGTCCGCTGTCTTCACCTGCACCATGCAAACACAGGACATAGCGTCCATGGTGTCGCTCGCGTTTCAGATTAACCTCCCGTGTGGTTTCTGTCAGGCCCTTTTGTTTGGACCCTGGATCGGGAAACTGTTTTCTGGTGTTGGGGTGTTGGACAGCTCCTGGTGCTGCAGGCTGTGTCTTGGGGAGCTGTCCAAGGTATTACAAAGTACTTGGTCCACTCCTGGTCACAGTGGGTAAATATTGAAAGAGATGATGTTGGGCCTGGTGGGGTTGAGTGTTTGTGTAGAGTTCTGGGGGAGAGTGTGTTCTGGTGCTCAGTGGAAGCTGCTCCTTCAGACATGCTACAAAGAAATAAAGTGCCCCCCACAGTTTTCAAAGTTCTCTGTCTGTAACACCTCTGACAGTGCCGTCAAGGTGAGTCGTTGCATTATTATTATCTATATATCTATTATAAAAAAGTATTAATAATTATGATATTTCATTTTCTTTTATGGTGTTAAACTACTTACAGTTACTTACCTACCATCTAAGTCACCCAGTGCTGTTAAGGTCAAAACAGAGTAGTATTGGAAAGGTAGTAATATTAACACATCATATAATCACCAAACTGCTGCAACATTAAAATGGTTGCAAATTGTGTTTTGTTAGTTCAGTCCAGACTGGACAGCGGGAAAGTGAGATAGGAAGTGTTTACAAAAAAAAAAAAAAAAAAAAAAAAAGTTGTTGTTTTTGTTGTTGTGGGTGGATGGGCGTCTTAGATGTTTCAGTAGGTTCTTCACTGTCTTTCTAACTTAAACTTATTCAATTTGCCCTGAACACAGGAGTAAAACAATCTTGCTTGAAATACAGAAAACAGCTATTACGTTCAAGTCTTTATCTTTTAATACCAGTTTTTCAAAGGACAAAAAGTAAATAATTAACGGAGAAGCAGAAGCTGTACAAAGTATACTTGATGGCAGTGGAAATTTATTTGTGGTAAACTAGTTTCTGGCCATGTTACAGTCTGCATCTATAATTTTTCCTCTCGTCCAGGTGTACCCTTTGACATGGAGACCCTAAGGGAATTTAGGCAAATGCTGGAAAAACCCGTGAAAAGGAAATAAAAGGAAAGCCTCACCTTTGTATGACACCTGGTTGGGAGTTGTGTTGCAGGAGATCTGCCAATGGCTGGGAACTGGCCAGTGACCACTGCCTTCAGCACTGCCTTAGAACCCATCACCTACAGTACTGTCTGAAAATAACTTGCTTCCCTGCTGGGTCGAGGTTTGAGAAAGCATTCCAACTCGTACGGTCAGAGGGTGCACGGCTCACCCCTTACAGTTAATTTTCTTCCAGAATTCCTCCTGTGCCAGAGAGACTTTTCCAGGCTGGATCCCTTTGTCTACAGCACAATAATCCATTTGAACTGGGGCAGCGTCCAGATGAATTGCAGCGCTAATGAAAGCGGCCTCGGTCCCACCGGCCCGCAGCAGCATAATGAATTCCCTGCAATGGGACGGTGCTCCTCGTCGAATCAACGTCTCTGTCCTGGCCATCTGGGTTCACGACGGAGAGAATGAAAACCAATAACCTCTACGACGTGCGATTATCCTCAAATTTATATTGCGGTATTTAATATTCAGGAGGGCCCAGAGCTAATGAAAAAGTTTGGACCTTATTATCCCCCATTCATCCTGAGCTAAATTGCTCGTGCTCTCTGTTTTATTTATTTATCTTTCCAATCTGTATAAATGAATATTTAAACAAGATCTAAACCGGGGACGGGAAGGGTGAGAAGTAATACTGATTATGCTCACAACTTTGCTGCCGTCTGTAGTTCATTTATTTTGGCCCGAAAGGTCAGGTTGAAACAGATGTCATTCTGATATCAGTGGGCTATGAAATGCATATTCACATCTTGATTATTACTTGGCCCTTTCCTCTTCAGATCACTCTGTGGTTTCTCTGTCTAAGAGGGGAGAGACCAGGGCTCTGGCCAGTCCCTCACAGAACCAGCAGCATGCAGCTTTTCCTGCAGCTTTCAGAAAATGTGAAGCCAGACACCTCAGACTCAGGCTGAAATGTCCCATGCACCTAAAACACAACCACAAGACAACGCAACCCTGCAATGCTTCTGGAAATGAAACACACCGTGGTTGTGAACTTGATTATTGTGTTCTTTTTTTATACACAGGTCATGTCAGGGGGTGGTAGTGAGTGACACATCTATGAATAGAAGTTTTTGGAACACATGACCTTATATAATGACAATATGGTTTTATTGTTTAATACATTGTCAGTGTAACAGGTTCTTGCTGAAGGTGTAGGTGAAACTTTGTGCACCATTGTGTAACAGACAAGCCAAAGCTGTGAAGGCAAGACAACTGACTGTATAAGGAGCTAGCGTTTGTGTGCTGAGGTGGAGACCCACGTGCTGCCCACACAGGCACCCTTACAACACAGTTTCACCGTTTCATATTATCAAACTCCAAGTACCTTCAGTTTTTACCAAGTATTTTTAATGAGCATACGAAACACCTATTGATGTGATCGATCGTACGTTAATGAATTCATCAAAGAGGTAAGAAGCTGAGCAAAACCAGCCTGCTTCTGTCACAAGTCAGTTCCCACCTCTTCTTGGCACCCTTTCTGGTGGGGTGGGTGTGACCAGGATGACAGCATGCAGACTTTTTTGCCATATTTGTGCATTTCTTTTCCTAATCTTGGACTGTATAGAAACCACCAACAGAAACAATGATTCCATTTTCAGATTAACTGAAAGATTTTAGATTAACAGGTGTCCTGTTCAGGGTATAGTTTCAAAGCCCAGAGGTTCCAGGATAGACTGAGGACTGCTGTGACTGCGATGAGCATAAAAGTGCCTAATAATGGAAATCAGTCAATGAATCAGTCATGTAGCTATGGCTCGAACAGGTGAAACACTTCTGCTCTTTGGCAAATTATCAGGCCCTCCAGCACTGTTAAGGCTACTTTGGGTCTGGGCCATATAAGTGGGTCAATAAGATGTCTTATAAATAAGCTGTTCACTAGAACTACAGTACAACTAGCAGTAAAGTTAATCATAATTACACCAACACCCACTTAAACTGCAGGGGGAAAACATGTCAACATTCTTTTTAAATATGTGGTAATGAAATTTTTTCGGCTGCACATTATGATTTTTGGATCCAGAAAGTTTCCTTTGAGACTTACTGGTATATGAATCCTAATGGAAAGCCTGGAGCAGATGCTGGAGAGTGGACAACATGGTTGTATGGTACACCAGCTAATGATGTGACAGGACATCTTTCACCAGAGAGGTGAAGAAGACTCTTTGGACTGAGAACACCCATATAGACCTTTCAGGAACACAAGCTTGTTCACAGTCCCTGACAAACCCTGATCTGAAATTTGTCACACACAACGCCCAAAGCTCTCAGTCAACCCTTGACCTGCCTCCTCCTCCTCCTTCTAGTTGCTTGTGGGCCCTAAAGCAGACAAACTTCTGCTTAGATTGTTGACTTAGCTTCCAGTTGCTCATGAGCTCCCCAAGGACATTTCTGCAGACTTTTCATTGGAATTATTCTTCTCGGTAATTCTCATGCCCAGAGGATGGGTAAACCAAGGTCATGGTTGTGTGGAGTCTTGTCCTCACATCATAGGTATTGTTTTTGTTTGTTTACCTGCCTTGCCTGCAGTTTGACAATCTAAGCTTTAAATAAATCCTTTTGGCTTTTACAAATGTTATCATCTACTACCATATATTACTGTTTTGCAGAGCATCATCACTGTGGGCTGCCCGCACCCTCTCTGGGAAGCAGAGTCTCACCTGTGTCATTTGGTCCTGAGGCTTTGTGTGGCGTGGATGATGATGCCAACTTTACATACAAATGGGGGTAGGATGGATCCTTAGAACCACTGGATAGCATGTGGCTTCCCCTAGACTTGGCTCCGAATCCGGACAGCTGTAACCAGGTCAGGGATGCTTTGATGCATGGCTGCCGGTTGGGGATCAATACGCTCCACTGGTGCCTCATGCAAAGAATCACATCAGTATTTCATCAGTTGCTGCATCTGAATGTGTTCAGATGTGTCTCTGTGGAGGACATGCCATTTTCTAACAATTGCAGGGGTCTTCTGAGGTTTGGTTACTGGCCGTCCCCTGACAGCTGGGCAGATCTATGATGGGTGGGGTCTCATATGAAAATGACTGATTTTCTTTGCATATGTTGAAAATCCTTCCCTGAACATCTAAAGTTTTCCTTTTTATTTGTATTTTTTTTAATTTTTATTAATATTTTTTAACTCCTTTGTGAAATTTACAACTTTCAGCATCCTACTGACAACTGCTATTCTGAAATGGAGTTTTACGTCCCATCTGCTATGTTTACAGACAAAATAAGTGGTCTTCTCACCACCATAATGAAAAATTACTAAAATTTGCTTTATAACAAACCCTCAACACCTGGAGTGTACAAGTCAGGGAATGCCACTGGGTTTACAATTTCCTCCACTGCTAGTTTGGAGGAGAGAAATGACTATAGAGCTGGACCCTTAGAGAAGAGGGCACTGGCACTTGAAGGGCACAACCATCCCTCTCTGTCTAGATCTTTGGTGTCCTCCTGAGAGCTGTGCTCCACCAGGAATACAAAAATGAAGACCAGCGAGAGACAATGTATAGCATGGGAAAGCAGGCAAAAATGCCCCAGGTTGTTTCTGCTCACCTTTCTCTTTGTGTTTGATGGCCCCTCAGGGTAGTCTGCACATCCAAGCCCTTCCAGGGGACCACAACCCCTGCATTATTCACACAGTGGCAGTGGTGTGCATCTGCTGGCAGAGGATCTCCATTGCGCTTCATTATGCAGATTAATGGCTTCATTAGCCCAACACACAAATGCACACGGAGCAAAAGCCCACCCCCCCAGTGTAGTGGCACAGCTCTCAGCCTAGGAACACCTGAGCTGAGGTGGCCTGTGAGGCTGGCAGCTGTCGTCTCTCTGGTGCAGGTCCGCCAGCAGCCCCAGGGACGCAGCAAAAAAAAAAAAAACGCTTTTTGTCTGCTTTTATTGTCAAGAATAAACCTGTGATAACACAGCAGTCAAGACCCTGCTTACCTGTCAGAAAGGTGATGAGGAAAGCGCAGTGGATTTCGGCGAATAAAGACAGATGCTTGCAACTTGTGGTTGCGGTTCAAGTCCCAGAAAGGGTCCCTTGAGTAAAATAGCTAACCAGAACCTTTGCAGCCAGAATGCAGAATAAACAAGTACCGATATTTGGAGTGAGGACTTTCCTCAGATGCATCACCATGCTAAGGTTCAGTGAAGGGCTGTGGGCCTACTTGGTGTCTGCCACCCGTCGGTGGGGAGCTTGCTGTATTCTGAGCTCATTTGGTCTTAATTAGCACATGAAAAAGGGGGTTGCTAACTGCCTCTGCCTGCGGCCCCCACGCCTCATATTTTACCAGCTCTCAGAGGGCCAAAGCTGGGGAGGGGCCTGGTACATCCATCAATATCAGACACACAGAAAGGACCCCAAACCATAAAGGGGTATAATTGGTTCTTTCAACATCGGAACTGAGATTAACATTTTTTTTTAGCTGTCTTTTCATTACAGCTAGTAGAAACTTAAAAATTCATTTCTTCTCATTCGTCATTAATATGGAGGGATTTTTTAAAACCACAGTATTATAATGTAAGGAGCTTGGTTGTAGGTACAGCAGTAACAGGAAGATGAGTTTGAACCTGCAAGCTCCTTGTTCTTAGTGTCCTAACTGAACAGCAAATGTTTTCTGGCCAAATAGAACGTGGGAACTCTAAATGTCAGCATGTCACATAGGGATAGAAAACTAACATTAGCTGCCAGTGAGGAGACACAACCCACTTTTATGTCAGTACATGAAGAAGGCAGCAGACACACCAATGACTGAGACAGCTTGAAAATGTGGTCCAATAACATTGCAGACCAAGCAGAGAGCTCATATAAGCCTGGTTTTCCAGAATGGATTTGATCAACCAGCATGTAGACTTGGATGCTCTTTAAAAGACAATGAGAGGTAAGGAGTTCGTACAGCAGAGTCTCAGGTGGAGTGGATGAAATGGCAAAGGGTCAAGGTCAGTGTCCATCCGACCAGACAGTCATGAACGCTCATCCACTGCGGTCACCTGATTGTGTATTTAAAGAGTGAATGCGCTACCTCTCATGTTCACCTCACTGATGATATCATCTCAAGTGATGCAGAAGGATCTGCAAAGTGACTACATGTTGCTCTGCATGCACCTAAGAATCAAATGTTCCCATCTCCTGCACCTTCAGTTGAAGCAGTAGCTTCAAGATTAATGCGTTTTATTTCTGTCCTCCTTTCTACCATCCCATCATACCACCTGCCATGAGTTGAAACTGACCCTGCCAGTCCCCTGAGGCCACTAGTGCATAAGTCACAAGTTCACTTCATTTCAGCTTCCCTGTCCCACTTGTCCTTAACAGGGTCACGGTAAGAGTAGGCTAAGAGACAGCCCAGACCCTCCTGTTACCTGCTATGGTCTCCAGCTCTTCCTGGGGGATCCCCAAGAATTCACAGGTGACCCAAGAGATATAATCCATCCAACATGCACTTGATCGGCCCTGGTGTCCTCTCCCAATTTAAATGTGCCTGACCTGATATAACTACTAAAGGAGTCGAACAGGGGGCATCCTGTCAACATGCTAAACCACCTCAACTGGGCCCTCTTGATCCAGAGGAGCAGCAGCTCTACTCAGAGTTTCCCACCATGTTGTAGAGGGTCAGGCCGGCAATCCGGCAAAGAGCCACAAGTATAGACAGCAAAGAGCTCTGTGGTCCCACAGCAGGCCACAATGTACAGTAGTAACGTCTGCCCTATCCAAGGCTTTTATGAGTTACAGTTACATGGAAGAGGCTGTTGCCAATCCCATAGTTACATTACCTTTCTCAGCTGGAAAAATCACCGAGTTGTTGTTATGACCCCTTGATGTCAGGCTCAGTCAGGTGCTAGGGGGTGAAGGGGCCATACACAAAAATGGGAAAAGGGGAAGGAGGTACTGAGTACAGTGATAGTCCAGAAAACACCAAAAGACTTTTGGGAAGGGTTTATTGTTAAGTACATTAGTGATAACGCGAAATTATACAAACATAATGGTGTTGTGCTCTAAGGTGTCCCAAGTGAAAGATAAACTAACTATTCCATCATATGAAGGACAAAAGAAAAGAACACAGACAAGAAAAAAAGGCCAAAAGAAGATCTTTGGATCCAACCAACTACACTGTTCTAAATGAACAAACCAAAACACAAATAGAAATTGAGGCCACTCTCCATACAAAACTGTACACAAACAATGCAAAAGCACACAAATGCACACACACCAAATACAATGAATCACTACTCAAAAGCAAACACGTTGAATCCCAAATCTCACTACTAACACACAAAGTCACAAATTAGCCAAACCACAGGCCAGAACCACCAAACTCCAAAAGTCAAGAACCAACAGACAGAAAGACACAAAATGGTGGCATCTTTAAAGTGGTGGAGCTGAATGGTCCGATGAAGGAAGTGATGACAGAACTGATGATGATGGATAGGAACCCAAACCAATGCCAGACAGCAGACCTGTAGATTAGGAAGCGTGGCAGTCATACATTTGACCTCTATGCTGATCACTTATGTTTCTAAGAGCTATGTTTTATTTGTTAGCCACAAGGTACTGTGCATGTCAAAGAGGAGCGTAAGTACGAAGAAAGCTGGCCGAGCCAGCATTTCTCCATGGGATCATTTAAAATCATCAGAGGACAGCGATTGCCGACTCTCCTGCAAACAATTTAAATAATGAAGCTGAAACTTTCCCAAAAAACTTAAGTAGAATAAAAGGAAAACAGCATAATTTGCTGCTAACCCACAGTTCACCATAATCTTCACTAAAGATATTCTCTAAAGCTTTATTATCCTCACTTGTGTCATTATTGTTTTTCGTAAAATATCCCCCTTTCCAAAAAAAAAAAAAAAAAAAAAAACCAAGAACATTAACAGACAAAAAAAAAGACTCCACAGACCTGTTTAATCCTAGATGAATTGCGGAAGGAATTTGAAAAATGAATCATTTCCAGCAAACACCTCTTAGGGTCAAAACATCCTGGCAGGAACTTTTAAATCTGATTATAGATGAATACGCTGTGAAAATACTTCCGTTCTCTTAGGGAATGACATCCTGGTTTTCAAACTTTAAATTTACTGCACATTCCCCACACAAAAGGAGATGATAAATGATTACCTGTTTACGTTGCGGCTGCAGTTTTCCCAGAGGGAAACAAGTTGTTCCCCTTCACGTAGGGAAAAGGTCATAGAAAGTCCCCCCACAACAAAAAAAAAAAAATTTGGCTTACAAATCCGTACACATTATATGGATAACGTCCGTGCAAAATCCTTTTCATTTTTTTCTCTCGTCTTAATAATGTTTATGCCCTGAAGTGCATCCAGTCGAAAAGATCCAGAAAAGACCGGCTTTTAAGATTTCGAATTGAGAAGGATTACAGATTAATGTAGGCCGCGTGGCCTTGGCAGATGGGCTGGCAGGCTTTTTGAAGGCCGTATGGTCAATAAGTCATCAGTGCATTCTGTCTTCAGGATAATTCACTCGCGGCAGGATTAGGAAGCTTCTGTGGACATGGCTTCTCCCTTCCTTCTCTTCCTCCATCTCTAAAAAGAAATGCGTTGACATTCAGACTTTCCAGTGCCGAGGCTAATTGAATTTCTGCTCCCCAGTTCTTTAGGTCCTTGCGTGCGTTTCCGCCACAGTCCCTCGGTGCCTTAGGAAACTCAGAGCGCCAGTCTCTGGATGAAGTGGTCGCTGGGGGCAAGAGGTGAGGGAGTACGTGGTGAATGTGTGGTAAGTCTATGAGAAGTCTGACAGTGAGTGGCCAGATGCATCATTTAGTGAGGTCAAACAGGCCCCGTACTACCCTGATGACCCTGACCCCAGCTTGCAAAAGCTCACACACACACACACACACACACACACACACACACACACACACACACAGATAAAGTCTTGTGCTACCATCAGAGCAAGTCACTCTGAGCAGGACCCTGGACTGTGGACAGCACCCCCTGGAGAGTGTAGGCAGAGGTGTTTGCCCCACAGGGTCCTGTTCTCAGATAGCCAGTCAGACACCAGACAACCACCAGCATGCAGGACTGGGCGTTTGTCCTCCTGGGAAAGTGTCTTACCTGTTGGTCAACTCAAGTCCTTCACTACACTGTTGGGATGCACTTCTTTTCGCACAAAGACGCAAGATGACATGTGTGGTGTGTCACTTGTGAGTGACAGCGTGAAGAAGCCAGAAAATGGGTCCTGCTGATAACACTGAGGCCATATGGCAATAACAAGGAGGTTTTAACACGGCTTTCTGTTTGGGGAGGTGCGGCTGCTGTTCCCCACGAGCCCTGTCGCTGTAGCCTCATTTTCATTTCCTAAAACCCCGTCGAGACTTTGACAGAGAGTGCAGAATTCAACTCAGTGTTTCAGCCTCTCGGCCATTTTTTTTACATGTTCGCTAAAAAAAGGAGGCACTGTTGCCTCAGCCGCACTTGTAAAAACATTGCACTTGCGCTGCAAAAAGACGGTGGACTGCGATGTGAGTGGCGGCTGTCAGTGCCACTTAATGTCACACGTGTTTTTGCTGTAAATGATACCAAGGATGAAAGATGCACGTGCACATACACACACGCGCACACACACACACACACACACACACACTTCAAAGGTCATGTTCTTTCATTAAAAACAAAACCTGCCATTAGCCAGTGACAACAGCTAACATACAAAGTGAACATCTAAGCATAGCATTAGTCCTCTGGATGCCTCTACTTAATAGAACTAACTATTGAATCCAGGCTGCAGAAACAGCTGCATTATTGATATGCCCTCCAATTATTAACCCGAAGTTTGGAATTTGTCTTTTGTGTGTGTGCTGTTCCACTCCCGAGTAAACCCCAATAGAAGCTATAAATAGAAGCTGGACGACTACATTGCAGGAGACTATGACTGTCTATGAGACGTGTGTCCAGTATCTCCTGCCTTCCACACAAACCCTCTGCCGTGAACCAAATCTGTGCCATGTGAGCAGAACCTGCATCTGGTTGCCTCGGCCCCTCTGTTTGGGATCAGCAAGTGCATTTACTCACCAAACTTACGTCATATTCAGGTGTCCGTGCCTTCACTATGGGATGTGGCCATGCCAGTAAACATACACTCTGTAGCAGTGATAACTGTGTACTGAGAAAGATAATTACAGTAATTCTTACATCCAGGACAAACACAAGATGTCTTAAAAATGATCCAAAACATAGAGAACCATTGGTTATGATGCTCTAAAGCATCCAACAATGATCCAACTGGATGCCCATGTTAAGTTTCTTAAGCCATGATTTAACTTTTCAAAGTATTAAGCTAAGCAGATTCTGGAGAACTTTGCATGGTATTTTCCCGATACTATCACAATGTTCACCATACTGTCTCCCACCATGTTACAAACCCTTCAGCGCTCCATTTTGGAAACATTTATTGCAAGATAGCAGTCTTACTCAGCACTATACGTGCTACTTTTCACCCTTTTTGTTTCATGTTTTCAGTTTTTTCCAATGTTTTTAAGCTTTTAGCTTTCTGAAACTTTGATGAAAGCAAAACAAGGAACCAGAAGTCAAAGAAAATAAGGATGTTCACAATAAATTACGATAAATGTGAGGTACAGACTGAGATGGCATTTGTTCCCAGCATCCTCAGCTGCAGCTACAGCTGTTGGTCTATTCACACACTGGATGAGATACTGATCTTAGCAGTTCCTGATAACTGGAAGTGTCTATCTGAGTGAATAAACTGTAGTCATGAAAGGATGAAGTTGGTCATCAAAGATGTTCAGACACGCCATGTCATTTATATGTTCTTTACTGGGTATCAGGGCTCTAATATGTGTCAGGAAAACACTCCCAACACCATCACACTGCCACCTCTGGCCCGTACTGTTAACACCAACAGGTGTTGCTGGTGCTGAATTTATTCTCCACATCAGAGTCAAGTCATAAATGGGTCAATAATAGGTGTATCAGGATGCCAGGGAGCGAAAGAGAGCATATTGATATTTTTTGGTTAATTTAGCAATGACAAAGTAGAATCCGCTATGTGTTGCTTCTCATCTTAGGTTAAATTTACATAAATACAGGGCCTGGGGATTAAGGTGTGGGTAGAAGAAAATTAGGGATTTATTTCCATTGTTTAAGTCTAGGGTGACATCCCTGAAAATGAAAGGAAAACTATTTGGTCCTTAAGGCAGGATGAGTGGTGCAACTTCCTGATGCTTGGGTAAATAAATACCCATATAAAAGGAGCTTGTAACAGGAAAGTCAGTCAAGTGCCATTTGAAGGAATTTTAACTGACATACTATTTAAACTTCTTGACGTGGGCCTGCATGTGTTAACACATACTTTCAGTAGTTTTACGGGAATGCCTATGTGGTGGTTTAAGTGTCATATTCATAACCATTTGGTTGTCAGTTCCAACTGTACACTGCTGGAAACTTTTAACTCCACTACTCCAGGTTTGACAGCCTCTTTATTAATCCAGCTTTAGTTATCCAGCACGCATTATAAATGAGTGACACATACAGCTGTGAGCACCTTAAACCAAATGGGTCTCAGCTAATAAAATGAATAATGAAACGTAACACGGAGAATTACATGTAATAACAGTGATTGATTCTGTTGGTAAGACTGGCAGCTAACTAAAGCCTGCAGGTGATCGCATGGCAGTGTCTTCTCTCTCTGATCATGGCTGCAGAGAGGGAACATCATGGAGACGGTACTAATCTTTCTGACAGTCCTCCTGATGAGGTTCTACCCTTCTGACTCCTGTCACAAGAGAAGATTGAATGTGGAGGCCATTTTTTCCTCTTGAAATCCACAAAAAGAGCACTGCTCATCATAGGCTTTGAATGCACGACCTTGTGGGTGTTGGTCCAATACCTCCTTTGATATGCTGCCCCGTTGTAAAAAGTGTACTATCAACTATTTATTAAAAATGTTGACAAACCAATATTTTTCAATCTCTATGCCATTATGCAAATTCAAAAATGTGTCAGAGGTGCAATGAAACTTAAGAACTGCAAGAAACATGGAACGGCCTAGAAGCCCTCCTTGCTTGTCTGGGTAAGTAAAAATAACAACAGCAACGACAAAGACAGCAATGGAC
This sequence comes from Heterotis niloticus, assembly GCA_018136845.1. NCBI lineage: Eukaryota > Metazoa > Chordata > Actinopteri > Osteoglossiformes > Osteoglossidae > Heterotis > Heterotis niloticus. The sequence continues at coordinate 10,420,332 of CM030896.1, forward strand.
CCCTTCCACTTCCTTGCTGACCTCTGACTACAATAAACAGTGCAGGTTTTAAGTAGAATAATAAGTACCCTAGAAGTGGTGGGGTGAGAGCCGGTCGGGTGGCGCCCTCGGCCCACCGCAAACCTTGCATTATTAAACGCCGCTGCTTCTCCGATGCCACTCTGTGACCCCCGAACACCCCTTACACCCCACCTTCCTGCCCGTGACGCAGCTCTGCGCTCAATACTGTGGTTTACAAAAGCTTTGCAATGTTGAACATGGTAAACAGTGGGGCCCGCCGTTGCCCCACGCACCTGTCCCCCTGTCCCCGTCCATTAGCTGTGGTAGATGTTATCTTGCTACTTTGCGCCTGCTGTTCTGAGACTCTGAGATTCCTGCAAAGCTGGATGAAGCCAGCAGGGGTGCTCTCTGGCCTTAGGGTCATCAGCACCTTCTGTTTATGCAGGTTTGTTCCTCTCCAATGTGTTTATACTGGTTCACATTTGTTAAGGCAGAGTACACATGTGTATCTTCACACAATCACTTTGTGTTGTTTTCAAGATGACATTGTGCATTTTAAAGTTGTCTCTACACATCATCACAGCAGTTTACATGTTTGTCCAAATCTCCGTGGAAACGGGCAACATGTGTTTGAATGCATTTCGAAAGCTCTGTCTGTCTATGGCTGGGGAGGGCATCCGCACATGAGTGCAGTATGGTGGCATGGTGTGGTAGAAGGTGATAGATCCAAACATGCCATTACGCCTCCTGGAAGGGGAGGGGGGACTCCACATCTGTTTGCTCCCAGATGGGAGGCAGGGATCAACTATTGGGGCTGTGGCAGTTGAGTGTACAGGGGTGTGTCAGGGGAGCTCAGCTTGCGGCACACTTACCTCTTACCTCTGTCACTGTGAGACGTCCTTCACTGACATTGGAGAGGGACTCCCAGTTGAGCGTGGAAGAGAATATTACAGGGCTGTCACCTTTCAGCCCCCCTCCACAGAGATGGGACCCCTCGCCATCTAGCAAGCCAACAAAAAAGTATGCAGAAAACATCCAAGACAACACATGTGCTATTTAGCCAAACATGAAGTGCTCTGGATGAGAACTTGGTGAAGTTGCACACAATCTTCGATTAGAAAGAATATTTGTCGAACTTTAGTTCTACATTTGCGCATGGCGCCTGTCTATATTAAGTCAAATGAGATTGACACCATTCAGAATTTATGAAAAGCCTTTCGTACACACACACACGGAACCATAATTTTGGTCTAAGTGAAATATAACCAAGATTTTGCATAACAAATTCCAGTGATCAATCTTTACCTGCTCAAGTGGCGAGTAAATTGTTCTTTATTAACAGAGAATAAGAGCTAAATTGGGTTGGAAACATTTTAAATGGTTAAGTGTAAAAAATTTAAGCACCTATGAATATATAATACATTTCATTATTAAACCTCTTGATTTTTTTTACCCCCTGATAATTCCTGGAGCAGATATCATACGTCTACATTAAAGGGAGAATTAAGCTTTCTAAGTGAAATTCACTTGCTGTGCAATGAATAAGAGAGATTAAGCCAAATTTTTTATGTGGAAATCTCAAACTTACTAAACCCACTTAAATGTGTTGGCCCTTTCAAGGAACAATATAAATTCAATATCCTGAATGAAGAATAAATTGAGAAAATGAAGTTTTAATATAACAGGAAGGCAAAGATATCCAGACATCATGAGTGTGACATCATGAAGAACCCATTTTCTCTTGCAGTTGATACCTGCAATTGCAGGGTTTGCTCTGGTATTTTTGGTACATTCTTGGCTACCATTAACAGAGATTATATGTCCTAAATACTGGTTGCATCACCATCTGAATAATTTTAATTAATAATGTAATAAATAGTCTGTATCCTAGTGGTGTCCCATTCACATGTAGTTTCATAGCGTAGCACCCAGCGATACTGGAACCCACTATGGAGTGTAGTGACCCTGCTCGGGACTGACTGGTAACAAAAATGGATGGATGGATGGATGTAATGAATAGTTTAATTATTCTTCCTGCTCTCCTCTGCCTCTTGCTCAGGGCCAGTACCCTGTAAAAGGATCCACAGTCATGTGAAGTCAAAAATCTAAACCGCTAGATCGAAACTATGGATCTGAACCACCGATCGCCATAGAAAATGGCCAAGCATGATCAGCTGGGTCGAAAATAGTTGGCATCATTCTCTGAATACATTCTGCAAACAAAAACTGAGCACTTCTCCAGGAAATATACACAGTGGCCTTCTTGTGATTAGGGAATCATCTGCAGTTTAGCTCATACTGACAATCTGAGGTTTTTTGCTGGTTCTTCTTATTCCATCTGAAATATTTAATGCAATGTGGAGTGCTCTGCAACATCATGGTTGTGAGAACACTGCAAGCAATAAAATTTGATGAACTGGAAGACTGACATCCTTGGATAGCTGGCGTTCATCACTCACTTTCTATTCTCCGACGCTTGACTGCTCTTTTACATTCTGCACGCTGTGAAGTGGCTGAGGAAATGCCGTCGTGACCAAAAAAGGCCCAAGTTTCAAGTCCCCCAAGGAGCTTGGTTGCTGCAACTTTGGCAGAATGTTTTTGCTGCTTGTGTCGAACATCTCCATTTATGTAAATGGGTAAAATTAAAAACAGGGTCAGTAAAGGCATCCAGGAAAAGATGTAACGGTACAATAATAGTGTAATCCCCAGTCCTCACGAACAAGGCGCAAAGATAGGTCACGTTGCACAATACTTCAGCTGTGTGGTGGTGGCCTGTTCCTCGTCAGGGTACAAACGATGTCTTACCATGAAATTCTGGGGAGAGAATTGGGTCTTTGTGGAAGCTTTGCCTGGGGTATGCCATTGATAAGAGGCGGCAGGAGAAGCTGTGGACACCACTGAGATACACCCTGCTCAAAAGGCCAATTAGGACTGTTACTGTACAACATTACTCAGCAAGGCCCCTAGCAGCACCAAAGAACTGAAGGCAATACAGACAGTGAGGCACTCACCTACCAGGGCACCCCCCACAGTATTAAAGACTCAGCTATGATGAAAATATTCACAGTATGATCACTGCTGTGTGTCACGCCCCTGGCTGCTGCAGCTTGGCCACAGGGGCGTTGTCTCTGCCCCCTCCCGGTAGACCGAGCGCTGATTGGTACTGGAACCAATTGCGGACAGCATATAAAGTTCACCCAGACGTGCACCCAGTGCTCAGTCCCCCCATTAATTCCCACCGGAGGCCCTAGGGTCCACGTCTTGAGCCCCTACGCTAAGTACTGCTGAGTTTACTTTCTCTCCGACTGAGTGTTCTGCGACTCGCTCACCCTGGCGAGTTTGTTGTATGTTCTTTGAGCGACCGTTTTCCCCTAAGCAATTGTGTTTTGCCCCGATTGCACTGTTGGTCTGTTCGGTTGTGTTGTAAGTTTTTTGGTCAAGTGTCAGCACCCGGACGCGGAGCGCTTTATTGTTATTTTGTTTAGTAAAACGTTTGGTGACTTAAACCCTGGGTGTACCGCAATTGGTTCCACCGCCTCCGCCATAACACCATGGAAGAATTTCATGTTCCACACATGAACTTGGGACCTGGAACTTGAACTTTGCAACTCCTACCCTCTTAGATGTGATGTATTTTATTTATTTCTCATTCACGGGCCTTAAACTTACCCCCCATTCAGAATAGCACAGTGTTTAATTTGCAGGCCTGCAGCTCATCCTACATAATAACCACTGGCTAATTACTTGTCTATTAATCATTCTGAAACAGTAATTAAATGCTTAATATTTGATAGAGCTGAAATAATCAGTCAGGCCACTCTCACCTGTGAAATATTTATTAAATGTTAATAGATTTTGGGGAGTAATTAATGGAAAGTAGATTAAGACTATCATTTCTTCCCCCAATAAATCAATAAATCATACAAGAAGGAGAAAGCAGAACTCCCCTGCTGTGAAGTCCAGGCCTTGTATGCATACAACCCAGTTTGTGTGTTGATCTCCTAAAGCAGATAAAGAAAAGGTTGAGAAGGTGTGTAGAAGAAGGCTAACCTTCTTGCTCAGAGGTTCTTGATTCTAAAGCTAAAGACAAAACCGTGGCTCAATGGGCAAGAAAATGGTCAGGAAAGACTGCCAAAGGTCAAAGTTCAATGGCGTAAACTTTAAACAAATGCAAGTAAAAGCTACAGTTGGAGGGAAGTCAGTCTTCTGCTAGGATATGTTTTGCAGGCAAATTGCTATGCAGGGTGTGTAGAAGATCTGTGAAGACCTCATAACACCAGTAACACTACACTACTTACAGAGACTTTGTCCCTGCTTATTCAGATGCATTTCCCTCAGAGCTGACATATTGCTTCATTTGTACACGCAAAAAATAATTTATTATTCTCCAAAAGTCCGTATTCTGGATCTGAATGCTCATGTATTTTCAATGAGTGAAGCAGTATAAAACATCTGTTAACAGCAAATGGAAAAATTCCCAATGTCATTATGAACTTCACCCAGAAGCTGTAAACCCTATACAGAAGAATAAATCGTAAAAATGATACAGAAAATGTACACAGGAAACACAGTTAAATGTATGAGAAAATATAATGTAAGGTTATGTTCTTTTGGAAAAATAAAAGCAAAAAAATTCCGATTTTTTTTTTTCTCTGATGCAGGCAGCCTTTACTTATATTATTCACCACATGCCACGATCCATCACTTGCTGTGTGAGTTTTTTTCCAGTCTCCACCACTTAATTTGCAGACATTTCAAGAGCAGCTGGTGTCCTTCTCCTGTCCCTGGTAAAATCACTATTTATGAAAGTTCCCAGTGAATTAATTCCCTTTTTTTTAAATTGCATCCTCCATAGTTTGAAAACATGAAAGCCGAATAGACAGGAATGTTTACTTTTTTCCAGTTAGTTAGCTGGGTGTTTACAGGAATGGATGTAAAATACTTCAGAACGCTCCTTTTTTAACAGCAAAATAAATAAATAAATAAATAAATAAATAAATAAATAAATAAAAAGCCTCCTGCTGATTCATTTTCATTATTTTTAACTGTTTATAGTTAATATTACTGCCATGCACTTGGTGCTTGGATGAGGTTATGGACTCTAATGTGAAAGCTGTCACTTCAAATGGCAGCAGAGGCCCTGCTATAGGACCTGGTCATGGTGGCTGCACCAAATATCCTGATGCTTAAACCAGTGAAGCCTGTATTTGTCAACCTGTATTTTGGTTGGGCCGAAAGTGTCATCTGAGAAACAAAGTAATACCACAATATCCATATCAGTCATCCAGAGCCTGAGCTGGATATGTAGGCTGCTCTGCATAGACATTTTCTTATCCTAGTTACATGTATGCTTATATGCAGTGCATAAATACAGTACACTCTGTTTATATGCACGCCCTCGAGACTGAGAATTGTTCTTATAATGGCAACTTGGTGTAGCTAAACTAATACCTTTGCTGAAAATAAGTATACAGTGCACATTCATATAACATAATTTACGGTATATTCTAGAGCACAGAACACAGGTTGAAAAAGCTTAATAGACGTCAATTCATACAGTAGTCGTGAACAATGTTATCTTTGTGTTTTTTGCCTGGGATGAACGCCGTAACTCTTAACATTTGATGTCTGACTCTTTTTGCATTTGGTCTGTTTACAACATTGACTCATTCAGCTAACCGCAGTGTTTTGCAGTTATTTGCCAACTCCACATTTTAGCTTTTTATTCACAAACTAAACTTTGTGATAAAACACCACGCTGCGTCTCAAGCAGGAGGGCAGAGACTTTTCTAGAACGAGCAACGTCATTTCAAGTTGATAGGCTATGCATCCATAAGGTTGACTTACTGGTGGCTGCTGACATCAGTGCTTATAGGTGGAGCCGGACAGGCCAGGCGATGCACACGCTGGACTGAAAATGTGTGTGTTTATAGCAGGAACTCGTGCTGATCGCTGGTGCTTATAAACTACTGAGTTAACTGCTATTAAAATGGCCTGAATTTGAATGGGATGCGACATGCAGGATGTGTATAATGGATCAGGCTTATAAATGGAGTGCGCTGTATACTTTGTACCCATTTACAACTGTATATTTCCTGAACAATTCCCTAAACATAAACAGGGCAGGGATGATGTTGCCTATAGTGGTGGGGCTTGAAGAATAAAGAGACCTTGCTGATTATGTTTCTTCCTGGGTTCCTGCACATGAACAGTAGCACATTATCTTTTGGCCTGCAAGGACCACACGGCTCTGCCATGGGCCCCACCAAAGTGAAATAATTACTACACTGCAGGAGATATTTTATAACTCTGCAGGAAGTTCCTAAGGGGCCGTCTGGATCAATATCTTGCTAAAGACAAGCTGGAGAAATGGATCTTGGTGCTTTTTCCTCATTCAAAGCTGTCCGTACTGTTCGTGAAGCAGAGACATGACAGGTCAGACTGCTCTATCTTTCTATCTTGGTTGCTGTGGCAAAGTGACCAAGCAGTTTCACAGCTCCTAGGTAATTTGACTGATGAGGAGGTAGTGCTGGTAGGAAGGTGCTGAGTACTGGATAACAAATGGTTTGCAGAACAAGTATTGCTTTCTGCAAGGGGTGATAAGGGTGGGTATGTGCAAGAGGTGACTTGGCAGAATCAGAAAGGAAATGGAGGAGTTCAAGGAGTTTGCTTAGCAGAAAACCAAATGGTCAAAGACAGTGGTGGGTGAGGCTCACAAAGCTGGGGGACATGGTTAACCCAATGCAGAATGCAGCATGAGATGCTTTAAGAAGACCTGCTTGCACTTACAGCATTTCTGCAAATGGGGTCCGTGGTAATTGGTACTTTTAAGGTGGTGAGTAGACTACTGTTCAATCACCCTAGAAGCACATCTGTGGACAGGTCCATTTCCACGGTCTGGTGTTAAAGCAATATCTCCGAATTAGATTAGTGTGAACACGATTCCACTGCCATAAGCCCCAGCTTTCAGAATGTTAACAGGCCGAGTTGATTCCATTTTTATGTTTTGATTTTTTTGAGGAAAATTAAATTATGACAAACACACAATGCAAAACCCCTCCTTAGCCTTGATTCCCCCATCCGCTTTATCTGGCTCTTTGTGAGGTACATAAAGCAGCCTCTGCTCTCTGTGGGAATGGCTGTGCTCCTTCATCGTGAATGGATTTAGGTTGTCTTCTCACCAGCAACTGGTATTGTTATTACAGAGCCAGACTTTTGGCTAAAAAGTTACTGGTTTGACAACAGTAGTCATTTTCTTGGCCACGTCAGCATGCATCATCCATGTCTTATATGGTTAACAGACCTCAGTTCTAGTGACTTACGTGTCCCTGCCTGGCTAGCTCAGTTGGTAGTGCATGTGACTTGTAATCTCAGGGTTGTGGGTTTGAGCCCCACATTGGGCATTGATGCAAATCCAGCCACAAGGGGGTGCACCACTGTGCATCTGGTGTAAAAATCTGCTAAACCAAATATGCAGACAATCTGCTGTGGTGACCCCTAATGGGAGCAGCTGAAAGTTGCTTCACTTCTAGTGAAGTTAATGCCTCAGAGGTGCCTGAGTTGGACACACAAAAGCCTCCAGCTGTTTCAAAGAGTGGAACTATAAAATCTGGCTTAAAATGTCTGCTAAATACATAGAAGTGTTAATGTCTTATCTTCAGCTGAATGTGTGGTAAAGGAAGATGAGAAATATAAATAGATGGTCTGACCCACAGCTTCTGGAATGCATTGCCCTCAAAGTGTGCAGTAAGTCTTTCTGAGCTTGTCAAACTTCTGGGTAGCTTAACATTTAAGAAACTGATGATTATAGGGCAGCGAGTCTTAAGATGGAAGAAGGTGAAGTTTCTGGTCCAACTGGAGTGGATAGTGATCTGAAGCATAGGCTGGTAAATATTTAGATTTATGCATCATCTGTATTACCTCTGACCGTTTGGCACCCCTACATCTAGCTGTGATGGAAATGGTTCATCAATAGCTGGCAGGGAGTTGGTCAAACCACACGATCGAGGAAGACGTAACCCTCAGCTACTGAAGGATCCCCTCAAAAAAGGCCATGAGTGAGGACCCACTCCCAAGATATTTATTCGCTAGAACTCCCCCACACACACCTGCCCACATACACACACAAAGAGTCGGTGTGATTCACAAGACCGATTCTCTTTGTCACTACTTTTGACAAATCAAGGCAGTCGTACAACTTCCTTTATGCAGTATTTCCCCCATTTGCATACTCATTCCCCAGGGGAGTATAGCAGGAGCCTACATTAGGCAAGACGCTCTGGGATTTATTTAGAAAACTCTTACTCACATGCACTGGCAGGTGAAATCTAATAGGAAAGGCAGATGAGTTAGGCAATAAGGGAAGATGCATTTTCAGGACTGTTTGATGGTATAATCAGGTTTCATATAGATGGGGGGTGGCAGGACAAATGAAGTAAAGAACTGCGATACACAAAGTGGTTCTGAATATGTCACAGTTGACCCAACCAAACAGGCTAGCAAATGCATACACAGGGGGATATGTTCTTCAGCCCTGGCTTTGATGAACAGGGTCCAGCAGGTTTTGCTCTTCTCCTAATACCACTATGAGCTCAGTTATAGAGTTCAGTCAGGACAGGAAGTTGACTCTGCAATTCTACTGCCTAGCTGGACACAGGCCTGCAGGATGGTAGCGGTAAAGCCCTACTTTATGTTGTTGGAGACAGTACATGACGGTGGGATGAAGAGTTTCATGACTTACAGGTGGTTTATAACAAAAGGAAAGGGGGAATCACAAACAACTCCATTGTTTCTTGTAGGGGTTCTGGGCTGCTTCAGCCCTAACTAGAACAAATGCTTAATGAATTAAGCAAGGGATAACAGATGTGTGTTCCATTATGTACTGTATATCTTTCTCTCACATAGATTTTTGCTTTCCTTTTTTCTTTTATTGTTTTATTCTCTTGTTTGTGGGTGGCACGATGGTGTGGGTGTCTTTCTGGCATTTGCATGTTCTCACTGTGCTTATGTGGAAGTCCTCCAGGTTCTCTGGTTTTCTCCAACAGTCCACAGCCTTCTGTTTGGCGTACCAGTTGCTTTAAAGTGCTTCTCCGTTGTGACTGTGTGAATGAATGAATGAGTTTGTGACAGCCCTGCAATGGACAATCCCTGTCCAATGTGTACCTTGCTTCAGGCCCCTACACTACTAGGATAGGATCGGGGCCACCACAACACCACACTGGAAAAGTGGTTAAAAATCAATGCTTTTAACTCACATTTCTGTTTTCATAAGGCATTTTTGTTCGCTGAAAGTCCAAAATTTGTCCAAACTTAAGTTTATCACCTATATTTGATCCATAGCATACAGGAAGGAGGGTGTAGGTTTCAGGGACAAACCAATTGGGGAAGGAAGGTGGGCGCATTCATGTGCAGCTTTATTTTTTTCTTGTAAGCTCAATTTAACAGTCTCAAAAAAGATAAATACGCTTTTTGAGCAAGTAGAAAAAACTACTACGATTCTATCAAAACAGAAACACAGGACATAAATCACCACAACGAAAATCAAAATTTGAACATAAGGCTCCCCAGTTCCCACTAACTGCTATTCAAATATGAGGCCTGAGCAGCATTACCTGTACACCTGTGGCTGCTGGAAATGACTCACAGAACCCTTGTTTGTCTTTCACAGGTGTTTCTGTGGGTACAAATCACACTCCGGGGAATTATGACATGATATTTTTTTTCATGAGGATACAGATATTGAGGTAAAGCCTCCATATCTCAAATGGCAGTGAGGTCTGGTCCAATATTTTCTTGGCCACACAGCCACCAGTCGCACTGGCCAACGTGGTTTGGCCAACTGCCAGTAGACTCATATAAGAAAACTTCTTTTGTGATTGAACACAAATCGAGACGCTCATGCTTTTTTGAAAAACACATTATTATTTCACAACAGTAGCCTGACAGATGGCACCCAGGCAATGCCGTATGGTGTCCAAGCGTTTAAGCATAAAGAGACAATATCAAACATATTGCTTGCTCCCTTCTATAATTGTTGTTTATTTTTTTATTTTAGTGCTTAATGGCCCATAGGATTAATATAAGGAAGTTCCATCTTTGAATGGAAGAGCCATCTTGAGGCCTTACTGCAACAGCATTTGGAAAATTACCTCCCTGCTCTGTTTTAAATGAGGGGCAAACTCATGCCTGCTTTTTTAATTGTAAACTTTTCGATTAAATATATTTGCTGCTCAGCATCAGTTCGGCATTCGCTAACCTTAGAGGACATGAGCTGAGGAGATGACCGCTTGCTAATTGAGTCGGATTTCATTGCACCGCGGACACGAATAAGACCATAAAATCAGAATTTTAATTAAAAGCATAAATAGAAGTGTTATTATGCATCCTACAAAAGAATTAGGAGTTTATTTTCTTCCACTGGGTTTCATCACAGTTTCTGCAGTTGTTTCAGAATCAATATGACCCCTGGGTTGCATTTGCCAGCCGTCATCGGGCCCATGGTGGACCCTGACTCGATGGGAAACATATGGCGAGTTCCAAACTCTGTCACACATGGGCAATAGTCAAAGGCAATCCTACCCTTTCTTATGCTATGGCGAATGCGGCACCGAGACAGGAGATGTGGACATAGAACTGGAGATGTGGACCACTGGACACATAAGTGGACTCATTTCATCCTGTGTCATTTTTGAAGGAACACCATTTGATGTGGGGGGGAGGGGCACGCTAAAACCTGCCCCTTCCCAGCTTTATTTTGCATAAGCTCTCTTTTTAAACATGCTGGAACTCCGTTCCTCCCTCCAAAAAAAGAGAACTCTAAAAAAGGTAATAAAAAAGCTTACGTTGGTCTCCAGGCTACCTTAGCTCTGTGCATCCTATCTGCCCAAAAAGATGGGAACCTCTAAAAGGTCAGTTTAAATCTGTTTATTCCCTCCATGTGCACGGTTTTCCCAGACACAAATATTCAGATCCTAAAATCACTGGTGATCTGAATTTAGAAATCTTGCTGTTTGTAGATGGATTGAAACATTGATTTTCAAAGTTATCTAAATTGATATTAACATAAAGAGAAAAGAAAGAAAATCTAATTCTTCAATTTTTAGATGATCCAGATACAAGGTCAGACGCATCTTTAGCTACAGCTGAATATGCCTACCTGAGCAAACTCTTCATCTTCATGTTTTAATAGACAGAACCATCCTACATTACTTGAGTTTTACTATGATGGAAAGTGGTTGTTAAGGCGTTGCCTTTGTAGTGCTCTTGTGTAGTTTCACCCTGGTTAGTTTAACCAGCACAGGCTGAGTACTATGTTTTGGGGAGACTACAGGGGGGTTTGGTGGAGATGTTGCACAATCATTGCATGTTTTGTCTGCCTTCCAAAGAGCAAAAGGGATGACCCCTTGTGGAGTGAAATATGGACGGTTTTCAGCTTCCTCCACAGTTGCAACTGCACATTAACACCCCACCGGCCATCTCATTTGCAGCTTCTTTTCTTCAGAACCAGGGACCGTTTAAGTCGCACAGCTTATTGGAGTAGTCATTAAATCCCGCTGTAACATACAAGGGTGACCGTGTGGGCTTCAGAGAGAAATTCCTATAAATTACAGGCTCAGATAAGGAGCCTTTGCGCTTTAAAGGTAGTCAGCACTTAGGAAATCGCTCAGGATTTCTGTAATTGGACGCCATTAAGTTGAAAAGGTTCCCTGGTAGCACACAAATTCTGGCAGGTCCACCTGGTTTGGTGACAAAGAGACAGTAGCGTAGCAAAATTCCTTTTTTATAGGCCCCTGAGCCGGAATAGAAATCTTCTAAATAGTTCACGGTGACAAACTCTTTGTACATGCAGATGCATTATGGTTGAGTTAAGAGAAAAATGGTGCTCGGAAAGTTATGCAAATATTTCAAGTAATCTTTAAAATCTCAGTGCATCCAAAACAAGGAGTGCAATGAGTTGTACTGTATATCTCACAGCACCCTTGTGTGTATCAAAGGAAGTCCTCTGCCCAACCGTGGCATCTATCCAGCTTTCACGCACCATTGTTTCTTTTACCATGCTTGTGAGTAGTACAAGTATTGAGCATTAACATGATGATGTGTAATGGCATTTGCCCAGCAAGTATTAATATAAAAATATGGGTGAATATTTCACCAGAATTTTCCAAGAACTGAACTATTTTCTCCCCTTCCTATTTTTGTGGCGCGAAGGTGATTTTCAGGAACTCACACATTTTATGACTCCTGTTCTTAGCCATGCCTCCAGCATGAAGTCAATTGGGAGCGAAGATCTGCGGGGTCAGCCTGGGTGCAAGGACCATTGGAGGACGCAAATAGCTTAATAGTGACTTATTAACATCATAATTTGACAAGGCAGGGCAACCAATCACGAGCTTCTCTTGATAGATTGGCCAAGCCGCGTGATAGATGGGCCATGTGCAGCGCTTTCACGGCAGAGTGTGTTCTAATCCCTCTAAGTAATTAACAGCCATGGCAGGTGGGGGGTAAAGTACCGCGGTCAAAAAGTGGTCATGGAACTGCCCCTATGTAAAGAGGGAGTCTCAGAGCATCTGTCCGCTTGTATGACTGCCACCAGTGTGGAGTGGGGACGACAAGGTAGTGCTGACAGTGTGAACACCCTGCGTTTGTCAGCTGTAATAAAAACTGTTGTTAGAAACACACACACACACACACACAGTAGACCTAAGAGCAGTAAATATACAGCAGATTAGGCAATTTCACTTGTTCTGAAACAGTCACCCATGTATCTTGGTTCAACACCCAGTGACAGGCACTTATTGCACCCATCATTCCCATGGACAAAGTGGTCACTACAGGGGGTGTAGGGCGACCCAGCGGCGGTCATTTATACGCTTCAGAGATACATGGCCTGCTTGCTCCTCACCCCGTGTTTATGCTTGCCTCACCTGTCGCCCATCCATCTTCGTATACAGAAAGAGTGCTGTTTACTGTTATTTAGTCCTACTTGCTGTGCAATTCGGGTTCTGTGACATCTTGTCTGAAGCTATTTTTGGATCGCTGTGCTGACAAAGACAAGCGAGTGGAACGTTAACTAACAATGCAGCTGAACACGGAATAAACATGTGCCAGAGGTGGGTATAGGTGAGGGGCATGGGTGTCGGGGGGGGGGGGGGTGCTAAACCCACCGGAGGGCAAAACAAAAAAGGAAGTCAGGCTTCAAACATCTCAGCCACAAGCTGCACAGCAAGAACAAGAACTGACTTTACTGTGTTTTTCCTCGCCACTAATTTAGAAGGAGGCCTCCTTCTTGTTAAGATGTTTACTCACTTCCCTTGGTATTCCATTTTTAGCCACCAAAGTTTCACACATAACTAGCGAAAGACTGCATAAAAAAACTGCAATAAAAAATTGCTACCTGGAAAGTGACCTCAGCATCATTTCTTGTTCTTGTTAAATGGTCTCATTGTAGTTCCTTGAGAAACTGCTGGGTGACTAACAACCACGTCTGTTTCGCCAGTCTCTTCACACCAAGCGGACCTGATGTTCACCAGGAGGTGGTCTTGGAACCACAAGGCTGCAGCTTCAGATCCTGGGTAAGTTTGCATCATAATACTTCTGTTGAGGACTCAAACGTGTGAAAGTGTACAGTTTCACATCTTTGTGGATGGTGGCTGTGTAAATAATTAATGTAATAATCCCTGCCAGAAAGGAAGCACCTTCTGAACCTGCAGTGAAATAACCTCAGAATGCTAAGCTCCAAAATTGAGTTTGCTAGTTTTTATTAGCCTTGACCATTGCCCAGTCCTATAACCCTGATCCGATTAAGCTGAATAATTCTCCAACTGCTCTCTTTCCCCTTTTATCATATCTGTTGCCTTATTCCTCTGACTCACAACTGCAGAATTTCAGGAAAGCAGAGGTAGACAATCTAAAGCAGCAATACTCCAAGACTTCCTGATGCAATAATGTTATTATCAGCCATCCAACACTCCTGAGATGTATGATTATGAGTTAAACCAAATTAAATTGAAGACAGAACTGTTGCATCTGTTTTGCTACTATAATTTAGGTTAGTTTGAGCATCATTCTTCTGGCTAAAACTGAACAACAACAGGGTTGAGGCTTAACTTCTTTTCACCAGTTCTCTAACTGTGGTCCCAGCTTCAAGATGATCTGTAGGAAGATCCATGCTAACCAGGAGAGAGCAGGTTCTGAATATGGATATATTTTTTTAGTTTGGTTCCTGCTCATCTTGCTGCTTTCTGTGGGCACACCCAACACCATGTAGTCTGTGCTTCTCCTCTACATTTAGCAGACACTTTGCTTCAAATTGATGTACAACTCAGGTTAAATAAAAGTATTGTAATGAGTGCCAGTCTGGGCTTGGATGGAGGGAATGAGGACACCACGCCGATCTCCATAACACGCAACCTTTTATTGAACACTGGCGTCTCAAGGGAAGGTAACAACCGGGCAGGACGAAGGAAAAGCTGTCCTACTGCATCCACACTGCAGCTGACCAACAACCCCAGTCTCCTTCTCTCTTACACCCCAACTCTCAATTCCCGCGCTCAACAGTTTCCCGCCACGGCGAACCCCATTTCCCAGTGTGCACTTCGGCAGCAACACGCATACAACAAACAGACAAATGGTGCTTAGCTGTAGCGCCCGACGCTACATAGCGCCCCCGTTAAAGAAAATGGCCGTGTCCCCGTGGCCCACCCATCCCGCACATTCCCAAATCCGGGCGCTCCCCTGATGGGGTGAGGTGTCGGTGCAGGCAGCCACGGAGGCTGAGGCAGCCGTCATCTCCCCTGCTTCGGTCGACCTCGATCCCAGTGCAATCTCTCACCGTGCGCTTTTCTTCTGGCAATCCCCGCACGTCCAACTTGGCCATACTGTGCACAAACATGATTCCGTGTAGGGGGAATGCACTCTTGACGTGCTGCCTGCTCGCTCACCCATCTGTAGCGGCACTCACGAACAACTTTCTCCTCCCACGCCCAGGTGTCTCGCTGCCTCCCGCCGTTCGGTCATCTCACCGTAGTGGGTCTGTGCGTGCCGTTTTGTTGCATGCTGTCCTCGCCTCACGAGGCCTCGGTGAGAGCGTACCTTGGGCGCCACTCACTGCACTGCGCGTTTCTGGCCACAACGCACCATCTTCTTCGCGCCAATCTTTCGCTCATGGTAGTTTGTATGGGGCTGTAACTGGGGGCTGCGCTGCTTTGCAGTGCCACAGTCATACTCTGCTGGTGGGTCAGAAAACTGGGCATCTGAGGACTCTCCCATCTCGTCAGCGGCGCTCTCCAGCTCTTGGTCGCGGTCACGGCGCGGCTCACATGCGGTTTTTGGGGAGCGTCGCACCTACCGCTCCGGCCGCACTTTGCAGCATCATGCAGCCTCGTTCCACCACGAGGCTGCATGATGCTGCAAAGTGCGGGTGCAGCCGTAGGTGCGACGTAGTTACATGGTAGTGTAATTTAAAATGGGATTAAGATGTTCTAGGACACGGAGGAAGCTCATTTCATCCCATCAGAGTTAAAACAGAACCTATGAGCATTCAGTTTTGAACCTCTTTTGGACTACCCAGCTGTCAAAGGCAGGAGATCATGGTAGTCTGGCTGGGGCATAGTAAGTGATTAAGTTGTACAAGTATTGGGGAGCAGAACCACTGATGGTCTTGTAGGTTGTAACCACACCATTGAACTTGATGCAGGCAGCTTCTGGAAGGCAGCGGCAGAGACACAAGGAGGGGATATACACAGAAACATTACAGCAGGTCAGACACAACTCACCCAGCAGCATTGCTTATCACCTAAACACAAACTGGCCCATGTTGTGGCAACTTAGCGACAGTCGGCATGCAAGGAGACATGCGTCATGTTCTAGTGATGTTCCATTCTCAGAATATATCAGTGTATCCACTGCACCATGAAGCTTCCCAACTTCTGACAGAACCCAGGCCTGATTCTGCATGACGTGTGTGCGCTGCTAAAGAACAGAACGCATCATTTAAATGGCAGTTGTCAACGACAAGCCGAGAACTTCAGACTGAAGTGAACTCCCACTGAGAGCCATAGCAGTTGCGCAGCAGGGTTCCTCCTGTCAAGACGCCCATACAAATCATGCAATATGAGCTACTCTGAGGGGCGCCGGCTTCAGACAGATCATACAGCAATGTTCAAACTGGTAATCTAGCTTCATCTTCAAAATAACCACGCCATCTTTTTTCACATGATGAGCTATACCTCCAAACTGATCATCAGGCTTCAAATACCCAGTCGGGATTTTAGACTGACCCCCTACTCCTAAATAAGCATTTTACTGGATTCGGTAGTTGCATGTAATGATGTAACAGAAATTCATTTCAGTATTTTATCATTATTTATAACTTTTCAGCAATGACACATCTTTGGGCATTAGATTTTCCACCTGTGAGATACCTTCACTTAGACAACATGGTAATGGCATGGGTGTGGTGAGTCCTGAAAAAAGTACCATAAAGGAGCAAAGGAGTCGACACCGCAGAGCCCTAAGCTTAAAGATGCAGTCAAAAAGCAGCACACATTCCTGCTATCTGTCAAGTTGCTTCAGTCCTGAAGTTCGCTGTTTAAGTAGCCCTTAGTTCACGTGGTGGAAAGCAAGACGAAACAGACGCCCAATACCAACCCTGATATTGGTTATGTCAATAAGGCCGTTAATCTCCCACACGAGGAATACATATCTTTCATTACCAGGTCTCTGAGAAACAGTTGGCTTTTTCACACAGAAGCCCTAAAAGAAAAATTCATTTACAGGTAGGTGGACTGATCAATACCTCTACAATCCATTCATCAATATGAATAAAAAACACACAAATCACCGTCTGAATTTAGCAGCTGATTTTCGTCAATATTAATTATAAAACCTATTAAGGAAAAAAAAAGTGTTCAATTTTTCTCCATATTTTTTTTCAGCTGGATAAAAAAAATCCATCTACAGTTAGGAATTTCTTTCAGCAACTGCTCTGCATATTTGGTATTAGTATCAAAAGAGATTAAACACACACATCATGTTAACCATTTGTGTGGGAAATTCTGTCTATACTATAGATAGGCAAGAAAATATTCTAATTATATATATTGCACCTGAAGCCAAGTGCCAACAATAACTTAAGCCATGAAACTGTCCACCCTTGGAGGTCACGGAAATCAAATGTACTAGACAAGCACTTTAAAAATTGTTCCATATAATAATATTGTGAGAGAGGCAAAAGGAAAAACTGAAAATATAATGCAAATGGAAAAGATATTTCTATTTCTATTTTAATTTAATTTTAAATTTCTATTTTAATTCACCTCCACCAAATTATTGTAAGTAATTCCTTAGGCTGTTACATTGCCATGCAGACCCAATGAAAAGGAATGCCCAAGTCTTAAGTTTATGATCTCTTGTTTGCATCTAAAGCTCTTTTCTGGTGCAATGCTCTTCTGTTCTCTCTGAGTTGTATGTTGCTTTGGTGAATATAGGTGGAAATGTGCATGATGCCCCTGTGTGTGTGCATGTGTGTGCATGTGTGAGATTCTCGACCCCTTTCACTGCAACGACACAGAGGGCCGTGAAGACGTGCGCTGCAAGTGTAAAGAAGAGCATGTGTGGAAAAAGTAAGCAAGAGGCCAGAAGCTGTCATCACTGCCCAGGCGGCACAATGTGTTTACTGGGCAATGGCAAACTTGAGTTAACCCCCCGTGAACTTTGCTAACTTTTAAGTAAAGTTCCCCAACTTGAGGCGAAGGGCAGCTAATGAAGTCTGACTTCTCAGTTCAGTGCCCCAACACACCACCCGGTGCCAGCTCTAATTCCCTCTGTGGCCTCTACCTGAATGTTTTTCCCCCTCTGCCCGAAAAAAATGCCTTTCTCTCTTTTTTCCTGTGCACCATTTTATAAATGAGATTCCTGGCGGGAGAAGGGGGGGGGTGCAGGTCTAAGCGATCACTGGATGGCAGTTGGGTGTGAGTGGGTTCACACTTGGGCCTCCAGCTTCCCATGTTTAATTCACACACACACACAAACACACACACACACACACACACACACACACACACACACTCCCTTGGAGGAACATTTCTTTCAAAATCTCCCCGAAGCCTACTGATGTCCCACCTCCTGGTAAAGAGGAAGAGATCGCCACAGGTCCTGCACAAAAAAGGTTCCTCTTTGTAGCTCACAAAAGCACAGTTATGCAGCATGGAGCAAAATTTTAACTATCTAGATCCATACACTTGAAATCCCATTCAAGATACTTTCACTTTCCTGCCATCTTCCCAACACCCCTTACAAAATGGCAGTGTGTGATACAGTGTAATACAAAATAGTACAATACAATTTATTCTTATCCAGTGCTCTATCTTGCAGTTTCAGAGCACTTGTACAAACAAATATTACAACATTCTATGTTTGTAGAATGAAGAGATGAATAAGTGGAATAATGATTATAGGAAACACAGTCTTCCCCAGTGTATTTTATTATGGTAAAATGATACAATAATATTAATAAAGTGACCACCTGGCTAAGAAAGAGAGAAAAATCCAGACTGACATCAGACAGAATGAAATAAATCCCTTGGTGGGCCACAAATCACACACACACACACACACACACACACACACACACGATAAAACATTTTCATTCTTGAGGTAGATTTTTTTAATGTCAGTAGGTAGGGACTATTTTTCAGTTGTGAAGATGGTGATGTAGCTATTTCATTCATGAAAATGTTACAAATGGCAAGATGACATCTGAGAAACTTTTTAACATATAAACTGAGTTAACATACAAAAAGTAATGGTTTAAAACTGAACACAACGGAACACAGCAGGCAATGCAAAACTACTGTGTATAAATGGGAATTTCTTCTTTTTTTACAAACTGTGTGGAAAAATACAACAAAAACAAAATAAAACAAGGTAATGTATTGAGGTTTTATACAGAATAATTATGAGGTGGGTGACATTGCTCACAACCAGTTGCATTGTGGTTAAGGCACACTGTGCACTAAGTGCTGTACTGGCAATGCTGTTGCTTAGCTCTGTCGCTACAGACACTGCAGCCTGGCTTGTATTTTTATTTTCAGATGCAGCTGGAAAGCGGCCCTCAGTCAGTCCTGCTGGTGCTGCCCTACGAGATGTCCACCTCGCTTCCTTGTTTCCACAGCCAAATGCGCTTGTTCCGAAATTTCGAACTCAATCATTTGCCGTCTTGGTTTTGCACTGAAGCCATTGTTCTGCATCCTGCCCTCCTGTTACGTGTCTATGCTGTTGTCTTGCATCTCTGTTGCTTTAGTCCCTTTCTGTCCACTTTGGATGATGCATAGCAGCAACAATACCCAGCGATTTGGTGCTTAAACCAAAATATGCACTTTTGTCAACTTTTTTTTGACATTTATCTTGATTATAGCCCCAACCCCCTGTTGTTGACTTCATTGCCTGGAAGGAGTTAAAATAAATGACTTGCAGCAAAATAGCATAAAACTGGTTTTCAGCAGTTAGAATGCTGCATAACAAATAAACACCTGTGTTCAAATTTCCATCAATACCATTATTAGCAGTTTGTCCTAAAACAATTGACACAAAGCGAAAGACGAACAAAAACAAAAAACAAAAACAACTGCCATTCAGACCAGCTTGCTGTACTTGATATATGATATGCAGAGCACTGGCTCAAGTCTAAACTTTGCCAAGAGTCCAATAGCCGGTACCTTTCCAGGATGTGAATTTGCATTAATTTATTCCCCTTGATGCTATGCCTCATCACTACCTTCCATTCTACAAAGTTGCTTACATTTTCTATGATGAAATTAATGATAAGCCTTACTTTTCCACTTTTTGAAATCAAGATTGAACAATACGAGGCACAAGGGCTTTATTTACAGCTGCAGAGAACAGGTTGTGCTTTGGCACAGTCTGCAAAGAGATACAGTAGTTTGCTCATGTAGTGCAGTGCCATAATTGGACTGTAGGGAGATTCCTGACAGACTGGCTGAGAAGCTGCCTAAGCTACAGGCCAAGTTCTGCCAGCGAGGGCTCCGAGATGCAGAGACAAGAAGATGCCATGTGTCGATGATTTGGTCACATTTTGAATGTGGGCACCCACTAGGCTGGAACATGATGATGCTTCTCACAAATCTGTGCTTTTCTCTGGGAAAATAGGTTGAAAGGAGTTTGCATGCTTACATTCTTGAACAGCCATTTGTGTGGCAATGCAGAGGATGGAAAGACCTCTGACTCTGAGCTACAGTGGATTTTTACACTCTGGTTCCAGTATGCGGTTAGCTACTATTTAATTTTTTTAACAAAAAGTAAGTGTAAGGAACAAGACTGAGATGTATGATTATGGAGAGCCTGTGGAAGACAACATCCTACCCCCTACCACCTTGTATTTAATTCATCACATTGTCAGGTGCCAGTGAATGATTTCCTTGATTCTTCTGTTGATGCAGGCAGCAACAGATCCTTGATTCTTCTCACCTAAAATCTCAGCCTTCCAATATTACATAGCCCATTCGACGGGAGGGTCACGCGTGGCCTGGATTCATGTAAGAGCAATGAAATGGTGTCAATCAATTTTCTTTGCCAAAGATTACAAACTAAAATGTTCGCTGGAAGGGGCTGATTTGCAAACCCACGCTGCTACAGATGCTGGTGCTGGTGCTGCTGGTTCATGCGCTCACAGCTGAACACTCATTATTGAAAAACCTAACTAGACCAATCGTGGAGAGCCTCCGCAAGCCCATTGTAATCATAGAATTACTATGGTGATCTGTTTCCATGGCAAACAGAGGGATTCAACCAGTCAACATATGGCACGGTATGAGCATTCCCCCATGTAATGCCTTGATCCTCGGTAAAAGTTAAATATTGGGGCTTATAGCAGTCGAGTGATCTGATTGCATCCTCCTCCACCAGCTGCTGCCTTTCTGTAGGCTTGAATATTGTGAGGACTGGGTGGCCATTTGCGTCAAACCACACCAGCATATTTCTACAGCGGTGGTCAGCGCAAGGGCTGTCAAAAGGATGAAATGCTGTTTCACGTGAAGTTGGCTCGCAGTTGAAATCCTGTTGAAAAGTTCCACAGAATTTCTTTTTTTTTTTTTTTGCAGCTACTTTGCGAACAGATGATGGCTTAGTTTCCCCATGAGAAAGGAGGGAAAATGTGCTGTATTAGAGCGCCTTTAAACAGGTTAAATATAAAAGAGCAGATCTACTTTATATGCCAGCTTCAAATCTCGTTAATAGGAACAAAACAAGACTTTGAGCCCTCTCAGATGTATTTTTGTGCTATGAAAAAAGGCACAAAGGGATATTTGAGTGTCTTTTGCAGGCTCATGCCAGTCATGTTTCTGCTGATGCTATTACCTTGCTTACTGCAGAAAGAGGTGAACAAGAGGAGATCCTGGCTCACAGGTTGATGGGCTTGAAATAAGCATCAGCGACGAGCCGCTGTACTTGGCTGCATTCTGCACATATATATCCTTCGAAATCCTTTCTCATACAGGCAAGAATGGGGCGGTCATCCAAGATGGCCACATCCAGCCTGCTGCCTTCCAGCAGAAAGACCCAGTCATGTGCAGATGACAGCAGTTACATAATAACTGGCCAGGAAAAGGAAGAAGTGAGCTATGACGCCATGTTTTCTCTGTACTTGTTGGCTATTCATTTTTGTGAGGGGAAACCCCACTGGAAATAACAGCAGCTTATGATCATCTTTTGTCTTGGTCTGCCGTCTTGTCATGGCAAATTGTATCAAGACGATGATGCACCTCTGCTTAAGAAACACACAGACCGAGCAGTGGTTATCCATTTAAAAGTTTCTAGTTCAAGGAAAGGACATTGGTCTTACATACCATATAAAAAGGTATTCCTTCACTTGACTTGGTCCAATAAAATGTCCAGGTTTAAAGTCTCCAGCTAGACTAATAATGAGATGACTCAAAATGCACTTACAGTAATAAACTTGGAGAAACTGGATGAGTTAACAGAACAGCAACACATTTCCTGGGTTTCCCTCTAAGAGGGGAACCTGTGTCACCATTCATTTACCGGCTCTGACTGACACCCGCTGTAAAAAATGCAAGTGCCTCCTTTTTCTGCCTGTCAATATTGAGTAATAAATAAATTAAAATGCCTGCATTGATTTTTTCTTCCAAGGTGTTTTTCTTCCAATACCTACCAAATCATTTTAAGATTTATTTATTTACCTGTTAATTTTTCATGCCTTGCGCTTCATAAACACCTGCAGGCAGCTCTGGAACTGAAATGAGCCTGTTTTACCAGAACACATGTTCTTGCTATTTCGGGATTCGGACTGTGAAGATGTGGCCTCTGCTTTGCCCCAAGACGCAGATTAATCATGGTGTAAAACGCTTGCCGGGACTGGATGACAAATCAATAATTGTGGAGAAAACTAACCTCATGAGGCTCAGTGAGGAAAGTGAACTTTGCAGGTGGTTATTCTTCATATAACTAATTAAATTATCACCTGTTCTTGCATTAAACATTCAATTTATTTAAATATATCTTTTAACCACTGGCTCTTTTTGGGCAGGCTGATTTTACCGTGGTGTTTTTCTTTTAATTTACGGACCGGCTGATTTCGTAGCTTGAACATAAAACAACATCATCTGGTCAGTTTAACAGATTCAATGAGCCTGAAAAGGCTTTACTGCTCAGTCGTGCTGAAAAGCATTCATCTTTGTTTAGCAGATGCATTCCTGACAAATGACATTTAACCAAAACCATTTAAAAGCAGGTAGTGTTGTTTGGGGTATTACCCTGCAGTCTGACAGCCAGTGGTTCAGATCCCTGCTGCCTGATCAATACCATACAATATAAAGCACCTAGCTTGAGTCAGTCATTCGTTTATCAGTTCTCCATGTTAACATACAGTGGCATCCATTTGTTGTTATGCATCATTTTGTACAGCAGAGCCATGACTACCTGGCAACCATGTGGGTTCCAGTGCAGGAGCTGGAAAAAGGTGAACTTTAGCACAGGAATATATTCACAAGATGCTGATGTTGGATGAAGAAACAGAAGAACTTGAGAATGTGGAGAGCAAGGAAGCATGGAGGACTCAGAGGAGTGGGCCAGGACTCCAGGAACAAGAGACTGATGACAAGGGAGGAACAGAAGGAAGGATGGTAAGCGATGACATTGCTCCATTTTAAAAACTGGGGTGATGAACAGAGTGGAAGCAGGTGTGACAGGCCCTGCTCATCGTGAGGACACTTGCTGTTCACCTGGAGAATTGTGTCCAGGTGCTGTGACAAACAGGGTCATATTGACAGGAGCAGATGAGGGTGGCTATCTCAATCACGAAAATGCTAACAGAAATTATATCTTGAACCCCTGCGGTGAAAGACAGTGGTGTTACCCACTGTGGTACCCGCTGGCCTGCACTATTGTAATTTTGCTTAATTGGCACTGTTACCTTGGAAAAAGGTATAAACTTAACAATTGTTGCTAAAAAGTCCCTGCCAGACAGTTCAATGGTTAAAGGTCTTTCTTTAATGACCGCATATTGAGATTTATTAAGAATAATGAAGCTGAGACGTGACTTCCATGAGATGGCCAGGGAATTTGTGGCTTCACAGGATGAATTTACAAAAAAAAAAAAATGGGTAAAGGTGCCATTCATTGTGCCTAAACCAGATGCATAATCTAACAGGGCTACTTCTATTAAAATTAAGTTACTGGAATAAGAAATGAAAATTCAATTTTTTTTTTTTTTTTTTTTAAATTCTTTCACAGTGTCCTGCACTAATGCTCAATGGTGAAAACTTTATTCTAGGCTGTACTTTACTTTTCCAGTACGTTCTTGGAGCATCTCCAGGACAAAAGGAGCAAGTTGTTGGTCGGGAAAAAAGTGCGTGCAAACATTGCAGAATTTAAATGAACTGCAGCGATGCTCAATAAGTGTGCTAATGCAATTTTCTCGGCTGCTAATGAATTATTTTCTGTCGCACAGGCCGTTGTGTTGCACGCTAAGGAAATAGTGCTGATCATTTCACAGCATCAGACCCGATTATGCCACTTCAAAGGTTGTAATGGATGCCGTGCCTTTCCACAGTAAGGCCAAAGAATGCATTTAGCCATGGAATAACCAAGGAAAGGATCAATTAATTCAACTTATTTAACAGACGCTTCCACTTTTTTGGGTGCCAGGTTTTAAATGGAAATCAGTGTTTGGGCTGCAAGATTTAGAATCCCCATGACTACTAGTTTTTGTTCTAATAAATCTCTGTATAAATTAAATAAGATCAATCTGCTCTGAAATGGTAATGATCATCTTTTAACCACTAGAAGTTGGTGAGATGGCACTCCTTGCTTCCAAGTTGCACAACTAATTAAATGTGAAATATTTGCACATGTATTTTTATTTAGACACTTTTGTATCTCTAAATTTACAAATGAAGATGAATCTGTCCAACCGTGGAGGCCAGGTATCACTAATAATTATCAAACTTGCTAGCCATCTGATTATCATGCCAGCAATGATGAAAAACTTATAGCTAATCATATTGGCAACGGTTATTTCAGTCTGTTTCCTTCTGCCTTTCCTGCTGAGGATTGTGATGGTGTCAGACTGAGAAGAAAGGACCGACTTTTCCCCTCTCTAGCTCTTGTGGGAGAACCCTTGGCATTCAGCCTGAATCCTGCTCACTGCAAAGTAGTGGTTACTAGACAATTCTGCCTTTATTTCATCCAAATGTCCAGAACATGATCATACAATCAATCACTGACTTTTAAATCTGGTGCCAGGTACACTTACAAGCCTCTTTGTTTACAGACATGGTTTTTCTTTTGGACAGTCCATGACTGGCACATAATTCCACAAACACTTCTTGAGGTCAGATGCAACATGACAGTGTTCCCAGTCACAGCTCTTTAGATGTCTTCATTATTTCCAACATCAACATTGGAGACCCCCAACAGGGTTATCCCAATATAGCTGCGGATCACAGAAAGGACAGCTATGACTGTTGTTTCTGCAAGTACAAAAATGTGTTGCTCTGAATGGTCAGCATTCAGAGAGATGGTGCTGCCCGCTGACAAAGGTTACTTGTATGATGTTATTTAGAAAAGTCAGTTTCTGCCCATATTGCATTATGGAACAGCTTGGGCAAGGATAATTCATAAACACTTCAAAAAAAAAAAAAAAAACAAGACTTCCCTCTGAGGCCACCACAGGAGCTTTATTCACTTGGAGTGCTGTCTCCATGAAGTTAACATCAACTCACCAGACTGGTCACGTATTCTCAAAAGATGTTACTTATACAGGACACAGCTTTAATGTGTAGATCTGAGCAAAATGACTTCAAGCAGCCTGATACTTTTCACACTGTATGGCCAAAAGTATATGGACACCTGGGCATCATGCCCATACTGTACATGCTGGTTGGACATCTCATTCCAAACCCATGGGCATTAATGCAGAGCTGTTTCCCCCTTTGCTGCTATAACAGCCCCCACTCTTCTGGGAAAGTGTTCCAGCAAATTTTGGGAATTTGTGCCTTTTCAGCCACAAGAGCATCAGTGAGGTCGGGCAAGAAGGCCTGGTTTGCAGTTCATTCCAAAGGTGTTCAGTGGGATTGAGTTCAAAACTCTGTGCAGCCACTCAAGTTCTTTCATGGCAACCCATGTGTTTATGTAGCTCGCTTTGTGCCGGGGTGGGGATAGTGATGAAAGAGCAGGAAAGGAGGTTATTCTCCAAGTAGTGGCTACAAAGCTGGAAGCATACTTTTGGCCATACAGTACAAAAACATCCCAGCTATTTAAATAACATGACTTACAGAACAATAATTTTCTCTTATTTGACTCCATTCCATGTTCGGTCATCCCCCACTTACGGTAACTTCCTCTTCAACTGAAACCAAAGAAACCTCGCTTTTTTACATTCACTGTCAGTCCACTTGTGACGAAATGGAGTAAAAGGCACCACTGTATCTTGCTGAGCACCAAACTCTGTTGTCAGATTACCATGCAATGGGACTGCCTTTAAATGCACTGCATTTCCCCAAGGAAAGGGGAGATAAACACACTTGAAAGGACAACTGTCTGCTTTATTCCGTATTCCATATGTGCTTCAAAAATCCAAACACATAAAATCTATGTAAAGCTGTGAGATGCACAAAGCTCTTATCGCAGTGATACACGATCATCACAAATGTGCTGAAGCACCATGTCATACCAGCTCACCTGGTGTATGACAACTGTAACCATCCGGTTGGAATGCATCCCATTCCACCGGATTATCCCATGCACTGTTTATGGCACAGCTCGTAAATATAACATTCTGCTATTACCTGTCCAGCACAAGGTTATGGACACCTTAAAAATGGAAGGGGATCCACACAGCAGTCACGTTCCATTTACTGACTGACAAAAACAATCAGTTCATCCAAATTACAAGACGCATGTCAATTTTTCAGTCAACATGTCCTGCAGACTCTCCTCGATGAGAAAGGACACAGTGACGCAAGTTCCACTAAAGGGCGTAAATGTCAAATGGCTGGCATGAGTAATTGAAATTTGAGAGACTGGGGGAGGTGAGCTGACCTGCTGACCCTACAATGCAAACTAACTTCCACCAAACTGGTGGGCTGATTGTGGAAAACAAGAGCGGTTTTAGGAGCAGCGTGAATTCTTTTGGAGTCTTGAATGCCAAAGAACATTTCTTATGCAGATGTGGTATCAGTAGCAAGCAATAGGCATGATTCGGGGGTTGAGAAAATGTGGCATTAACAGCAGCAGGAGGAGTGTCAGCGTTTGGAGCAACAGAAACAACATGCATGGTGCAATGAGTGAGCAGAGGTAATGCACAGGTGTTGTTGTTCTTAAGTGCCGTTGGGTTAAAGTTAGCTTATGGTGGCTCTATGGATGGTTGCCCTGAAATGCATCCAGTCTTCATCACGTCGGCTTAGGCTTGACAGAGGGACATCCATGACTTTGGTGTCATGCACCACATTGCAGGTCTTTCCTCTTCTGCGTTGACCTTCCACTTTACCGAGCCTGATATCCTTTGCCAGTGACGATTCTCTCTTTAGGATGTGTCCAAAATAAGAGTCGAAGCCTGGTCATTTGAGTTTCCAACAACAACTTTGGCGTGATTTCCTCCAACACCCATGCATTTGTTCACTGGGCCATGCAGGGTCTACGCAGGATTCTTTTCCAGCACCACAATTCAAAGGCATTGATTTTCTGTCTGTCCATCATTTTCACCATTCAACTCTTGTATCCGTATGATGCGACTGAGAGCACTGTGGCTCGAACGAGTTGGCTCTTTGTGCGCAGTTACCTCTCTGTACTTGAGACTTTTGTCAAAGTTCTTCAAGGCTGTTTTGCCCAGAGCAATTCTTTGTCGGATTTCTTGGCTGCCTGTCACCTCATTATTGATCAAATGTGCAAGCATTATGTAAGTAACGCAAGTACTACGGTAAGAACAGGATTTATTTGGAATACCTGCATACTGTACACGATGGAGCAGGATCCCCTTGTCTGAAATAAGCAGGTTTGGAGAGAGAAGCAGCACATGGGAGAAAGAAAAATTATCTTCAATTGCTGCTTCTTATTCTGCACCTCTCTACAGACTATTGGTCTCCCAGGGTACTCCAAAAAGCTGCTTTCACCTTTTTGAGGGATGAATTTGTCCTATTGTGGTGTCTGCCCTACAGGGGGGGATTCATTTTCATTAGGACTGAGCTAGAGTGACTTTTTGTTTGCTGTCATTCTGAGGGACCTTGCTGGGACGTGCTGGAGTCTGCTGTAGTCATGAAAGAGCCAGTCTCACTCTTATGACAGCTGTTGCACTCCCTCAAGAAAGTTATGGATGCATGTCCACATGGCTAGAAAAAAAGAAGATAAGAAAACAGAATCCCCCCACCACCAAAAGTTAACAGGTTATTAAGCCAAAGTGAACTCTTTTGTGATCTGTAGAGGTAAAAGAAATAGAAGTGGTTCCTTCTCACCTGTCTTTGGATTATGAAGAACACCTGTATGAATGCAAGGAGAATATGAAAACTCCACATATACTGAGCAACATTCAAACCCAGATGTGGAACCACAGCCCAGTGCTGCCTGCTGTGTTACTGTAATGCTTCTAGAAGCCCAGCTAATATTAAATTACAGCTAGCATCTGCAAAGGATACAGTATCAAGAAGAGTGTTGGTTCAAGTCCCTGGGGGGGCCAGCTATTGTTTTGCTCAGTAAGGTACCCCCATGACTGGTCCTAGCAATGAAAAGGAACAGGTGGCCAGTGAAGGTAATGCAGTTTCCAACACAGAGGAGGGTTGAGGTCTGCTGCGTGTTTACTAGGGGAAAAACATGATGTTATTGCTCTTAATTTCTGCTCTAAATACAGTGGAAAGAGAAAATCTTATAAATGCAGGCTCCTGGTGCTGGAAATATTAGCTTTAGTGCGCTCACCTTAATCGATAAATCAAAAGATGAAGGAGTGGAACCATTTGAGGCCACAAGCTTTGGATAGAAAAGTAGATTTGGGAAGAACCATGGCCATTAATAGTTCTGAAATGACTTTTCCTTCCTGCTTTCATTCCTTTCAGAGAGCAGCCAGCCTATTTATTTGTGTTTGGTGTGACAAAAATCAACAGAGAAAGGCTGGCCAAACAGTACATCTCATCTCAGACAATATGTTTAACCTTCTGGAGGAGAAAAAGAGCTCAGAACACAAGACCACGGACGATTTTCTCTTTTGCTGCCGTGCAGATGGCCAGCGAGCCTTCATCTTTAAAACAAAATGAGTCGCACTGAGCGTTTAAAGGCACATTTTGTTTCATTGGTCTCTTAAACACAGACGTCGCATCTGTTTACGGCCCGATTATCAAGAGTCAACAGGAAGGGAGACGAAAATGAGCCCTGCGAGCCTGCCAGACCCATCACGGAGCCTTTTAAGTGTGTGCCGCTACAGGATGGGGTCACAAGATAAATAAATGGGAAAATTACAAGTAAATTTGCATGTAAATTGCAACCTCCCTTCCTCAGCTAGGACCAGTTTACTTTGCCTATGAAGGTGGACCCCTGGTCCAAACCTCTTGAAGGCCTGCTGTTCAGACCCTACAATACGATGAAGTCTGCTGAGCTTGTGTGTCTATCCCAGGCAGTTTGACCACAGATGAACTGTAGATCCCGAGGAGAAATATGTATTTAACTTGACATTTTTGAAAGATTTAATTAAGTACTTTGGAATGTTCCCCAAAACTCATGTAGAAAATTTATTTATAGGATATTTGCATAGATGAGTCTCATTACTCATTTGGAATAAAATGTTCCAGTACAATGTTGACTACTTGTTGGAAAGCAGTTTTTCTCCACAAGGCCTTTGATGAGAGTTTGATAAGGAGATGAGATGTCACACCTTCTCAGCTCTCCTGCAGCTGTTCCCAGAGATGGGTGGCTTTGCTTTCTAACATTTGCCCCAGGAAGTCCCATACAGGTGTTGCCCAGTCTGGAGAGGTGCACTTACACTTTTGACTCCTACTTGTGACATTCATATGTAGGTAGAGTACATTTCATTCATTTTGGGGGCAGTTGCATAGATTTAAATATGTTTTGCCAGATTTAAATATATCCTGCCCTCTCTGCGTGTCATTATGAATCCCTTTTCCTCCCCATTCATTATTCTTTCATTAAGCTGTGCTGTTTAAAAATAAATAAATAATCATAACAACCAGACAGTAGAACCATCCTCTGGGAATTAAGGCGAAGCAGTCTTGACAGTGAAGAGGCGGACTTTGGCGTAGGTCGGAATTCAATTAGCAGAATGCAGGAGCTATATTCATAAAGGCCTCTGTCACCCGCATGCCGTATTTATGACAAGCTTCAATATATCACCTTGATTTTTATACTCGCTAATAGCGCCCACCTTGAGGACAGCAATAATTCACTGGGGCGCTACCTGCCCTTCTAGACTTTTCCTGCAGACCTGCTTCACTGCTTGTTCAGGATGATCTGCTTTTGTACTTAAACCTCAAGGAGATGCTCAAAGCACAGCCAGGAAAGGTTTAGAGGGACTCTTCTCTTTGAGCAAATGCTGTAGAGCTGCGCGAATGAAAGTTGTCCTTTGGCCTGAACTCTATGTGGTACGTTTGCATGTGACTTGTACGTGGCAACGTAGGACTGCCTTGTTGCTGCAGCCTTATTAGGCCAGCAAGAACCTCCTTGCTGAAATCCCCCCAAAGGACCACTGGTTTTAGAGTGTGAGTGTGATGGGGAATAAGTGTGGCATCATGCTGAAAATAGCCAATTCAAGTTCCAGCATGAGGAGGAGAAGAAAAAGGAAAAACTTGTGAGCCTGATATAGGCATGTACACAGGAGACAAGTGCTGTTTGTCTTTTACTCCTGGGCCCACTGCGATGAGCTGGAGACGGCCATGTCACTTCCTACAAGGCAAAAAACAAAAGATAATTGGAAATGGCAGGTGTAAAATACAGCAAGATAATGGTCTGGCAGGGAAGGATCCGGTCTTTTCGGTCCATCCGTGAAAAGGATGGGGTTCTTGTGTGTGTGTGTGTGTGTGTGTGTGTGTGTGTGTGTGTGTGTTTGAGGGGGCTGGAGGAGGAAATCAGGAAAGACAATTCTCAAGCCTGCTAAAATTAGGCTGCATGTCCACTTACTGCTCCAAACGGTGCAATTGTTACATAAGCGTCAGTTCTACCGGACAAGGTCTTCATCTTGGGGAGGTGAGACACCATCTTCCCCCAGAGGGCCCTTGCAGGTGCTGAGGCGAGGAGGGATGGGGGATGCTAAGTTATGGGAAGATAATGGAATTGCCACCTGGACCTCATGGTGGGGCTCTTATCTTGCATCCCGCCAAAGCATCCCCATGGTTCTAACTGCTGACTGCAGACTTCTTTCCTTAAAATACACCATACTCATAATTGGTATTAATTTCTGATCCATGTCAGTAATTTGCAGAAAATGAAAATGAATGAGACTGACCTATTTCCTTGCCCCCCCTTGCTTCACTCCAACTGCTCCAAAATGTCGATTATCCCGAGTGAGCATATGTCAAAATGTCCAAAATAATTGTCGTTTCTCCTTTCGTATTCTGAAATGAAAGCTCATCGCTTGCATTGAGAGTTATCAGCTTAACGTCAGTACCTGAAACCCCAGGTAAACGCCTTGTAAAACAAGTGAAAAAAGCGAAACTGATTTTGAAAGACTGCCACGGAAAGTAGTTCAACACCTCCACCCCACATTTTTCACTTCATGTATCTTAGCAAAGGAGCGCGAGGGCCAATACAAAGAAAACAAATGAAGGAAGAAAGAGGGAAGATACATTTTGAACTCTTTTAGGCCATAAGTCATTGTGTGTCTCAAAGGCTTACTTACAGCCACACAGAAAAACTCTCAGGTCTGCACGTATCACTGCGCTGCAGCCCGCACTGGATGCAGTTGCCATGACAGCACGCCACAGTAGCTTCTGCGATGGTCTGTAATGCCAAGCAAATGTTCTATGATGAATAAAAACACAAACTGCAAACATATTAAGTCATTTGTCTCCTGAGAAAGCTTACAGGGAAATGTAAAATTATTTGTTCAACAGCAACAAAGCATGTCCTTTCATTATAAATAAATAAATGCGCAGGATGGGTGGTGAAATTTATCACAAAGCAAAGACTGATATGAGCTGAAAATTATTCTCTTATGTTGCAAATAGTCACAA
The DNA here is from genome assembly GCA_018136845.1 of Heterotis niloticus. Taxonomy (NCBI): domain Eukaryota; kingdom Metazoa; phylum Chordata; class Actinopteri; order Osteoglossiformes; family Osteoglossidae; genus Heterotis; species Heterotis niloticus. The sequence goes on from CM030896.1 coordinate 10,452,032, forward strand.
ACCTTCCCGAGCAAACAAATTTAACATTCTTATGAGAAATAAAACAACAGAACCAAAAGATATTATTTTGTAACAGTGGGAGCTTATTGCAGCAGTTTTAAAATATAAACATTATGCATTATGGGAAAATTATCATTGGATTCAGTGTTTACAGCACGAATGAGGTTTAGGGCAATTTGCAGTGTTTAGGGTTGCTGTATGTGTGCTGTTTAAAGACTTGTAGAATAAAAAGCAATACAAATGGGTAAAATCGTAATTTGTTTAAAATAAAAATGTTGCTCACAGAGTCTTAATTATAATAATGTGTTGGTTGCACGTTCACAACAAAATTACCAGTTGCCATTTATGTTTCCATTAAAATATCAGTGAAAACTGAAGAATGATAATCTTTTTGTATCTGTTTGGATTGAAATCGATTAAACGGAGCAGCTTTAATGCTATGTCAACTCAGGGAGGTGCAGCATAAGTGTTTCGCACGGGTTTTGATGACGGCTGGTTCAACTTTCCGGATGCATTGACAGCCAGCTCGGTTGCACTGACTCGGGTGTTAACGGCACTTTTGGCGTGAACGCGAGTTAGCAAGAAACACATTCTGTTGTCCTCAGCACCAAAGATGCTCATTAATTCACAACCACAGCTTTTTTCAGCAGCCACCTTGGAAGCCAGCAGTCCTCATTCTCGCACCATCATCAGCATCGGCATGTGTTGTTTGTGGGGCTTTAATAACCTTTGGTATAAAAAACTGTGAGGTTTAGGATTAGTCTATTACCTTGTTAGCTGACAGGACCTTCTGGAAGGGGAAAAACTGGCGCACGTACAGTACGCGTTTATAATTCTTTCAGCCGCATCTTCGCAAGAGACGAGAACCAGGTGTGGCCAAAAAGTGAACGCCGAGAAGCAAACTAATGACTTTGTCTGAGGAAATATGTGGAGCTGCTGCCGAATATAAGTTCAGTTGTGTTTTCCTTTGTGGGGCTGCACTACTGTTTTCTCCAGTGGTACTTCTCATTTCATAATAAAACTCTCTAAAGTCAACCGTTTGCACCTGTATGCCTCTGCGGACCACTGGCCCATTGTCCTATCACTACATATTTCCACTATTGCTTCCCACAACGCAAAGTGGGCTTACCTCTTAATGCACTGACGTAACTTTAATGTAACATCTGTACTGATAACTAAGGTTGCATAATCTGCAGAGTAGAACAGGTGCAAAACAAACAAATAAAAACACTATAAACTAGCTAATTTATTCTGATCATTGCTCAAATGTGATAACACTGCAAAAGTAGAGCAATTCTTAAAAATAATCTATGAAAACTGTTTTAGATTAATAGTCAGTATTAAATATAACATAAATAAAAATTTACACTGATGCTCTTGGATGTCCTCTGTCCAGCCACTTGCAGAACATAATTTTATTTAACTTTATTTTCTTAATACAATTTTTTGTTATTTTAGGCAGGCAGAGGATTACAATGGGTTAAACTAATTCCAAAAAAGGTCATTAACAGCAGAACGAAGCTGTAAGAGTTTTCAACCACAAAACAAAGTGCATTTTGAAAACTTTTCCTCTTTAAGTAATTGGGGATGAAAGGTGGTCTGCTCGACTGGAGCGAGAAAGCATGGTTCAAGGTAAAATGGGCTAGAAGATGCTTTGAAAACCATTCATGTTGACCTTGCTAAGAGCACTAAATGAACCCCTCCAAGCACAGAGAAAAAGAGTCATCCCTTGTTTTTCACACTGAGGAATCTAGAGTTGCTAATAGATGCAAGAAATTTGGAACCAAGTGGCCCAGTGTAGCAGAGAGAAGCCATTTGGAAACACTTCAAACATTCACCTATGAATCATGTCCTATGTGTATATTTGCTCTTTTTCCAGAATATTGTACTTATTACTCATTATTTTCATTTCCTTTTTGAAATAATTCAGCGCATTTAGTGGTGAGCTTTGGAAGTTGCACTGATTTTGGAGAAAGCTCAGCAATGCCATAATGTGCAGAGTCCTTAGAGGCAGAACTGGACGATTATTTTTCGTGCTTTAGTCATACTTACCCAGGGCGACGTACGTCACCAAAGTAGCAGAAACAAAGCTGCACTTACAGTCTGAACAAACAGATGCAGGTTGCACATTTTCTCTGGGATGCTTCTCTGTTTACTGATGTTGGGAATTCTCAAAGCTGACAATAAGTGGCAAAAACATAATGCAACAAAGTGCAGCAAAACCTTATTTCTGTAAAAAATGTTTGCACTTTTCCTACAGTGTAAAGACAACAAAGTCTTACAGACAAAATAAAAAGAGGAACTCCACATATAGGTGAGTTTATCCCACACAGCACCCAGCTAAATTATAAGACAGCGCTGTTGGTGCGGTCATCTTCGGCCGTGTTCTAGCATCTGCTTGCTATTTTTGAGGTTGATCTGTACGACACGTTCATGCTCTGTTAGCTACCATTAGCGGGTGAAATCTACAGTATTTGTTTGACTATATTTTGCTTTGCTGCTGAGGAAGGTGGTGCTTTCAACAAGACCACATGATTCTAAATGGCAAAAGTAATCCAAGGGGGTCTGATATCTGAAGATGACTAATATGGGAAGTTGGGCTGAGAGTAATTGCTTTGCACCCAGACAGAAGCAGAGCAGGACCATCTCTGCTAGGTCTGAGGGGCAGAATGATATTTACCCTCCACCTCTCCCCACACCGAGCAGACCTGTCACATTCATTGTTGTTCATTAAAAAACCTCCTAATCCATGATAGCAACTGGTTTGGATGGAGGCTGCGATCGATCTGCGCCTGAAGGATAATCAAAACTTCTTTAACCTTCATGAACTGTTTTCTGCATGGCGTGAAATTCAAAAACAAAAATAAATATATATTGGCAAAGTCATGACTGAAGGAGCTTTTGACTTTGCATTTGTGTCTCACACACACATGCACACGCACGAGCTATGGTCAGTTTGCAGCGACCACTTAAAATGAAATGCAAGTCTTTACTGTGGGAGGAAACAGGAGCACCTAGAACACTTTTCTCCAGTGTGATTTACATTGTTAAGCTTTTTATAGCCTGACATAAACACATAGGAAGTGTCCTTGTGAGCTTTGTTACTTTACTACATAAACATCTGTGAGCCAAGTTAGGATGGCTTCTCTGTCTAGCGTGTACCGCGTTTCACACCGTATGTCACAATCCCTGGGAGTAACACCTCTGGTGCTACAGATCCTTGATACCTTGTGTGGTCGAAATACAAAATATAAACTTCATCATTTACACTAGGAGTGCCAAGAGCTCCTCTCCTCATAAAGCTGAAATAAAATTTACACGGACAGCTTTTTACGTACGCACTTTTAATGCTGATAGTGTGAGCAGTCTCCGGCAGCTTTTTTCCGACATTCCCACTGAATCTTGCATGACTGCTTCAAAGAGAAGCCTTCTCAGGAGCCCTGGGCCTCAGGTTAAAATTGTTAACCTCAGAAATGTGCTTACTTTCTCTTGTGCAGGAGGACCTTTCCCTGTGTTTTTTTTCTTTTAAATAAATATGTAAATAAGGATTAAAAAATAAACCTTCACATTTTCATGCAGGAAATGAGCAAGAAGAGGTATCTACTCAAACAAATGTTGCTTGTAAATATAGACCAGAGCATGTATGCACAGATCTGAGGAGAGTTTTAAAGCTGGAAAGCAGAAGTTCCTTAATGTGGACTCACATCTTTTGCTGTATCCAGATCCTTCAAAATGTTCAGTACACTGACCAAACACAGTGCACAAATTCCTACTTGGTTTGCTCGGAAATGTATATGATATTTTATTCTCAAATGCCTTGCTGGACTGCTGGTGATCAAAATGCTATAACTACTTTTGGGGTCCAGGAATGAGGCCATTTGTTAATATAAAATAGAATAAAGAAGATGTGACTGATTTCTGCATGACATTTGTAGGCCATAAACACGGTGCTGCAGTTGTGGGGATGGTGGTAGCTGGGTGGAAGAGATAGGAGGACATTGGAAATTCCCACCATTTCTGTGAGATGCCTGTGTGTTTCCTGTATCTGCTTGGAATGATTTTTTCATCAGCAGAAACATTGCTGGTCAGAGCATTCTCCTTTTGGGGAGGCATAGCTGCCATGAACAGTAGTCATGTGCTTGCTGTGGTTGACTTGGTCAGTCCCTAGTTCTGATGCTGCTCACCTGCACTCTGTAGCACTGAAAGAGGGTGCTGCTATGTCCTCCCGTTTGCAGGAACATTAACATTCATTTATTTCCTTGCTCAGGGAGTTTTTGTTTTCTTTTCCTCAGTTGCCACATGGCTTATTTCAGGATGAATCATTAGCAATTGCCTTTACTTTCTTTCTCTGCCTTTTACCATTGTGCTAACTAAATGCTGTGCCACTGTGTAATGAGTATTACTTGTATTGGAGTGTTAAATGATTAATTATAATTAAATCTAGAATAATTATATAATTTTTTTTTTTTTAAATTCAAGATTGATATTGTTGGATTTTGTAACTATTTTGTAGTTTTTGTAACTATTGTTTTGTTTGATGAAAGCCTCTCCCTGCTAGCTACCTTGGACAGAAAAAAAACAAAAAAAAAAACAAATTAACCAGCTAATGAATAAATAAACAACAAACAAAATTAAACAGATTAAAAAAATTAGTGTATCGCACCAGCTGTAGTTAAGGTTTACACCCAGAGAACTCAGTTTCAAATCTCACCTCCAGCTGTAGTACCTTAGTAGTATTTTTGCTTATTTACTATTCAGCTTTTAATTTAACGGATCACAAAGATTGTGCATGTATTCTGCATAATCGAAAGGCAAAATATACATAATCTGTCATTCCTTCCGAGGATAGAGCACCAGTTCCAGCTCTCACACCTGCACCTGAGCAGACAGAAGGAGACTCAACACCAGCAATTCACCACAGCTGGCCCACCTGCAAGTTCAGGAAAGGCAACTTCAGGTTTTTTCCCAGCCCTGCTTCTCTAGCTTGTTCATTGTTTCCATCAAGCCCGCTGTTTTCTATTCCAGTCCCCATGTCTCCTTTTCTTTTCATCTTCATTACCGTGACCCTGCGTTCCCTTTGTTATAGCCTCCAGAAGCGAAATAAGCTGTGCACCTTGGTCTACCACACTAGTTTCCATATGACCTTTGATAAAAATCAGTGTTCCTTAACTAATTCCTGAAAACTAGTGATTATATCTTGATTCTATTTGAAGATGTTCAACTGAATGCCAGTAGGCCCAGAAAAGTGGATTACGCAGGCCATTGTCAGCTGTCAGTCACTCACTGTCACTTTTATGGCTACAATGCACATTACACTACCGCATGCTGTGCATCTGACACATCATGACCCATTTAGTTGGGCTTGGTAAAGTGCTAATGGTCAAAGTGGGCTGCATGTAAACAGGAAAAGGGGTTTAAAGGGTTTACTATCCAGATAATGCAACACGAACCAAAGGATATTTCTGGGAGAGTTTTATTGTCAGAAAGGTTTAAAGTGAATATTTATATAAAATACTGATGCTATCAAAGGTATCAGAGTGAAAACAAACCAACAATTGTACTGTGTGTGAAACAAAGACCAACTTTATCTTAAACCCAGAAAGAAAAAAAAAACAGCAAAGCCAGAACAAAGCCTTCCAGGCCTGACTACAATAATCTAAACACAAACAGGAATAGAACACCACACACTATACAAATCGTACTAAAACACAGCAACCTGAACCAAACACACTGCTCATCACAAACCACAAGTCCAAAATTGCTGAAACCACTCTCCTCCAACTCCTCTTGTGTGGGGTTCTAATACATGCACAGAAGGTGGGGCCACACAGTTGAGATCATTTGGCACAGGTGACAGGAGTCTCCACAGGCCTCATTGGAGCACAGGGAAGGGACCCAAACACAGCTTCAACCCTGAGTTGTTATACGTACATACGATCAGCACTTTAATGCTATCAAGGGTTAACATCTGATGGTTTGTGACAGAAGGCTACAAGCAAGAGTGAAAGGGAAGGTCTACAAGAAGGTAGTGAGACCAGCTATGCTTTATGGGTTGGAGACGGTGGCATTAAGCAAAAGACAGGAGGCAGAGCTGGAGGTGGGAAAGTTAAAAATGTTAAGGTTTGCATTGGGTGTGACAAGGATGGACAGGATTAGAAATGAGTATATTAGAGGGGCAGCACAGGTTAGACGGTTTGGAGACAAAGTCAGAGAGGCAAGATTGCGTAGGTTTGGACATGTGCAGAGGAGAGATTCTGGATATATCGGGAGAAGGATGCTAGGGATGGAGCTGCCAGGCAAGAGGAAGAGAGGAAGGCCTAAGAGGAAATTTATGGATGTGGTGAAGTAGGACATACAGGTGGTGGGTGCGATGGAGAAAGATGCAGAGGACAGGAAGAAGTGGAAACAACTGATCCGCTGTGGCAACCCCTAACGGGAGCAGCCGAAAGATGAAGAAGAAGAAGAAGAAGGGTTAACATCTGAATGTGTTAGACCAGTTAGATTTTCATGCGAAACTCTCAAAACTGAGTCCTGAGATTTATCCTGCCTTGATTGATAACCTCATTTTAAACCTGCTTTTTAGTTTAGTAAGTTTATTTTTTTCCTGTTGTGACATTTAAATTTACGAGTTCAACAATGCTTTTGAACCGAGTAGGTAAATTGCACTTATACATTTTTTGAACTATGCTAAAACACTAATGGCAAGATAAAGGTTTAAAAAAGCTACAATAATATATAAAAGTTAAAAGAGTGACTCACACTGTGTATCTGTCTCAAGTATTTTAATTTGTTTGTAAGTGCTATGGGAGAGTTGTGATTAAAATGTTTATTTGTAACAAAGTGTAAACCAGCAAAATGTAGGAAACAATGTGAAAAGAATAAAAAATAAAGTAGTAAGGCTGGAAAAGTTCATCTCTTTGGACAGGTTTGATGTGCTTACTGACAACAGAGGGCTCGGAACCCCTGCGTGTGTATGCGATGCCCTGTGTTTGTATGTGTAACTGCATGTGCTAAAACTGTTTTTCAGTGTTTTAAGGATATTTGCTGAAGTTGCTCTAGAGCTTTCAGATGGGTTGGGAACACATTATTTTCACCTTTAAACAAATGTAAAGTATGTGCAATTTTGATTTGCGCAGTGTTTTTAGGAACGAATCGTGGGTTAAATGGAGTGAACCTGAATTATTACAAATATGAGTACTAATTCTAGGAACATATGTGGCATTAATTGTTGCTGAAAATGCATTCATCGTGTAATTTGTTATTGAATATAAAATTTGAACAACTATGAATACATTTACTTTGTATTGGATTGTTGGATTGTTGGATTGTTTCTCCACTGTGAACATCATTATAGTACAGCACTGTACATGCTGCAACCACTAGAGCCAGCAGTTTAGTGGGTTACGTAACCCGAAAGCTTTACTGTCCAAACATACTGTACCTCACTGCTTGAATACTGGTTACAGAGCAGTGTCTTCAACATCATACGGACTAAGCAACCAGCTAGACTTCAAATGTTATGTTCGCCTGCCAAAGGATGTCAGTTTCAGAGCAAAAGTTCCCCATCTGCTTAAAAAAGGAAACGTTTCAATAAGTTGTTGCTCAGCTTTCAGATTATTCCCTGCTTAGGTAGCCTAAGCAGTGTCAATGTAAACATCAGTAGTGGAATAGCTTTTAAATAGTGAGGTCAGAAACTGTTAAGTTAGCTGCAGTGAACTGGTTATACTTGTATAACTTGTTTTCAAGTCATCACTACTACGGTCTGTTTTAATATCTTAAATCTATGTTGCATTGAATGTAACTAAATCTGTGGGGTTTCGGCTTCCTTTGTATTGTGGGTATCTGGACCGAGTGTCCTTTTCCATTTGCTGGTTATCTGGACAGTTTTTCTTAGTTTGAGACTTACTGTGTGATGGGACAGGTCAATGGTGCTAGCAGTAATGATTTGTGAACAGCTTAATGAACAAACCTGAGACTGTAAGTTTCCTTAGACAAAGATATTAGATTGTGGTCCTTTGTTTGTTTTATGTTTTTTCATTTAGTATAACTCTCAATATCTGCTTTTCCTGGCATGCCAAACTTATTGAAAATATTTTAAAAAATAAATTAAAACTATATTGAAGCTATTAATATTGCCAGTGGTTGAAAACATTTATAATTTAAATCAAAGTAACCTGATATTTGAACAGTTTTTTGACTGGAGACTCTTTGGTTTATTGCTACTGAAGCATATTTTTGGATGTGAACTTTTGCCTGAGTAAATTTTGAAATGCTTGTCCCACCTCGGCACTTGCATTTCATCACACACCACAATACCATCTGTTTTCTCACAATAAAAGGCTCTTTGCTAATCTGCCAAAGCTCAGCAAACCCCCAGGTAGTCTGTGATTATTTACTGCACCACAGACGTCTATGACTGATATCCGTGGAAGATTAACATTGCACGAGCGTCGGTTGTCTGTTTTTCTGTCCTGAACTAGGCAAATCGGGTCACTCAAACACTCGAGAGGACACAAGTATTTTCTCACCGTTGTTCTTTAAAGTGCAAAGTCTAGAAACAACCCTATGGAGGCCGTCACACCAGAAGGATAACACAGGCCAGACAAGCAGGGTACCTGAAACCCTGAAAGAGTTTAATAAAATTTGAGTAAACATTGGTCTACAACAGGATGGCTTGGTATGCTGAAGTTCTTGAGGTCACCAAGAGTCAGTCTTGAGTAAAAAAACAAACAACAAAAAAAAAACACTGATCTCTCTCTCTCTCTCTCTCTCTCTCAGTCACTCACTCAGTCTGGAGCCTATCCTAAAACTGCTGGGTACTTGGTTAGGAGGGGTATGCTGTCCCCTTGCCCCTTAAAAAAACAATAACAATAATAAAACAATTACAAAATTCTCTGCAAGACAGAAGGAAAGGATGGCAATCATGAAAAAAAGTATACCTTTTTCTGCTTCTTTCAGACTTGCTGACCCAGGGTTTGCAGCGTTTCTGTTATCCCACCTTCAGGCCTGTGTGCGCACAGCCCAGCTTGGCTACAGCACCAGGCCAGGGTGGGTGCAGAACTGTATCTGCATGAGCTTCAGGTGGAAAAGAAAGAGTGCATATAATTTAGCCCCCCCCGTGTATCCCTTGTGAAAATGGATTCATGGAATGGTACACATTTTCTGCACCTTTGTGTCAGACTGAGAGAGAAGCGGTTCATTATGCTGAGAACAAAAACCTAGGCTGATGAAATACATCGGAGCCATTCCAGTGACACAAGCATCTGAGGGCCAAAAATGAAGAACGGCCATTACGCCTCTGCTGACCCTATGCCATTCACCCTGGCTGAGACTGCAGGGACTTTTGAGGTGTCGCCCCACATCCTGTAGGAAAGCCCCAGCTTTGATCCCAATACCCCCTGCTATATGCACGCTAGCCCAATCCATCACGAATGACAAAAGCTGGAACCCCAGAGCTTCGCTCTCTCATGCCTCGGCCCCTTGGTGAGCAATTAAGCTCTCCAAGAGTCAGATGGGAAAAGGGATGTTTTACACAGCAAGGTCGTGGCTCTACCACCCCTTAACTCTCCACCCACCGCTCCATTCTGTCCATCTGAAAGCAGCCAGGCCTTTGAACTGTAGGCTGATGAATATTAACCGGGGGCTCAGATTATTCACTTTGTTCATTTGTGTTGACCTGAACCACCAGCTGCCAACTGGGCACGGCTGCTGCCAACATGCAGCCGGTCAGCCAGACCATCGCAAGGAACAAGGAACCCATCAGCTCTTGCAAAACGGAGGACAAACCACCCACTTAGCGGAGAACAAAGCACAAACACACCAGCAGCAGAAATCCTGCACAAAATTGCTTCCAAAAAAAGTCTGTTTCGCATTTAAAATCACCACATTGGCAACAAATTTCCAAAATCACAATGGAATCTCTGTCTTTGGAAGAAAGTTTAAGAAAGTAAACTGTCACCCTTATCTCCTTCGTTTAAGGGTGCAAAAGCAAGGCCCCTCCCAGGAGATCCGTACCGATACCGCGTCCGACGTCACGCACCTGGTTTTTCTTCCAAAAATGACATCTAGCAAATCACCAAGTATCTCACGGCAGGCAGCAGGGATCTCGCCGACATCAGTTTTGCCACGGGCCACCCCTAGTGTTTGTAAATGCAGTGCTGCAATGTGTGTAACCGGCGTTATTTTAACAAACCATTTCCCAGAATAATTCTCTCTCTGCAGTGCTCAGAGCGGAGAGGTTATTTGCTGACTTCTGTTCTTATTTTCCGAGACGTCTGATACAGGACCCAAAACGAAAAACTTCAGCTTTACCTGCCCTTGGATCTGATTGGAATTTTTACTGTTTAAATAACACCGCACATAATCATAACAGCGTAGTGATGCGATATTGGTTTTCAAGAAGAGTGACACATTTATTCATTTTAATGCCTTTTTGCAGATTAGTCAGAAAAATAAGCATAAATATTTCAGACAGGCAATTCATCTGATTAAGCTACACAGACAGGAGGAAAGTGGTGATCGCTGTGAGGTCATTTACTCCAGAAACTTCTGCAAATTGGTCTCACTTTAGCAAGTTTATGGGCCATAACGGTGGAATCGGATTGAAAAGGAAGTAGTGCCAGCGACACACAATGTTCTTTTTCCAACCTCGCAGCGCGATATCGTTCTTTTCAAAAATATTGACTCCGGTAATTACATTTTCCCCCATTCATTTACGGTAACTGAACATTTAAATTCTTTTTTACGCAGTCATGTTGTATTTCGGTGCTAAAATCTGTTGTTCTTTGTATGTCAGTGCACATTTTGATGCCAGAGTTCATGGTTTCAGATTTAAAAACTAATGTGTCCCTGCTAAAAAAAAATAAAATATTAATTTCTCATCTCTCATTTGTGGCAAAAGGCAATCATTGACATACTGACCACCAGAATAGCCATCAGTTCCCAGTTACGAGTGGTGTGTGTGTGTGGGTGTGTGGGGGGGTGAAAGTATTTGTTTTTTTTTTCCAGTTTCAGATGCAAGGACACAATCTATTTACTAAATCCTATCTTGAACCGGGTACTCATCGAGGGGATCCAGACCAAAGAATGCTCGGAATTTTTGGAATCTCAAATAATGGAGAATGGAGAAATCTTTTAAAATCTTATCTGGCTCCCTCTTTTTCTTCTCTGGCCAGAAGAAATGTACAGAGACTTGAAAAGAAGAACAAGAGGGTGGCAGTGTGACAGAGGCCTTGGTGGCAAATGTCCCAAAACACTTGTTTTGTGGGGAATGGTGGTAAGAGGGATAAGAGAAATGGCCTTCTTTTTTGGACTGAGAAGTCACACATGTGAGGAGATGCCACGCAGCCTTTAATTTTCGCCCTTCGATGAAGATGTCGAAGCAAACAAAAAAACTTCCTTTCGTGGGATGGTGCAAATAGCATTTGTAGACGCGTCTGACAAATGTTACATGCTAGTAGGATGCCACCAGGGTTCAATTTTTCAGCAGATGTCTAGGAAAAAAAATGTTTCGCACAGAGCCAATCACAAATAAAGACCCATTGGATCAGCAGAACCTCTGGTCATTTATCAACGCTCTCTAGACGTAGTGCTCAAGGTTCTGCCTCACCACATTCCCAGACCCACTGGCCATGTTGTGGGTTAACCTTGCACCGTCACTGCAAGCGGCAAAGATCGAAAGTCCAAGTGTGAAATTGCAAAGTGAGCTTTCTGTCAGGTTTTCTGTATTTTTTTGATCCAATTTCCCCCCCACCGTGACCTACTGCTTCCTACAGGGCTGCTCAGGGAGGCCTCCTCACTCCTCCTTGTGAGTATTTCATGAGAGCAACACACCACAGCTTTTGGGGCTAAACACAGTCCATTTCCTTCACTGCTGGAGGCCATTGTGTTGAACCCCTGGACTGCACTTGGCCCCCTTGGGATGGAGTACCGGCAAAGCACCCCTGCTGCTTAACCAGCAGGCTGTGGTCTCATATCCAGGTGGCTGGGGGCAGGGGTGGTCAAGCGAAGCTGAATGGTTCATGGCTCTAACATTACACATCAATGTGGAGGACCACTAGATTGAAACCATCAGTGTGGGGGGCACTCAGGGCCACTTTGCGCCCAGACCCCTTGCTGGTGTTGCCTTTTGCACAGCTCACCTGGTGAGATGTGGAGATTGTGTCTTCACGGTGATGGCAAGGTTGGACAACCGTGACGTTGTACTTGCTGCTGACACTTAGAAACACCTCATCCCACACATACCCATGCACACAGAGAAGAGGTAAATAGGAGCAGTAACATCACAGCAACGCCACTACGGGAGCCCTGCGCTACACAACGGACTTAAAACATCCTGATTAACATCTCATTAAAAGCCAAGAAATAATTTTGCAAATTCTCCTTTCACTTACAGGTATTATTCTGAAGAATGGAAAAATTTTGAGATGAATTGAAAAAGGGAAGAAGCCAAATTACTTGGAGACATCAGCAGAGGGATGAATTAGGATAACCTGTCAGGCCATCTGGAATGGGGGCTGTCAGGAACACCAGCTTGAAGGCAGTTCCTTCGACATGGTGCCATGTATTACAGGAACGATTGCAACTGCTTGGGTAATTTTACTCAGCAGATACATGTCCACCATATGTCCAAAAGTATTTGGACACCTGAGCATCCATCACACCCATATGTGCTTGTTGAACATCCCATTCCAGACCCTTGTGCATTAGTATGAAGTTGTTTTCCCTTTGCTGGTATAACATCCTGCTCCTGATGGGAAGGGTTTCCACCAGGTTGGGAGAGAAGGCCTGGCAGTCACAGTCGCTGTTCCGGTTCATCCCAAAGGTGTTCGGTGGGGTCGAGGTCAGCTGAAAAAGCTCGACTCAGTCATTAGAAGGGGGCCGCATGCTTTTGGCCGTACATTGTAACTTAAGAGGCATAAAGCTAATCTGATTTTCTGCTGTTATTCAGTTATGCAACTAGATGTTTTCACAGAAAAATGTGATGGTTCATTCATTCTTGGCACGAGCAGGCAACTTTTGGATTAGAATAGAGACTTGTTGGCTGCCGTGTGGACGTCATTCTCGGGGGGGATCCGTACAGTGTGCTCAGGAAGCAGTTGCTGTGAACTGCGTGCTCCGGGTAACAAAGCAAAGACTTGTGTCATGCAACCAGGTGACACCAGTGCTATTGTCACACACAGTGAAAATATCTGACAGCTTTGGACACAGCCGGCTAATTTTTATGAATGCCCAGACGAGAGGCAAAAGCCATAATGCACGGTGCATCCTGTTGACACAGAGGAAGGAGGTATTGGTGCTTGCCGGTAACAGCTGTGATTTGGGACCGCTGTGTGCGGGGACCACCAGCAGTCGGTTCAAGCGAGCTGTGGAACTCAACCCCCCACCCCCAGAGGAAACGTTCGTCACATTGCATGCTGGTTGCATCATTTACCACTGCTCCCGAGCTCTCTAAACACGTCTGCCCCCTTTTTGCAAGCGGAGAAGAACAGAGCTGTGCAGAGGGCCTCCTGCAGATGTTTGTGTAGAGATTAGTGGCATCATGCCTTCGGGCTCCTGCAGATCCAACCCCGCTCCTGCTTCTGGCCCACCACCCCTTAAGACACACTTTAGGGTGGATCTGAATGCCGGTAAAAATTCTTCAGAAGATGTGGTGACATGACACCTGTGACTGTAACCTTAAGGCTTCGAAAAAAGTTTACTTTTGCTCCTCTGTTTGTTTCGGTTAAGCAGTAGCTGAGGTGACAAATAACGCCGATGCCATGATTTTTAAAAACTTTTATTTTATATTACGTTTCCTACCTAAACCTTTTACCAACTCTCTGCATATCGAGCAGTTTATATTCTTTATGCTTGACACTGACGTGTGATGAGTAGCACCGGCACCTTAAAGCTCCCTAGCTGTGGATGTGGGTTAGCATTTATGTCAGTCTGTGTGGAATTTGCAAGTTCTCCCGTTGTTTGTGCGGACTTCTCCCAACTTTCTTCTGGTTCCCTCCTAGTGTTTTAGGTCTACGCAGGTTTCACAGTGATGACTATCTGACAACCTTGTTGAGAGTTTATTGATCAAACGCGAATACAGAGCTTCATAGTAGGCAGTTACATTGATCAAGATATGAAAGCCAGGTTCTTATCATGTTTCTCATGGGTGGCATCTCAGATGGATTTGTGGAGGACCCCATCTTCCTAGTTTTCCCCAAAAGAACGCTCGACCAGCTAAGAAAGCTGGGGTACGAGATAAAAGCACGCAGCCGCACCCTGCAGATCTGATATAATGCACACCCGCCTGGCCAAAACAGTGGTGGCACCTGCAGTCGCAACATTTCCAGCGATGAGGAGACATTTAAAATTCAGGGAAGGCGACTGCCAAGGTCCAGTTTGCATCATCATTGTTTCCGCAATAACAAGAAGCTGCATTTTTATTTATAATTTTTTTATTTTTTATTTTGGCCCTTAATTGGATTGCTTCGCCACAGTCCCTTATTGATATTTTTAAGCTGTAGTTCATTATGATAAGTAATGAGAAGATTATTGACCAGCAGCATCCAACTGCAGACTCCATCTGTGATCTAAGAGAGATGCGTCAGTTATGGGCCCCCAGAGGCAGGGGAGGCACAGAGATGGATGGGAACTTTGGGTCTTCCAGCAGCCCATCAACATGCAGTCAGGATGCTGCAGTCCTGCCAGCTGTTGTGGAATGGAGCCGTAATTGAACCTTAAAGAGTCCACGAGATCCGTTTCCACGCCGGCCTCTTCAAGTCGTACTTAGCATGCTGAGCGCTGAGACACTCGGAGCCGCGCCTCTTTGTTTATCCACAGCAGGCGCTTCTTTGCTTTGCTCTCTTCCACACCCTCTGGGTTGTTTAATTTATTTACCATATCAGTCTCTGTGTTGACTTTTTTGTTTGCTTATAGTCTCTTATCCTTTGTTTGTCCTGTACAGTAAAGTGCTCAGTGCTCAGCCTTATTTGAATAACGAAATACAAAACTTAAAACGCCCACCGCTGCATTTTCTTGTCTGTCTCAGTCCACTGTGGCTACCGTCACCCTACTGTGGTTGTCTACTTCAGCAAAAGGTGAAAAGGCCAGCGGCTCCGAGTCAAACGCTGTCTGCCAGTCGCTGTGCTCTTCAAATTAACCCATCATGCCATCCTCAACCGTCTCTCTGTTTACGCAATGAATTACTGTTCTTTTCTGCGCATGTCACTAAAAATTCAAGCTGATTTATCGCAAAGAAATTTTTGCAACTGATCTCTGGTTCTTCTATGTCTCGCTGCATGCCGCAATATTCCGCAGGCCATACCTTTTAGCTAATAGATGACCAGGTATTATGTACAAAAACAGAATATCCTAAAAAACTGTTTGACAGTCCCGCTGTGAGGACAGATAATTCCAATGAGTCTCGTCTGCCAACTCGATCCGCTTCACAGTCAGATTCGGCAGTTTGAATTCAAACTGACAAATCCTCACACCACCCGGTCAGGTCACAATCATCAGTTATTAACTTGTTAAGTTATTATCCCATCACTCCTCATTCTCAGTCAATCCCCAGTACTGTTAAAACCTTACTATTTCCTAGTTTGTGAAGCCTCACTGTTACATTTGCGCCTTATCCTGAGGACCTCTGTATTTAGCATTAGCCTATGCGCCAACTTCCGCTTCTCTTTGCTGCTCAAAACCTTGCGTGTTTTTTTTTTTTTGTTTTACTTTCTATTTTATATGGTTGACTGCCAACCATCCCTGACACCCAGCCGTTGCCCCGCAATGGAGCACCATAGCACCCGGTCCCAGCAGATGCTGACCACTTCAGGTTCATCCCCCTTATATCCCTGTCACCACCTGCTGACCCCCCTATTGTTAGCAAAGAATTTTGGTGTGCACTTGGATCCACTTTTCTTGCTTCCTTTAGGCATGTCTGCACAAAATTATTAATGCATTAAAGAGCAATGCTGAGACATCAAAAATATTTTTTTTTGCTGTTTAGTGGATCCTTTTTTTCCAAAACATGCAATATTTTGGTTTGGACATGTGCAGAGGAGAGATGCTGGATATATCGGGAGAAGGATGCTAGGGATGGAGCTGCCAGGCAAGAGGAAGAGAGGAAGGCCTAAGAAGAGATTTATGGATGTGGTGAAAGAGGACATGCAGGTGGTTGGTGTGACGGAGAAGGATGCAGAAGACAGGAAGAAGTGGAAACAACTGATCCGCTGTGGCGACCCCTAACGGGAGCAGCCGAAAGATGAAGAAGAAGACGCAATATTTTGCTAAATTAACTGAGATTGCTAAGGGTTAATATGAAGACGGGATTTGCAGGCCTCGAGTCTGCCGTGCTCAAGCTGTAGGGCTGCGCGGCCTGGGATGTCCTGCGCAATATTAGTCAACTTAAAGAAGCTCCTGACTTCATTACTTCCCATTACCAGGCAAATGCACTAATTGAGAGGCAGGTCACTCGAGGTAATGTAGGAAATAATGTGGGACTCTGGCATAGAACCCCAGATCTCAATGAGCTGTCCAGCAGAGTGGAAAACATTGCAGACAGCTTTCTTCCGCCGCTCATGCGAGTAGGAAGAAGAACACTCTCTTTTCTAACAAGGCCTTTACTTTAATTCTGAGGCGTAATTCTTGCCAGCTGGCCATGGCTAAACTTAAATAAACATTTGTCTCTGCTGCACGGGCGAGCAAAGCAACCGGGCAAACAGCTATGACTTTGTTGTGACTGCTGCTGGGTTGTGAAGAACTGGAGCGCAAACTGTCAAAATCTATTCTTCCCACAGCAGCTGTGGAGCGGGAACCTATCCAAGATCACATTGCTCAGCACGTCTTTGGGAAGATTTTAGAAAAAGCAACAGGGAGCTTTTTATCTGAAAAAGGATTTTGCTCTTTTGGAATTAAAGCGACTTTCGGTTTCTTTGGTTAGCAAATGCACAGCATTCAGGGAGACAGAATTATCAAAATGGGTTGGATGAGCTGTGCCCAAACCCAACCTGTAGGATGCATTACTGAAGCTTCTGTCCACCAGGGTTTCATTATTTTTAGTTATTTGAGCTTGCAGAGAGGCCCTATGACCTTACGCAAACACATACTTTATAGGGATGTGCACCACTCCTCTCTTCTTATTCTCTGTAGATTTTTTCTGATATTTTTAGCATTTAACTTAACAAAGGGTTAAGCAGAAAGGTGATAGTCTCACCATTTACAAGCCATAAAAGACCACGCCATACTGCAGGGAAGTCTGGGAAAAGAGGGGATGTCTATGAACCGATCAGTGTCCTCCAGTACGAGGACTCCGGAGGGTACGGCTCTTTGACTCACCAGATCTGAAAGCACGTCTGAAGCGCGGTGCTACTGTAGCTCCATCTTCCCTTTTCCTGTCACCCAGCCAACTGCAAAGATTTCATTAATGCTAGGAAAGTACCGCGTTTCAGACGTCTGCACTCGTATGCGTGCAATAAGAAAAGCTATTAAGTGCGATCACAAGCTTTTCTTTTTGCTAAACTGCTCTTGGCTGCGAGTAAAAATTTCCAGCGCCGTTCACACTTCTGGGAACTTGCGTCGTTCACTGTTTTGATGTGGTGTCGGCTAAAAAGACAGGGACCTTAAGACAAACAACTTTATGAAGCTGCTGCATTCTGTAAATTACCAGCGTATACAGAGAAGGCAACCTGTGTAACTTTTCTCCTGGCTGCAATACAAGCATTAATAAAAAAACTACATTCACGATAACACAAATACAACTGACAATAGTATAACATCAAGGGAAAGCAGACACAGAAACACACACACGCACACACACACCTTGGAAGAATAGTGGCTTGGTTCCTTACTTTTGTTATGTGCATAGTATAATTGTACATGTTTTACATCATTATTCAGAATGTTCTTTTATTAAGTTTTACGGTCCTTGATACCCCAAAGCTGCCTTCTCTCAAAGAAAAATTTAAGCAAATTGTTATGCCATATTTTTGCATGCCATTAAATTCAATTAAATTCAAAGCAATTTATAGCATTTGTGGCAAAATCCCGGTGATAGCTGAACTGCTCAAGTTTAAAAGAAAACCATAGGGTTTGAATGCATACACAAGTCACACGCTTGACCCACAGAGAATATAAACAAAAAAATTATTTAAAATATTTATAAAACAGCTGCATAATTCATAAACTCCGTTTTCACTCGAATTCTAAATCTGCAAGCTGCTGAGTTCAACTGCTGTTTTATTTCACTGTTGTTGAAGCGATTTTAAAAAAAGTGTTCACCTGCGTTAATGGACACCAAATAATCTGCCACTAATTTAATGTTGATGCTCAGAGCTGAGTATTAATGCAATTTTACATAGAGTATAGGGTAGCAGTTCCAGTACTCAAGAATTACATCCAATTTGTACAGTTTTGTTTACAGATGTGGACGGCAACTATTTTTATTATTTGTTTCTTTTTTTTTTTGATAATGAGGAAAGCCTGCATGAACACTTGAATTGCTGAAATTAATTGAACTGTTGAATTGTTGTTGAATTGCTGGCACAGCATAAGGACCCTCTGGAGTAACCTTCTCCAGCAATGGGGGGGTGCCACTCTGGGGTGCCGACTGTGTGCAGCATACCTGGATCCGATGATGGTGAACGCTGCAAAAAAGTAGAGGCGGTCTGGTTGAAGGTTGTGGGATCCCAAGCAGCTCCTTGTAAGAAAACTTGAACTTTACCAATCCTCCTTCATTCTTCTTCCCTGTGTTCCTGTCCATATGTGCTTCCGGCTTCTTCTGTTGCCTTGTCCAGATTTCTCCATGTCCATCGAGTCCAGCAGTCCGCACGTCTCCAAGTCCAAGTCTTCCATTGCACTTCTGCACGTCCTCAGATCTCCCCTGCTGTGGTACCTGCTATAAACAAAGCTCTACACTTGAGCCCGCACCCTGTTTCTGCTATTGTGTGATTCCTAGCACATGGCATCTGTTAGGGGTTCTTTCTGTTATGTCTACATGGTCTCATTCCAAATGATGCTCTTGTGTGCGAACCAGCAACTAGAACAACAATATATCATATAATTAAACATAACATAAAATATACTATAGGTGTGTTGACAAGCTTGGTTTTTGAACCCTCCATTGCAGCCTTGCTAAACTAATCTACCAAGTCAACCCACTGCCTTTGTGGCTGAGTCCTTGAGAAGATCCCTGAGTATGAAACTAATGTCCACCCTTTGTTGAACAGAAGCCTGGCCAAGTGGCTCACGGGTACCACGAACACCGGATGGAAAATAACACTTGAATCCACGAAGACGGGTCCCAAACTACACAGCATCTGTCTTCCTGCAAACTTGGCTGTGCTGCCTGCTGTTTTAATGAAAACCATTCTTTTGTAGGCCTGTTTTGGGGTAGCTGGCCACAAAGATGACACGTCCTTGCGTCAGAAAAACAGAGAGCATCAATAATGAGAACAACAGCATATTGTACACATCCAAAAATACACAAAGCTTCATTACAAAAAAAATGAATTAATTAGCAGATTTATGGACCATCTGGGACTGAGTATGGCCTAAAATGACCCTTGCTATGATAGTGGGGCTACTCTGAATGACCACAAGAGCTGGAGCAGCAAGGCCTCCTAGTGCTGGAGTTATGTTAGTTTGATGGTCACCAAGTGGGGTCAAGGAAGCCATGGAGAGGCAAAGAGGCAATCTGCACAGAGAGGTGTCAATGCAAAACACACACACACACACACACACACACACACACACACAACCACAAACGCAGGTTTCAGGATGCATTAAATATCAAGGACAGCTGTGATTTATATGATAATACGGAGCTGCAAGGTTTATGCATTAATGCATGTTATGGGGTTG
The DNA here is from genome assembly GCA_018136845.1 of Heterotis niloticus. Classification (NCBI taxonomy): domain Eukaryota; kingdom Metazoa; phylum Chordata; class Actinopteri; order Osteoglossiformes; family Osteoglossidae; genus Heterotis; species Heterotis niloticus. The sequence goes on from CM030896.1 coordinate 10,471,865, forward strand.
GCACTGTCTCTTGTGCCTTGCTCGATATGTCCCCAAAGCAATTAAAAAAATGCATTTTCAAGATTATTTCAAGACTGTTTGGGTTCGTTTGCATTAGCAGATGTACTGCTGCACACTTGTTGCGCACCTGTGTTGGTGTAAATATGCTCGCACAGGTCAACTTAACATCTGGCTGTGCATCGCTTTCCACCTTTAAACAATATAGGAGAACAATTATGTAAATACTTTTGATCGCCTTAGTATTCAACTATGTATAACAAAATATTTCATTTGATTCTGAAAATAGCGAAATAGTGTGAACAAGATTAAGGGGAAAATATGGGAAATGTGTGGCTCTTCATTGTATCAGGAAATATATTTCACTCTCTGGAGCTTAACTCAGTTCATTATTGTGTGACTTATTCTTTGATATTCCTTAATATAAATTTCAACGTACAGCTTCAAACGTACTTTGATTCCGACATTCATCTGACACGCATCAAGCGTTCTTATTCAGCAAGCACACGTTAATTCAATAGAACAAGCTATAATTTTCATTTAAGCATAGTAAATACTTCTTTAAACTGTTTCAGAAATAACATCAAGGTTTACAGCACCGGCACGGGCATACAGCGCAAAGTTGTGATGAATACAAAACGCTATCACCGGCAATGAAAAACAGTCCCTGTCATTAAAAAGCGCTTTACAGCAAGTTGAAAGACAAATGGTCACCACTATTAGGCAGAGTCATTAGCACTGAACGTGGTGCATCATAACAGGACGGCATGTTGAAAAGAAGCCGTGCGTAGTCTAGCAAACAAAGCCTTGTCTTTGATCTTATTGCTGCAAATCGCAGTAAGACTCACACAACTCAAGGCTGGGTCTGAACAGGGCAATTGTCTATGGGGCACTTGGTTTTGATAACTGTGCAGAACCGTCATTATTACCAATATTCCGCCTGCAAAGGCTGCAATTATCTGAAATAGCTCAACAATACACTCGGAGCATAAATAGCAACACTGGCAAAACACAACAGTGATTTTATCTCTCCGGGACAGACACCAGACAGCCATCCAAACATGCAACCGTGGGTAATGCAGCGATTCTTCGTTTAGCGCTGTTTTGTTATTGCGCTCGCAGTGCGCGCGTGGTGCTGGCCACAGTGTGAGACTCTATTTTTTGCTTTTTATGCTGTAATAATCCTCATTCTTGCATCTCTCTGGGGCTCTGGCCCCTCGCCCATGGGGGTGGGATATATGTTTGTGCCACGTCCCTCCCTTGATTCCATTAGTTGTGTTCGCTATACACAACTAATGGGCGGACAGGCTCATATCCATTTCCTCCTTGTGCACATTCTGGATAAGTTCCAAACTTCTGTACTTCTGACTCCTGAAACAAATTACTGTAATAGGCATTGTTTTACTCGAATTTCCAAAAGCCTGTATTTAAAATATTTTTAATGATGAGCTGACTTTTGACTGTTGCCCACATTTATGGTACACACACAGAGGTCTGTTATATGGCAAAACACTGTTTGTTCTGGGGTTCCTTGGGAGGGTGTGAGGATTTATGGGACAGGGATGGTTTCTTCTGCTGGTTTCCTGAGGGGGAGGGGCCTGGTTGTCATCATAATTCGTATGAAACAAATATATTTTTTTGACTAACAACATGACATGCTTGCAGCTAACATATGAATACACTGTTAAGCAAATTAAATATATTTTTACCATTTGTTCTGAAAAAATATATTTGAAAGGGTTCCAAAAATACATGCAGGATGGCTTAATATAACTAATTGCGAACTCATGTGGAGTGAAGCAAATTTACACATCTGGTAGAATACAAGCAGCTAATTTTGGTGCAGTCTGAAATAAATAAAAAGCATGTCTGCTTCTGTGAGATCTTTAGTGCAGAACACATTGAGAAACTTGGTCCAGTTTTCTTAGGTCGACATTTCAGAGCTGAGTGGGGGGGTGGTGATGCCATTAAGACAGAATGGTGAGCTGGCAAGCCTCGAACCCGAGACCTGCTGCTCTGACCTTCAGAGCAGTTTGAACAAGGCGCCAAGAGCCTTTAAGCACAAAAAACCACAGAGCCAGCATGTCTCCATGTCTGGTGACATTTATAGGGAATGACCGGCAGGTGGGTGTGGAGCTGCCAGTCATATTAAAGCAAGCAGAGAAAATGGCTCCTCCAAGCCAGCAACTTCACAGAACTGTGTTTATATTTGTTTGTTTTAATTACAAAAATTACATACGCAATTTGGGGGGGGGGGGGGATCAAGATGGTTCGAGATGATTTGTACTTCCAGATGTAATGTTGTGCACCTGTGCTTCTGCAATGCATGCATGCAAATGCGTTCACAAAGGTCATACGGGCATCTGTGTTACGGATCTGATTCTGTGCTGAAGCATCGTGACATTTTCAAGTCATAACAACTGATTCATGCCAGAAAAATGCTTCAACTCTGAATCATGAAATGCACATACATGTATTTTTAGACACACGTGATGTATCTGCAGGTCTTCATTCAGCATTCATGCAATGCATTCATGCAATCTACGACTGAATAATTGCACTTTTTTTTTACAGCTATTGCATCTCTTGTTTCAAAAAAAAAAAGATACCACGGTGGGAGGCCGTCAACACATCAACACGCTTTCCTCCCCTCAGACAAGGTTTTCCGCTGCAACCGTTCGAATAAATGAAGCACCAATTTAGCATCAATTTATCAATTAATAATTAATGAGGTCCATGTTACCTCTACGAAGCAGCAGGGAAGTCAGATGAGAATCAATGTGACTGGCCGCACGGTGCCTCGAGAAAGGCTTTAATGCCTCTAGAGGTGTCCGGTGTCACAGCCGTCTCCGAGTCCTTCGTTCTCATTCCGGGTTTCATCTGTTCTGCTGCAACTGGGCTTTAATTAATCTGTCTAGCTGAAGCATCAGTTGATACTGCCCACTGTCATGGCGATGAGTTCACTACCGGAGATGTTTGAGACCAGTCAGCCGGCGATAGTGACGCAACGGGATGTTGGGCGGAAGTCAAAACAACAGAGTGGTTAAAAAAGGTTTTCTTTTAAAATCTGTGGAGCCAGATCAAGGGGTTCCAGCATCTGCTGACATCTTCTCATACTTCTTCATGTTTGAGTCTTACTTCCCAAGACTCCTGAGCAGAAGCATCATGGTTTTTGCTGCTACTTTTAAGCACGATATCTATCCTTCCACAGTGTCCAGAGTCTATCCCAGAAGCCTAGGGTATGTGGTGGGAAATACACTGGATTTAAAAAAAAAAAAATTCTCTAAATGTGCAGAATGATTTATGCTGTTAACATATTATTTGAATGTGATAGATCACTGATAAGGGAGACAAAAGGGGCTTTCTGAAAGTTATTTAAAGTAAAGGTAAAAAGAGTGGAGGGCTTAAAAGTGGAAAATGGAATGAACTGTTGCTATGTTGTCAAACTTATTTTGCTGCTTAGTTTTCGCAGACAGTGTGCAAGCGTGTGACTAGCCTGGGGGTGTGCAAGCTGTACTCCATGGAATCTCCAGAAATCCCCAGAAGCCCCCAGAAGTTAATGACTGTAGCTGGCAGGGCAGGAGGAATGTATGGTTGGGAAGTGGAATAGTGGCGTGTCTGTCAGGTTTCATACAACCACAACTTAAAAAGTAAAAAAATTGCATAAATAAGTAAACCAACAGACTATGTGACCACTCCCTGACCAATTTGCTGGGGCAGACAGGCAGTGGAAACTACCAGTTTGACTTTGACCATTTAAAATGGTAGATAAGGAACTTTTACAAAGATTTACCCATTGGCAAAGGGCATTTTTACTCTCAGTTCAACGTAAGTACCTTGCTTTATGCTTCTGTAGCAGGAGTGAGAATTCAAACTCTTCACATTGCAAGGTAGTGGCTTTAATCACTACAAAGTCTGCAGCTTTCTTGTTTCCTTCAGATTTATCCATGCTATTGTGTAAATACAGCCTAACATTATTATGGACCAGTCACAACTGATTCATTTGTGTAAGGGTTATACTGCATTATGGTATCTAAACTAGACATTTTCATGTCTTATCCAGTTTGTTTAGTAGAATATAAGCAATCCATTTGTAGGTACAATGGTTTCAATTGGTTTCTTCTGGTTTGGCTTATGGACAGGTTAGAGATGGGCTTCACGATTAGATTAGGTCTTCTCCCAGCTGTCCCCTAAGGGAACATAATGGCCTGAAAAACACTTTGGTAGGTCAATCACTGCCATCAGTCATCCTGCTCTTCTGAGATTACCCATCAGATGACAGGTGCCCATAGCGGTTGTCAGGCACATGTGTTTGAGTGGTGAGGCCCACAATTTGGCACCCAGCACGCCACAAGTACAGTTTGACTGACATCCTCAGATCAAACCTCAGATTGGTTTGATGACAAAAGCAACACAGGAAACAGAATTACATCCCAAGGGGACACTTTCTGAGCATGCTAGCATTTTCTTGCATGTTTCATTTGTCACCGTTTTAAATTTATTTACTTTGCAGGTGCATTTCTCTACAGCAGTTTACAATTAATACCACAATGCCATGCAAAAATATTCAAACCCCTTGAAAATGATCTAGATTGAACTGAATTATAGATTATACTTACATATATTTTTAGTAACTAATAGTTTAATTAATTTTTTATGTGTTTCTTATTGTGAATCCATTTTTGCCAACACTAAGTTTTTCAAAGCCAAGTATTTCGTTTGCAGATGTTTTTTAAAGAAAATTGAAAAAGTTAAATATACTGGTTGTATTAAATATTCAAACCAACATATTAATATTTGGCAGTCCACCTTTAAATATTTTGGGGTAAGTATGTACTAGCTTTGCACATCATTTAGGAGTTATTTTTCCCATTCATGTTGGCACACAACAGGTTGTTGAGATTGGTTGGTTTCAAATAGTTCCATAGATTCTCAGTGGGAATGAGGTCAGGACTTTGACTAGACCTTTGTCCTGCTGTTTTTTTTGTCCTGCAGAAAGGTGAACTTTCTCTCAATCTTCAGTTTCTAAACAGACTGAAGCAAGCTCTGTTGCTGTATTTCCCAGAATTTTGCTTCATCCTATTATCCTTAAGATTTGACATGATTCCCCATCCATGCTGGTGAAAAACTCCCCATAGCATGACACTGCCACCACCATATTTAACTGTAGGGATGGCATTTCTTGAGGCATGGTCACTGTTAGATTGCATTACATTTTGTGGATTGGATTTTGGTACAAAAGCACAATCTTGGTCTCATCTGACCACAGAACATTTTCCCCCAACTTAGCTTGGATCTTTAGATGTCTTGAAATTAATTTTAATTAATAAGGATTTTTTCTTCTGATCCTCCCATGCAGGCCAGTTTCATGAAAGATATACAGCTGATACTGTGGACTGGTGCACCTTTCCTCCACTTTCAGCAACTGACCTCTATCCTCCTTCAAAGTAATTGTTGGTCCCTCTATGCACCCTCACATGCCTTCATATTGTTTGGATGCTGAGTTTTGAGGGACAGCCTTCTCAGTTATTGTCTGGGTGGTTTCATGCAAGTTCCACTTCCTGATTATTGATCCTGGAGGGATGACTGGGAGATCCAAACATAACAATGTCACACAGGTTGCACCAGGTGAAATGTTGATCATGTAAAGAGTTCAGTTTTGGGCCATGTGCTCCTCTGTAAACCTTTCATATAACACAACTACTACCGTTGGTCACCTCATCATACCAGAGCAATGTAGCACACACACACACACACACACACACACACACACACACACACACACACACACACACACACACACACACTATATATATACTGTTTAGAATAATGAATTTGTCTGAAACCATGTCTTTGGACAGTGGGTGGAAACCAGAGTACCTGAAAGCAACCTATGCAAATACAGACTGAGCAGAGATCAAACCTACCTTTTGTCACAACTATCCAGGTTCTGTGAGACAACAGCATTCTTCCCTATGCCAGTCTGCCACCGATGTATGGTGTTTTGGAGATTATTTTCAAAAGCAAACAGCATTTATTACAGCAAAATGCAATTATATATGGAGCTCGCACACAGTTAAATATTCTATAAAAAATCTGAATTAATGGTTACTATTCTTGATTTACATCTTTGCCATGCATCCCTATGTACCCCTCACACTATATTTATGTTCTCACGGTTTTGCCATATGCACGTGCAGTATTTCCTCATATTAACATGGAAAAATAGTCTTTTATTGATCTACATGCAACAGTAATGGAGAAAAAGAATCGTCAAACAGCATCCATGGTCTAAAGAGCCCTAATAGTGTTGATCAAAGGTGAAGTAGGGAGGAGAATCAATACAAAAAGTTTCACGTAATGTGGTGCGGTTTGGCTGATGCATTATGCTGGAAAACATTGCCAGTCATTCTCCTTTGAAATGAGTAACTCTTCAGGAGCAATATCACCAGAAGACAAGACCTGAATAACAATGGCCTTTCGGAGGTTGTAATCCAAAGGGAACCGGGGCAATCTGGCCCTGTCTGATTTGTAAGATGCAGAGGCGGACAGACAGGCAAGTAAGTGATCAATGCCCACTAGTCTGGGCCAGGCCCTCCTGCTACATAAAGACACACTGAAACACATACTCTTGGTACAAGAAAATATACCCATTGCTCACAAAATGGGACTAATTTGTAGCTCAAAAACCATCTCATTATCAAACTTTCCATTATGAAGGGGTAGAACTGTCAGAAACATTGCAAAAAAGCTGTGGTACATTGGATGTGTTGGATTCAGAGTATTACCAGGAAGGCAGCAGTCCTGGGAGGATGTGTAGTTCTCTTTTGTCCTCTTTTCTGTAATGAACAAATAACAGCATGCAAGAATAAAGGAAAAATGAAAGAGTCAACAACAATATTTGCACTAAAGACAGATGGCTGTAGTATCAGAAGAGAACTCTTCCTCTTTTCTCTTGTAACCTCTCATAATTTCAAATTTTATAGATTCTTGCTATCCCAGTAGCATACTCCTTCAAGGTGCACCTTCCAGTCTTGTGGTTTGGGCATTGAAAAGGTGCTTTCTTTCATGGCAATGAAATCCCAGATGCATTTTACAATATTTACATTTAATTTGTTTTCAGTGTGATAATTATGTTATACAGGAGGCCATGTGGGCTGGATGCTGCCCCGGCAAAACATGTTTCACACAAAATCAATGTTTAAAATAAGTGAAATAGGTTACAGCAATCCCATACTATCTGAATTCTCTGCATCCACATTTTTTGCTGTAACAGCTCTTTAAAGCAAATAACAAAATAGTGTTGTCCAAACTTTTGCTATAACAAATTTTTACTGAAGCTGAAAAAGTGAATAAAAATTAAAATGAGTTAAAAAAAAATCAAGTAAAACCCATACAGTATTGCACAGGGTACTTTATTAAAAAATACTGTATACATTGTAATAAACTATAAGATGTAATGTTACAAAATTTATCTGAAGAAATATGCCCACGCTGGTGTCTTATCTGTTGTTTCAGCTAGTTTTATTTTGTTTGAATGTGTTTGTGCAACATTACCACATTTCCTACCCATTTAATTTTTAGAATAAACCTATTAATTTAAATCCCTGTTGTTCTGTCAAAGACACAGCAGTTTACTTTGACGCACGTCTTTCCTTTATTCAACATGTCATAACACCGAACTCCTGCTCCAAACCCCACATGTGCGCACTCTTCTTCTGTGTGTAACTTAGTTCCACCACCATGCAAAATGTCATGTACTGTACATACTCTAAAGTGTGTTATAAATATGCAAATTAATGACAATATTAAGTGCTTCCTAATGAAGTAAGTGCTTTATCATGCAAAAGTCATGATGACAGTTATATAGCTGTTTTCAGATGGGGTAGGAACACATTATTATTATTATTATTATTATTATTATTATTATTATTATTATTATATATTTTGCTGCCCGGCTAGCTCAGTCGGTAGCGCATGAGACTCTTAATCTCAGGGTTGTGGGTTCGAGCCCCGCATTGATGCAAATCCAGCCACTAGGGTGTGCACAAACTAGTGCATTTCTCGGTGCCGGTCCCAAGCCTGGACAAATGGTGAGGGTTGCGTCAGGAAGGGCATCTGGCGTAAAAATCTGCCAAACCAAATATGCAGACGATCCGCTGTGGCGACCCCTAATGGGAGCAGCAGAAAGTCGGTCGGTTGGGATTATTATTATATATTTTCCATTTAAAATAATAGTATATCAGCACTCTGTATCCTCAATTTGGTATCTGACCCATTTTTAATGTCAAGTTAGCTTTGGATGCTGAGGGATTGCAGTATTTCTGAGAGTGAATTTGTATATGATGGTCATCTACAGACACTCAAACACAGTTTTTTTACCCAGACCATTTGCTTTGGTGGTTGACATGTGCTGATTTTATTTGGAGGCTCTCTCTAGTTATAGTGGGCCTTTGTGCAGATGCCCGGATGCAGAGAGGAGGAGGGGGAGAGAATCATGTCCAAATTGGGTGCTGTAGTACCGCATCTCCCCCACAAGCTTGGCTGCTTATCTGCTGCCCAGAAGCAGTGCTGGAATTGTGTAGGCAAGGCCTGGTGTGGTGTGGGCTAATTGTGAGAGGATGCCCACAATATACAGTCCACTCCCTTAGAGGAAGAGAGATACTTTCCCCAATGATGTGAAAACAAATACACAGACACACACACACGCACACACCCAGTGCCCTGCAGCAATAGCACAACCATATTGAGCTAATGCAGGTTGAAGCCATCCAATGAAGAACTCCCTAATAAAAAATGGCTCTGTTTCAGTGTGATAGCTGTGGACATCCAGCACTTGAGCAGCTCTTAGCACTGAAGTGGAGGCTCAGGCAATTGTCACACCACACTGGGAACAAAGGTGTGCTGAGGCAGTGGCCACAGTAATGGTATGTTGTGCCACTGGGGCTGAGCTGTAGCTGAGGATGGGGGTGTCCAGTGAGTTTTTACATCACTGCCTTCTGCTCTTCTTGCTTTGGATTTGAATCATGCTGGTCCTGCCCTCACTGCAGATTTCTATGCTTTTGGGGCCTTTGTATGTATTTCCCAGGATCCCTGGTTGAGTCCAAGGATTTGAGAGAAGTCTTCAGTATTTCCTAATATCATTGCTTCTGCCCTCCTTCTGTCACCATAGAAAACACATGCACGCACACGCATGCATGCATGTTCACATTTTTTTCCATCATTTTGTGGATTATACATTAACTGCTATTTTGTTACAGTAAAGCATACTTAAGTCTATACAAATGAAACTCAAAAATATATAAAGGTACATGACAAACAAAAAAGAAAATATGAGAAGTATAATTATTTAACAAAGGCATTGTGTTTTACAGGGACATTTACTTTTTGGAAAGGTTGCATAGGTGCCTAGGCTGTTGGGCATTTGTTAAGAGTCCAGCTCAGTCTGTGTGGTGATTGCATGTTTTCCATGCATAGGGTTCCTCTGGGTGCTCTGGTTTCCTTCCACAGTCCAAACACAGGTAAACTGATCACTAAATTGAGCATAATGTAAATGTTCAAGTGTATGACCACCCTTCCATAGACTGGCCACCCATCCAGGGTATAGTTTCTAATGCATAATGCCTGGTGATTCTGGAGTAGATTCTGGACCATCATGAATCTAACTAGGATACAGTGGCTACTGAAAATGGATAAACTGTGGTGGTTGTGGTACAAGAGGAAACACAGATGTGGACTTTCCTCATAATGATTTATTTTAGTAAGCTGGAGAAGACAGTTATGAGGAAATGCCCACTTCAGAGAAAATTCTCTTTGTAAAATATATATAGCAAGAGCTCAGTAAATATAGGTGCCATAGCAACTCTGTGTTTGTTGACTGTAATTATACATATGTGTATGGGTTGACATGGTGCGGAGGTGTGTGTTACATCTTGGTGTGTAACACCGCCTGGTATGTGTTTGTGCTGCAATTGCCAAGTCCCTGTGTGTGATTTTGAAGGAAAGTCCATAAACTGAAGTATATGTGTGTGTTCTCTCATCTCATTTGGTGCCACAGCCCCCTCAATGTATAATAATTGCACACATTTTACTAGAGTAATTTAGCTTTCTCTCCAGAATCAAGGTTGTTTAAAGCAAGCTCATAGCTGTACACACACAGCAGCCACTCAGAACCAAAGTTGGACCTCTGGTTTCCTATATCAGCACCAAGCTGCCTCTGTGCTGCAGACACTCTCAAGCAAAAATCTCCAAAGTCTAATCTTTGAAACCAGCAGTGTGTGCAGGTTTTTTACTGCCCTTTCACGCGATAATTGATTTAACTATTGATTGCAATGACGTTGAATTGGTTTTAAAATAATGACTTCATTTAAGCAACTGAAAGATTTTCTAAAAGCTGCAGGGTTTTTCTGCTGGTTCACAGTTGTCAGGTTCTCCAGGGAATGAGGGAGGGGACCCAAGTGCGGAGACAACGTGAAGAGCTAGGGTTTGGTAAGGTAAACAAGGTTTATTTGGAAATACACACAGGATCGCAACACAGTCGCAAATCGTGGTGCTTCTCTGTCAAGATCCCTTGCCGGTGCCATCTGACCCTGTGCCTTTTATCTCTATGCTAATGAGATAACTGTAATGGGTAGGCGGACTCTGCCTGGCCGGTTCCTGACAACAGTCATGTTTCTGTAGAGGTTTGTGCAACTTTAATTTAACACCCATTGCTTGTCCTATACTCCCAAAAAGGATTGTTCAAAAGAATTGGAGACTCTGTGTTGAAGGCTTCATCTGAAGTAGATCCATCCTGGTTCCAGACCTTCAAACCCTGAAGGTATGTTCTGAATGAACAAGTGAATGACGAGGCCAAAAAGATATCATTCATAAAAAGTAGAGATGGCATTATGATTCCCCCTATCCCAACACCCTCCCAACCTTGGATGTGTCTTGGTGTCCTATGCATGAGTACAGACAAGACACGACCTCACTAGAGTCTGACACCCACACTGAATGGACTCAATACTGAAAACACAGACACTTCTTACACTGCACTCATACAGGGAAAAGATAGCACACATCAGCCGTCCTGGTACGCCATCTTCCTGCAATACCCCCAGGAGACCCTACTTACAGCATTGGTTGGAAGGTCTCCTTCTTCAGCCAAACAGCCTTCCTCAATGATGGTGTCCACAGGCAGGTTCTGGGGTTGCCACCATGAGATGCACACTCAGGACATGGATTTTTTTGCTCTTTTTGTGAACGCATGGGGATTGTTGTGGACCATTCCTTATCTAGATTCCTCCCCAAGATCTGTTGGCCAACTGAGAGCCTACCAGGTGCTCTTGGCTCCAGATGACACAGCTCTAAAGTTTATGGAGACGCACAAACCCCACGACAACAGCAAAGTGATGATCCTCCGGCAGGGCTGAATTTCTCACAGAAAAGCAGGAAACCCATACAAACCGCAGGAGTGCACTCTGGGTTCAAGCTTCTAAATCAAAAGTGTTAAGAAGATTGTGAAGCAAAATGTGTACAATATAAAGTGAAAGACAAATCTGTAAGCTATTCCCAGCATATTAAAACAGCAGTGCTAGGCTGCCTACCTGTAATATATTCATATTCAAGTGTTGATGGCAACTTGTTCCCTGGTCTATGATGCTGTTCTGCCCCAGATCTATACTGGTGACTTGATGCTGGTCTATGCTGGGGAATCTTGGTTAACCACCGTATCTGCACAAACTAGTTATTCAAGCAGACTTGCAACATACTTGTCAACTAACTTAGGTACTTACCTACCCGTAACTTTTTAATACATAAAAAATACAGTATGAAGTTGATATTTTTGTGTTAGTGCAATAATGCATGCCAAGGGGTTGATGAATAAATATTTTTTTAAAGGAAAAGTGCAGGGCCTTTGTTTGAACTGACCTGCACATCTGTAGGTCCTACTGTCCCTTTACCTGTTGTCCCTGTCTCAGCATTGACATTCTGAGTTTGGTTACCAGAGGACCACAAAGTTGTGGTGGTCATTAAAAGCACTAAAAAGAAAAACCCAAACTACTTTTTGTTGTTACATAAAGCCCATATGATCCCACCTAGGCACAAATAAAGATTCAGCTCAAAAGCATTAAGTTAGTAATCCCAAATCTGATATGTAGCCTGCAAGGTGTACGTTAACAAGCCAGATTTTGGAAAGTTTCAGAAAAAGGCAGTAAAATGAAAGCACTGGGACTCAGGTCAGTCCTGCCGTGCCCCATCCCCCTGTAAGCCCACTGGACTGGAACTTGTACAAACATCACCGTCAGCCATTCAGCTTGTCAGACCACAGTACCTACTTTGCCCAGCCTGGCACAGCAGGACTCCAGCTGAATAAATGAATAAAATCCACATCTAAGGTATATAAGGCCCATGTGTACTTTTCACATGATAGAAATACAAGGAAAATGAAAGTAATTAAAAGAATATTAAAAGTAAAAGTATATAAAAGTATGTATATTATATAAAAGTAATTAAAAGTTTTAAGAGAATGGTGTTTTATTGTTGCTACCAATGGTCTAGCATTACTGTCTGCGGCTAATGAGGCCCTTTTTAATGCCAGTACATTCAGAGTCGAATAGAGCGAGGGAGAGAGAGGAGAAGGAGGAGGAGGAGGAGGTTGTACAATGAAAATGAGATTTTTACTTGGAGAACCATGTTACACCTGTGCCAGTCACTTTCTGGGCAAACCTGCGGCAAACCTGTCAGGCGGGGAGAGATGAAACGGATTTTGGGCACGAGTGACATCAGAGAAGGGGAAGGGATAAATGAGTGGAGGCACACAGGGTGCTGCAGTGGGGCCTGATCGCATGCCCTCTGTGGAGCTGTTTTGCGTTTTTCAGGATTTCTCTACATGAACACCTGGGCCACTGATCTAAACTGCTATAAACCACCCCCTTACTCAACTGCTCCACAACATGCTACGAGTGTGAAGATGAGTCCTGGGTTCTCCTTGGTCTGTACCATCTATACTGTGGTAGAGATTGGAAATGTAGCCCTGCTGCTGCCATTGCCCTCTGTAGGGATGAGTGACCCACAGTTCTTGTAGACCTGCCCTTGGGCCTTGGTGAAAAAAGGGAAAAGACCCCAAATAGATCAGCAAGGTCTGAGATTGCAGTCACAGGGCTTCTGCCATCTTCAGATCCCTTTCCACTCCATTTCTGCAACCCCCTAGGCCGCCCAGCACGACTGCACATCTGGATCGGGAGGACTCCACCGAGTCTGCACCATTTCCCTTTTTTCTTTCCTTTCATGGGTAGCTGTTGGAATATCAATTTAATGGACATGTGAGATTGCTTGGTAGGGCTGCTGTTAGAAGGGTGGTGCGCAAAGACCTGTGAAGCGTTAACCCCCGGGTCTGTTCCCTGCAGGTTTGAACAGAGGGAAAATTATGTCGAGTGGAATATCGGCTTTGCTTCCTACAAGCAGATCAAAGCAGGGGGTCTCTCTGACGGTGCCGGATTCAAGCCATCAAATATTAAAACTGCAGATGAAATAGCTCCAAAGTGACGCCGCAGAACAATATGGGCAGCGGCACCGGAGACCGCTATTGTGGTCTGATGCTGACAACAGAATTTATGCGACGAGCAGTATAGCTTGGCGTCTTAGCAATTCTTCTCCTCCTCAATAATTAATAACTGCTTTGTAAACATGCAGCGGATTCTTAGAGCGACACCTGAAAGAATTAGTTGAAGATTCGAGGGGAGCATTCACCAGTGTCTCTGAAGTGCTTCGGAGTAATGATGTTTTTGTAAATTTGTATTTACAGAGTACAATTTGTTAATAAGGGCTATTTTGGACATTTACAAAGATTTTATACAGCGCATGTATAACAGAGGACCGCCTTGATCAGTGCAAATTCTTGTCATCATAATGTATTATTTATTGCTAATTTTGCATAAAGTTATGTTTATGAATGATTAATACGAAATTCTGTTTTCACCATTTTGTCTCCTCCTGGTCAAAGGAGGATTTGCTGCCAAGACAGGACTAATGAATTTATTGCTATTTTATTATTTAATTTCTTAGATTATGAATCCATTCAAAGAGACTTGCAATTTTACCCATTTTCAGAGTTGATATTTCTCCAGAGTAATTCAAGGTAAGGACTTTTCTTAAGGTTACGACAGCATGGTGCCTTGTGTATGCTTGTAGTGGTGCCCTTATAGGGAGGCTGTAGACTTGACTGTGTGGACACTGGCAAATGCAAATGTGTGATGAGGTCACATCACAGAACAGACCTGGTTTATACACCAAGTGGGACAACAGTGAGGGAAGCCTGTGAGAAGGATCGGATGGGTGACATGAAATACAGCTACGCTGTGCTCAGTGCTCCTTCTCTGCAAGGATATAAAGGTATGAATTAGGACTGGAGAACAGCAGTTCCTCTACTGCATATGGAAAGGTCAGAACCCTCGGAACTCATTTCCTTGAATAAACACACGGTATTCAGAGATCCTCAACTCCCTACCAAACAAAGGGATTTCAGAGAGCTTCTCTGTCCCAAGGGGTTGAGGAGGAGCCCACCTGCTAGAAACATACCTGGTTCTATTTCAACTTTAATTGGCTGGGACATGTCCTCCATTCATGACCCCAGTACCTCCTTTGCCTCTGTTGCACGGGCCGAAGGCCTCGTGATGACATTGCTGTTGATCGGCTGAATCATGCCTTTGTAACTGACACATATGAGGCCTCCTTTGCTGAACAAAGCCAGTTGGATTCTCGTTTGCTCTGTTAGGAGTGCTCAGGAGGAGGTAGGGAAGGGGGAGCTGTTGCGCGTGTTCATGCCATGCAGAATTTCTTATGCTGCAGTTCAAGCAGGTCGAGGAAATGCCATTTCAGAAGAAGCCAGATGGCACAAAAGAGCATTATCTATTATTTACTGTGGCTTTGTGGGGTGGTGGTACAGAGCAAAGCTGACCAGGGCATGTTTGACTGGAATCCTGCCTGGACCCTGCTTTTATTATTACAGGCTACAATTTGTTATCAGGTCAGAGGGCACAACAATGGCTTCACAAGCAGATGTAAACACAATTTCAACATAGGAACTTTTGGCAGCACTACGGATATTTGGAAAAACCCTCTATATAGTTACACAGTAACACCAGCTTTAAAACCTATTTGCCACTTAATAACTGAACTTACATATCAGTGTATCTGTTTATCCACCTACAACTCCATCATTCATAATCACCAGTGTTTGGGGTTTGGAGTGGCATGGAGTCTATTGCATATGTAAAGGGTGGGACTTGCGCGCACACACACACACACACACACACACACACACACACACACACACACACACACACACACACTTCAACCAGTTGAGAGTCATATATTCACTTGAAACACTCATCTTTGTGCCTGAACTATTTGGGGAAACCAGACCATCCGAGAAAAAACCCTCATGAGCATGAGGAAAACATGCAAGCCCTACACAGACTGAGCTGGATCAGAACAAAATGTAGAATTCACAGCACAGTAATATCCACTGTGCCATCATACTGCCTCAGTTACACCTGTTCTTGCTAAAACATGTCAACGTAAACAACAGAATGCAGACATAACTGAACCAGTAGCATTAAAGTTTTATTATATTGATCATTATAGTACTGACATAGCTCTTAAGTCTGACAACATTGACTTTTGTGTTGATCTTCCCCACACCAAATGCATTGCTTCTCCAACAAAAAAACAAGGGTCACAAAAGAGTTCAGATCCAGTTACAGAATTATGCTGAAGGATCTACAGTAGAGACTGACAAAGGCAGTAGGGGGGGAGTTTGCTATAGGGAGAAAATGGAGTAAAAGCCTCAGTAGCACAGGTTGAGGAGGAATGGGACGGTATGGGGAAGATCTTGGGCTACAAATGATCCGTGAGGGAAGATCCACAAAGCTGATTCATTCCTGAAGGAAGCTGGCAGCACAGCGAGGGTCATGTTTTTTATTTCTGCAGTGGCTTCAGCACCATCCTGCCACTCCAGCTGAGATACAAGCTCACCAAAATGACTGGATGTACCAGCAGTGTTGTTTGTTGTGAGCTGTCTAACAGGCAGAGTGCAGTTTTGTCAGGTAACAGAAGCACATTCTACAGAACAATTCTGTTTCTGTTCCTGTTCACCTTCCACACCTCTGCCTTCAAATACAAGTCTGAAGTGTAACATCTGCAAAAGTTCTCAGATGACTGCAGAAGTGGGGTGTGTAAAGAAAGGTGATGAGGATGAATACAGGTATCTGGTTGAGGACTTTGTTTCATGGTGTTAGTCAAACCACCTCCAACTGAGTATTCATAAAACAAAGGGGCTGGTGGTTGATCTTCACTGTGTTAAGGAGCCTGTAACCCTGGTTACTATCAAGAGTTCAGACATGGAGGGGATCTGATCCTATTAGTATTTGGAGGTCCACATTAACAATTAACTTTTGACTGGTCTCAGAACACAGATGCTCTGTATAAAAAAGGACAAATCAGGCTGTAGTTTCTTAGGAGGCTCAGGTCCTTTAAAGTGTGTAGTAACATCCTCTACATGTTCTACTAGACCATAGACTAACCCCTAGCCCTAACCCTGTAGACTAGACTGACCCTAACCCTATCCTAGAAAAATTTTTTTATTATGGATTTTTTTTTTTTTTATACTTCAACCAAATGATTCTTTATACATTCTCTGGGGAAGGTTTGTCATTTTATTTCTCAGTCCAGGGCCAAAAATCCTTATGTGGGTATACTGCAGCCTGTTTGCAACACCTTCCACCAATCATAAATAACCTCTCAAGTTTCTCCTTTGTCTAAGCTTTCACGCCAAAGTGTGGGTGGGACATCCCTTGTTATACTCCTGTTTTTGTTAGTCTTTTTACAGGATACTTTTTTCTCATGGGTCAGGTCCGCTACCATATATGGTAGATTTTAACATCTTATACAAAGGCTTCGATTCACAGGAAAAGGTTGTGTCTCCAGTTACATTCCCAGTCATACATGAGTGTAGATTATGCTGAACTTTTGAATGTGTGTATGTAAGAAAAAGTTAAATACAACTGGAAATATTTACTTGTTTGTTTTTGGTTCATAATAAATTCTTCCACACTATCCTATCGTTATGATCATAATAAGAATACATAGTGTATCTATAAAGAAAATTGGCATAAAAAGTAACTCATCTTTAATACCATTTCCAAGGGACACAATGAACAACAGAAGAGGAAAAAAGACCTTTACACAATGGTGTATCCCCTTACCCAAAGCTATCTTGCGAGTCTTTAGATCCTGACCATCCACCTCTCTTCACATTCCCGCAAATCAATTTTTGCTAAGAGGGACTGCTGCATCTTTAATGTGGCCCTGACCACCCACGTGTGCATTTTTAAGGATGGATTTTCTGTCAGTTTTTCCATGATAGCAGAACGTCAGGCTGATGGTGGACTCGGGGGGGAAATTGGCTTCTACAACACTCTTGGGGAATCTCACACTGCTGAGGTACAGTGTGTCAAATTTTGTTAGACTTGTGGTCACCAAATGCCCCTTCACCAAACCACCTGCAAATGGTTGCTTGTGAGCCCAAGAAAGAAGTCATGCCTGCAGGTTTTCTGCTTTTAAATGGGTCAACCACTAGACATTATCACTACCCTTATTAATGTTAACATTGATACTTAGTTACTAACAAACACTTCAGAGCAAAAATGTAAACCTTATGTCAACATTCATGGAGAAATGAGTACAGAATATGGCGACTGTTATCAAATGGGGATCCATGTTGCTACTAAAATTGACCTCCAACAAGAAGCTCCTGTCTGTTTAGAGCTTTCTGCCTCTATGTCACCCTCTCCCCACCCAATTTTCTTTACTCTTATCTTACTTGTCAGTTTGTTAGACAGACTTATACAATGGTCATTTCTAGGTGGGCCACACTGGAGATTCTGGAAAGAGTTTAAATCTCATCTTGGATGCCATGTTAAAGATTTGGCTAACAGGAGCTAACATATTTTACAAGGTGGCTAGACAAGAGGCTTTTAAATATGCCTGATTTATTTACTTATTCATTAAAAACATTACTGCTGTAGAATAGGTGGAAGCCCTCGTGGGTCTTTAAATGTCAAATGAATGAATTGCCTCTGTTGCAGGCAATCTCATTTATGGTAACAAACCCCACCTGGGTGCTGTTTTCCACCCCACTCAAAACAAAACCAACCAATAAGAAGGTGCATGCTGTACAAGGCAGGATTGATCCAGTCACTTAAGATGGTGATTCACAGCCGTATCTATGGGGCTGCTTCTGGCAAGCAAGACCTGGAGAAGGCTTTCCGCAAGATCAGGCTAGAGGAAAATCTCCACTGAATTTTGGGATGATCTCTGTTCTTCCCTGCCATTTGCATGCCAGCATGTCTCCACTCTATGTCTGGATGGGACTGAACTGCTACAGGGTGGCTCAGGGTGAAAGACAATCTCACCAACTGCTCTGTATTGTAAACTCAGTTCAATGTAGAGGACAATTTAAATCCCCTGCATACGTAAAGACAAAACAGCAACAAGCTAAAACTGGAAGCACAGTGAGTAAAATATTGGAAAGTTTGCAAAAAGCTATATGCCAATTATAGAAACTCTGAGTAAAGTAAGGTAAGTGCCACTGAATCACTGTCAACCTGTGGTGAGCACTTGTCCGACATTCACGGTGAAGCGGTTATGGAAATGTTTTATGACATTTTATGACTTCAATGCTTGCTGTTGGACTGCAAGAAAAAAACTGCACACAAGACACAGCTCAGGAACTGGGTCTTGGTTGCTCTACCTTTTTGCATGACTCTGCTGCTTTTATGTGAAACACAACTGGAATACCTACTGTTGTATAAGAGAGACAATGTCCATTCATCTGTTGTCATTAACTTCTTCAACTTGGTTAAGGTCATCCTGTTTCAAAAATAAAAAGAGTAAACACAATAATACCATAACGTGTTTAACAGAAATCTACACCGTAGAGTTTCTGTTTAGGATTCAAGAGGATATTTCCCCTTCTTACTTCTCAGTTTTGTGCTACTTCAGCCACACACATACACCACATTCAAGGAAACAGCTTTA
This sequence comes from Heterotis niloticus, assembly GCA_018136845.1. Classification (NCBI taxonomy): domain Eukaryota; kingdom Metazoa; phylum Chordata; class Actinopteri; order Osteoglossiformes; family Osteoglossidae; genus Heterotis; species Heterotis niloticus. The sequence continues at coordinate 10,490,945 of CM030896.1, forward strand.
ATAACATGAACACCCTTATATTTATGTCAACATAGCTTTCATTTTGCTACCAAATGGGGATCATTTGGTATCAAACATTGTTTTGTAAAGTTGTGTAGAGCCTCATTTTTATAATAAAATAGCATTAGTTTCTTAATCAATTTTAGGTGACATTTTTGTCTATGAACTGATTTTTTTCATTAAAAAATGTAAATTCAGTCCCCTCACAATAAGAATTTGCCTGCTGAGGTAATTTCACTTAACAAATTAACCCAGTTAGGTGAAAGATGGGATGTATTTAAAATTGCATTGAATTAAAATTTGAGAGTCACTTCTACTGTGAAAAGATTTGAGTTTGGGGGAGGTAATAGCACTCATCTGCAAATGTAACAATGCTAATGTGGCACATTTATGATGATGTAAGCTGGTAGTACTCTAAACAGGGCTTAGACAGTTGTTCCCCATGCCTGATATGGAGACACATTTGGCTTTCAGTGAAAGGCACAAAATAGCATCTGAAAGCCCTCGGGTACCTGAAGGAGGCAACCTCATATTCACCAAAGCACAAGGCACACCACACAAACACAACGAGGCAGTTAGACCTGAGCAGGCTACTGTACCAGCACTCAGAATAATGGAAAACAATATTGGTGTTTTTATATTAGCTGCAAACAGGATACTCAGATGACACTGGGAAGTCAAGGAGGAAATATTTGATTTTGTTATCCCGATATCCCTTTTAAACTAGGAGAACCCATTTTTTTCCTTCTCAGTAATGCACACAGTCTGCCTTGTGTTGCATTTTGTTCTTCAACATCAATGATGAAATGCTTACCTTTTCCTTGGACTATGCTCCACCTTTGCATTAGTGAAGGTTTTAGTACTGCGTGGAGGGAGATCATATTAAAATGGGGAATACGGCTCTTTATAGGGGGCTCTTTATGACCCTTTGAAGTGCTGAGCCAGGAAAAAGAGCCTTTGTTTAGGCCACTTATGGGCTGATGACCTTTAAAAGGGTTTTGTCACGGCCCATTCGGGCCTCTCTGTGCCATCAGCTACAGGACCTCTTTAAAGGGAGGCATCACGCAAGAACAAAGAGAACAGAAGCCGGCAGAAGGGGAGAAAAGGTAGAGAGGGGAGAAATGGAAATAAAATGCAGAAAAGTTGGAATGAAAACAGAAAAAGACAGATGGATAAGTCAGAGGTGCTACTGCTGAAGGCCCTGCAGGTACAAGATTAAAGCAAACTTTTCATAGGCAAAACAACTGTTTTAGTAAAAAAAAAAAAAGCACGGAGGAGGATGTGTTCCTGTTCCTTTCCTCAATACCAGTATGATCGTCAACATATTTGCTTAACCACATTAAAACCTGAGAAATGCGGGATACTAGCAGACACATGTATGCAGAATCATTAAGGAATGTGCATAGAAGCTACATAGTTCCACAAGCTGCTTAAGAAATCTAAAGATGTAAATAAAACAGCTTTGGGCTGCAACCTGCTTTGCAGCAAAGAGTACCATGGTAACATGCATGTGTGATGTTAAACTGTACATTTTGCAGGACTCTGTGACAGTGTCTGCCATAACCAATATTTTGATGTTGAACTCTGAACAGACCATGTTAGTATTATTTATTCATTTTGCTGAAGGCTTTGTGCACGGTCACTTATGATGCTGACTTGGTAGTTAAAATGCAGCGATTAACCCATTTATACTGTTGGATAATCTTTATTGCGTCAACTTAGGGTACGATCTCAGGTGCTACAGCAGGAGATGGGATTGGAAGCAGAGTCTTTTTGATGGGTCATTCAACTACTAGGTGGTGATGCTAACCATTATACTATTTGCTGCTCCTTCCAAACCCAGTTGGTATCCTTTTATGTACAGTTTTGGAACAAAATGCTAAGTGGAAATGATCCACAGATGAAATTCTGAGAGAAAGTTGGCTGGTAGCAGTATGCAGCTGCATGTATGAAAGGTGACGTTCCAGAAAGCACCTGACAAGTAGCACAAACCATCATGCTATCTTGAATTTGAACATATATCTACAATTCAGTTGTATCTTTCACCAGGCACCAGGTAGCACTGAGCTGAAGAAGGGAGCCTTGTAGCCTGAAGGCTTGGGGTTCATGCCAAAGTAGTAAACTTCAGCAAGTTAATGCACAGGTTATCACGTTGGATCCATCTATGTAAAAGATTTTAATTTGCTGTAGATGAAGTACCTGGGTAAGCAGGAAAAAGTTGATCTCTTAGACAAGAGTGCTTGGTTATGTGCATGGCATTGTTTCTCCATGAGATATTGTGATATTTCTTACTAGTGTCCAGACACAGTGTTTCTGAAACTCTAGGCTTGATCAAAACTTAGTAGTTGGTATCATACAATCATTTCCTTTGGTTCTTGTATCTTATATTGACCAACCATGTCTTCCTCCCTTCATATGCATTTTTGCCTCTCATCTCCCATGCAAGCAGCTGTCATGGAGAAGGCAGGTGGTGGCTCCCCATAAGTGACGTCAAGATAAAAAAAAGGACCCCATTCTTGGTTTCACAAGTGTTGTCGACAGCAAAAATATTTATTCAGATAAGAACAATTAAGCAATTGCTGGGCACGTCTGGACAATTCTGCCGTTGTGAGCACTCCTGAATCTCCTGCCTGCAACCTGTGAGTAGCACTGATTTCTGATGCAGCAAGGCAGCCTGGTTTTATCGATCCAAGGCCAGTTTATTATGAGTTACACTATGATTGATGACACTCCACACAGATGGTTGCTTCTGCACCTCTTAAATATGGCACACAAGTCATTTGACCGAATCGCCAACCTGCAGGTCGATCCATACTGCACATGAAAGACGACGGAGGAAAAAATCGCATGTAATTGTGAAGAACGCCAGCTGTCGATTTTCACGTCTATATGGAACTGCAGATACTGGCGGCTTTATATGACAGCAGAATAGGAATGCGCACATGGTGATCCTGTTGAAAATGGCAGTGTAAGTGTTTCTCAAAAGGTTCTTTCATTGCATGTCTGTTGAGTTCAACTTAGTGAAACCATTACAAGAAAATACCCCACACAGACCCCTGCTGCTTCAGATGTGAATTTTAACTAGAACAAAAAACGTAGCCAAATATCAAGGTGCACTACATGGCCAAAAGTGTGTGGATGGGGTGAGCTGTTACAGCCACACCCACGCAGCATACAAACACATTCTAGACAACTGTGTGCTTCCAGCTTTGTGACCACTCCAGCATGACTATCCCCCACCCCCACACAAAGTGAGCTCCATAAACACAGGGTTTACCCAGGTTGGTTTGGAAGAACTTGAGTGGCTGCACAGAGCCCTTACCTCAACCTCATCAAACACCTTTGGGATGAATTGGACCGCCCGCTGCAAGCTAGGCCTTCTTTTGACCATGTAATGCGTTTTAATCATATAGCACCAGTAAGGCGGTTCATCTGCGCACGTTACTAAGTAAGTAAACTTCTAAGGTGTAGATTTTCAGCTTTCTGCCATTTCCCTGTACTTCAGTAAGACACAAACAAGCAGCACAGTGAATGAGGTACTGGACACGAGCCTCTTGTATCGCAACAAATGACTTTTAGAATAAAATAGTGCCGTTGATCTAAAATGATAAAACACAAACAGTTGGAACAAACGGAAAGGCAAAAAAGAACGAGGTAATGTACCTCAAATGAACAATGAGGAGATGACTATATGTGCATTGTATGATTTTGGCTTATTATCAATATTTAACAATAAGACATTCAGTGGCGGAACATAAACTAGACTATAGGAACATTTTACTGCATGCCTGCATTTTGTTGCATGTTTCCACTTTACTGCAGTATTAAAGCACCTTATGACTTTATTTAAATTGACGGTAGGATGTGTTAGCGGATTTATTCATCTTAAGCACTTTTGTTTTGAAACCGGAGTTCCCTTCTGGGATTCGAACCAGCTACCCTCAGGTTACACATCTTGTCCTGAGGTGCCATGTTTCCCGTGATGTGGCGAAAGATAATGTCAGCTAAATCTCATTAAGGAAGAAAGGAAATGAGAGAAGGCGCTGTTTTGACGGAAAGCGCGGGGGTAGGGCTACGCACTCCTCAGGGTGACACTGCACTTGAGCCATTAAGGCTGAATTCTTGTGCCCTGGATTAATAATTAAAACAGAGGTTAGTGACATTGAAGAGACCTTTGGGCTGCAGGCTTACTCTGAAGGCTATAAACACATCGAACAAAATCAAAAATGTTATGCATTTTTGTTTCGAGAGGTTTTAACATTTGTTAAAAATTAGGAAAACATCAAAATAATTTAATTCTAAATGGAACATTTTTCCTTTTTTTAAACAATGTCAGCTGTGGTTCAGAAACCTTGTGGTTTTACTGCATCACAAGTTCATTGCAATATAGAATTTCTTTATATTAAATATTTGGCCTGGAAATGGTATGCATAGGTATCATCATCAAATATAATAAAATCTCAGATAATGCATGAAGAAGGGGAGTGGAAGCTGAAAGCTCTGCTGCTATCTGCAGCTATCGCCCTCTTGGATTATTAAGGAATAACCACAACACATAAATCACAGCGCTTCAGCGGGTGCCGAAATGTGTTGAAAAACTGGCAACCGGCTGACCACGTTCATCGAGTAATCAATACAGAAGAATAAACACTCAATAAGGATTCAGCCCGAGAACAAGCATTCCCGCTCTTGTCCAGTTCCAAGCTGCATTGATCTGGTCCTCGACCACTCTCATCTTAGGCTTTGTGGACGGTCACTTCTTGTTGAGTTGTAGTGCTTGGGTTGTGTGTGTGTGTGTGTGTGTGTGTGTGTGTGTGTGTGTGTGTGTGTGTGTGTGTTTTCCACCTGCAAGTGTGATGTGTCTTTAAGAAAAATAAAGCCCAGGTAAATGGAGTCGGAGGGGAAAGGGAGGATAGCCGCTGCAGGATAATTACTTGCCATCATTCAGTGCTCAGGCAGCCGGCTCAGTGGGTGCTGGAGACGCGCAGCCCGCTTGGTGCTTCTCGTTCTGGCCTAACAATGCGGTCCATCTTCATAAGCGCCGGGCTCGAGTCCCGCAGTGCCTCTGCAGAAACAGGCAGAACTGCTTTTTATCTTTAAAAAGTCATTCAGATTACATTGTTGGGAAAGGTGGGGAAAACACGATTCAAGCCACACACCTAGAACTCAAAACACTCTCAGCCAAGGCCGTAAATAATGTTAAATTAAAATCTCTGCAGCAGTCGCACTCTCAGCCTTAACTAAACATTCGCACCGACTGCGCCCTCGCAACCAAAGCTGAAAACAAGCGTCGTTTTGAATGTGTCACAACTGACCGGAATACAGCCGCTGTGCATTTAGTTCATTTTTAATTTTTTCTAAAACCGAGTTTGTGCAAAACAACAGCCTCGGTGTAGGTGACAGACAACAAAGGCTCAGCCTGATAAAAATAGAGATAACCGAATCTGCTCCTGAGAGCTTTAAAAGAGATTTTCACGTCAATTCCAAGGGGGGTTTCATTTATTGCTTTCCCGCTATCTAATCCGGATGATTTTATCTGACAAATTGATTTAGCTTTGACCTGAGTACCGCCCTTACTGTACGCATTAATTTGAATGCCTTTGAAAAGTAGAGGCGACCTCTGCGTGGTGACCTTGACGTGTCTCCCGGTGGCATCTCCCACTCCGGCTCTGAAGCCCTTGTTTGGCTCAATATGTTGATCAGATGCACGTGCCATTTTCTTCCCCCCGCTCTGGTATTCCGGCACAAATAAAAGTCACCATGTCCTTTAAAAAAGACACCGCGAGTTTGTACTTTTGGAACGAAGCAGAAGTCTCGCAGACATACTCACTGTCATTGCCTTGGTTAAAAGGCAGTGGTTTTCCACTCTTTGAGGTAAAGCAATTCTCTGAAAGAAAAAAAAAAAAAAACTTGTATGTAATAAAAATTTTTCTTTTATGGTTCGGTTTGCATCCGCCGGAGGGCTTGCGCAGCTCAGTTGAAGTAGATGCTGAGTGGCAAATTCAATATCCAAAACACTGCGCGCACAGTTATTTCTTCTTTATTCTGCCTGGGTCTGTGAAACAATTTTACGTTTCTAGTCGGAGTGCTGAACTGAGGACTGTGCTTCTGCGGAAGAAATGTGCTGCACAAAACCAACACAGGGCGGGCATACATATTACGCCTCGCAGCTGAACGCACAGAGTCTAAGCGGCAGGTTTGTTCCTCAAATGGCAGAATCATGTTCTTGTGCCAAGAAAAGAGCCCCTTTCTGTTGAACCACTGTCCTACAGTTTATTAACATTGCTGACACAGCACAATGCAGCATACAGTTGACATTTTGCACCCGCTCATACAACGGGCTTGCACCTTTGTAGGAACTGAGGTTCCATCCAGACATGAAGGGGCCTGGAGAGCCATCCCAGAGGTATTCAGCTACCAGCACCCCAGGTCCAGTAACAGCCATCTTTCCACCTCCACACACACCAAAAGCTTGGGAAGAGGCTTAAATGGGATCAGTTAAGGGAAGCGGAATACAGTGGGTCGCTAATGGGCTAAAATAAAAACCTTCTGGACTCCAGGAAGAGGAGCCAGAATTGAATTGCAAATTGAACTGCCACACTCTACTCCTTTGGCATGGCTGTCACCGCTGTTTGTTTGTTTGCTTATTCTGTGTATTTGTAATTGTAGTCCCACCCAGTCAAGATCGAGCACATCGGAAATTTCCTGAGCAGACTCTTTGTGCCTGTTAGCTCAGACAGATTGAAGTGGCTCCTGCATGGCCTTGCTTGGCACCACCCCTGCCGATCCATCTCCTGACCAACGCCAGGGCGGTCTCCCCATTAAGATGCAGTGGTCCCTATGCTGAAGAGATGAACTCATTGTCTGACTTGGAATGGAGTATAGAACAATGACTGGGATGTTGCCTATATGTAGCGCTTCATGGCCTGCAAACCGATGTGGGAATTTAACCATTTTGACATTCCTCCATCCCCAGACTATGATACACCACAGCATGTCAACCCACAAGGCTGACAGTTTCTCAATTTTTCATGTTACAAATTGAGATCAGAGTGCTAGGCTAGCGTACACACGAGAATCGTGAGGTTTTACATCCATCAAAATGTCAAAGTTAATAGGTTAGACTGAGGGTTGAAACCCAGGCCTTTAACCACTGCTGAGTGTGCTACTTTCCATACCACACAAGCTCTTATCTACTTTACTGATGCAACTGTTCACAAAGCATAGAGAGTGGAAAAGAGATAAAAATAAACAAGAAGTAGGGCCATGTTTTATTTTTGTGTGCTTTTGAAGGGCTTTTAAGCCCTGACCCATTTTCAGGAATGAAAATGTCTTATATGATTATTTATGTTTATTTGTATTATTTAAATACCTTACTATTATTATTTGAGGTATGAAAGAGACAGAGATATACATGCACACTGCACTCCAAAACTTGTAAAGGATGTTTACATGATTTGACCATAAAACCACTACTGAGTTTAGCAGTGCTTATGGTGCTATTCCTACCTTTGGATGCATCCCATCAGGAGGAAACAGTCTTGGTCCCAAGGCTAAACCTGGTTACCTCAAGGGATTTTTAGTATCAAGCACGACTGGTTTAAATCTGTGGTTGATATTATGCATTCATCCATCAGTCTGTCCATTGTTGCTGTGTCCATTATTAATAACCACTTTATCCCGGATTGTGTAGGTTGTGTACGTTGTTGAGGGTCCTGAGCCTGTAATGGAATTACTGGGCACTGGGTGATGAAACCACAGACACATTTGCACACACACACTATGGGCAATTTAGAGTGCACAGTTAAACTAAAACGTGTCTTTGGAGTGTAGAGAATACCAGAGCACGTGGAGGAAGCCCACAGAGAAACAAGGAGTCTACGCAGACTGAGCCGGATTTGAACCCATACTCCAGACACCCCTTCTTTTTGCTTTCATAAAACATAAACCAGAGCACATAACAATAAGAAATGACTCATAAGAAAGCACTTTATTTTCCCTTGCTTTTAGTTATGCGTTTTGTGTTTTGGAACATACTGGAAACAAAAGGTTTAAGCCATAAATATCAGCTTTGTGAAGCTTGGGTCAGTTTTTGTAGAGACTGGGTCACAGAGGTATTGATTCAGTTCTGTTGTAATGTTTCAAGGAAACATAATCCGTGCTGGTGAACTTTGACTCACCACTACTATTCCTCTTTTTCAGTGGAGTTTTTTCCTTTCCTGCCATATGGCGCTAAGCTTTCTGACACTTTGCCACCTTATGAAATTGTTTTGACGCATGCATGAAAAATGTTTGGCCTGACTGGAAAGCTTCTCAGATGACTTATCTTTGTATACCTTTACATATAATGAACACATATATCAGATGTAATATATGACACATCTGTGTAGCTTCATTTTTCTCTGTGATTTTAGCCTCTACAAAATCCTTATCCATAAGGTGTTTCCATTATTTTGTCAGCCCCTCCCACACTGAAACTCACCTAGTGTTTATTTATTTGAGTTTCAATTAAAATGAATGCCAGCATTACAGCCCTTGCAACAACCCTGGCTTTTAACCTTAAATGTCAAGAATGAATAAAAGCACGTGTCAAATATTTTATTGGATTAATCATGTAGCTTCTTTTTTTTCCCAAATTTGCATCACAAACAGCCTGAATGGTTACAAATCAAACAACTGGCCTATCTTTATTGACATAATTTTGATTTTTTTTTTTTGGGGGGGGGGTAAATGCAACCAGAATGAACAGAAAGTGATCGCTGCTGCTGGCTTCCTTGGAAAGCAACCAGCACAAAGTCATTAACTCACTTAAAAGACCCAAAAACCAGAATACAGCTGGACTTTAAAATAAACCACTACTTGTCTTAATTGTGAAATGTTTGATAGGACCCTTTCTCAGACTAACCTCTCTGCTATTTGTATTACATAAATTTATTCCAAATTGCTGTTATGTTACAGAGACATTTAATCATAATACAGCCTTCCAAGTATTTTTGCCTACCTAAGCGTGAGGTGGAGGGCAATGCTACACTGGCATTGGGGTGGGTGTGATCTGACAAACAGCTCCCCACAATCTGCCCCTAACTGGCCTCAATGAGCTGAAAGAGGACCAGCTGCTCCAAATTAAAAGGAAACAACCTGAGAGATTTGAGGCAGCTGGGCTAAGCACTCAGGATTTGTTTTGAGAGTCTCTGTTCAGGGAGAGTTGTGGAATAGAAAAAAAATAAAATAAATAAATAATAATTAAAAAAAAAAATATATATATATTTTTTAATGTTGCACTGTTTTCTTATTTTATTAAATTATTTTTCTTTTTTGTAGAAAATCCTGCTGTCATGTTTCCTTGTGGCCAGTTGGAGGGGTGGAGATGATGAAAGGTATGGTGAAAAACAGCTCATTGATAGTTTTGCATGCATCTTTAGATCTCTCTCCACCACTACTTGTAATTCACCTTGTGAAATCTTGCTTTTCTCTAGACACTGCCAACTTTCCCCATATGTCACAAAAAAGGGAATTTTGCATTCATTTTGCTGAAAAGTGGCACTCTTGAACAAAAGTCCAGGACATACATATACATAAATGCATTCATCTTTTCTGAATTTGCATGAGACAAACATGTTGCATTGCACATCAATTTCCACCAGTCACAACCATCATTAAGAAGCATAGACAAGGTGAATGAAACTGGCAGCAATCAAAGTTTTGCAACAGAGTTATGGGGAAATGGGGGTGGGGAATAGCTTTTCATTAAATGTGCAAAGTTATTGCACAGGAAGAAGTGCAAAATGTTTGGCCCTTTTATTTTTGTATTTAAGAAAGTTGGTCTCAAGATTCAAGGAAAGTACAGGGAGCACCAAGGGTGGAGTAGTGGCTAAGAGGGACATAACTTCCAGCACTGGACTGATAAAGATTTCATGGTTATGGTGTTTTTAGGAACTTTTTTGAATGATATTGTTTATCTGTAAATGGGCCAAGTACAGCAATTCCTCAGTGTCTGAGCTTAATTTGTCCCTGAAAATGCATTGGATGCCAAATTTTTTGCATATTGAGTGCTTATTTCTAATTATTAAAATATTATAACCATATAAACTGTTCCCAGCCCATCCAAAAACCTATACAGCCATCAGCCCATGGTTTCAGCCTGATAAAACACTGAGAACAACAGTGACCTTATTATAAAACACTTAATGTTGTCATTCATTTGCATGTTTATAGCACATTCTACAGTATGTACAGTACAGGGCATTTTGCATGTTAGTGCCCCCATCAGATTTACAGGTTTTTTAAAAAGATGACATTGCAGATAATTTAAAACACTTGTGCTGGCTGCTCGATGAGAAAATTGTAGAGGCTTGTGGGGTTTTCTGTATGTTGGAGCGAGGAGGACTGTATCAGTTTGCTCTGTCGGGGGTACAGGGGGATGGATGAGGAGCAAAGCTCAGTGTGGAATTTGTTTACCCTCACATAAACCTCTTTAACCTGCGACAGCATCTTCAAATGTGCAATTAAAAGCAAAGCTCCTGTTGGCCTGACTATTGTGTTTGCTGCTCCAAACATTTTTAAAGTTTTCTTGTCCTGCGCAGAAAGAATTTTCGTTTCTTGCTCTTCCTCTGAATACCGGCAGACGTCCAGCTGAATTATCCAGTGTAAATCACAGCAAATGCATTGACACTCTTAAACAAAGCCAGCATGTCTCTCGCAAGAAAACGTGGACACAGCTGGTTGGACGCCAGCGCAGGCACTCGCGTTTCAAACAGGATAAACTGATAATAATATACAGTAAAGTGTATTACAAAACATACTGTATTTTCATTATTGTACACTTTACAATATTTGTTTGTTAGGTTAATTTTTATTTTCTATTTCTATTAAAATTTATTATGGATAAGCTTTGTATAAAAAGTAAAAAAAGTTTCTGTTCAGATACCAATATTTAGATACTAATTTGCAAGAGCTGTTATAGCAAAAATTTGCTGCTCCTCAGTCACCTTGAGCAGAAAGACATTCTTTGGTTTTGTGGAAAATCTGCTCTGCTGCTGCTGCATCCGAGACCACGTGGCCTCCTCCTGAGCTTGCACAAGCCACAACAGGTGCAGCACCATACATCTCAGCACTTTCCCAAGGACTTTGTTTATCGTAACTGACATGGAGAGACAGGAAGACTCCAGTCTTTTGCCTTCTTCACTATTATGTGCCACAGGAAATGCAATGACTATTAAAGACAGCAGTGAATCTCAGCTACTATACCTTTGAGACCGAGTTTAACCTGAGTTACATCCCTTTGTTTAAAAGGCAAACTTTGCTGCCAATGTCTTACATTATTAACAGTGTAAATATTACCATTAAGCTGTTAACACCTGAAATTTTACACCAATTGTACATCATATGATGCAAACTACACATTTGTAGAGCATTTAGAACTTTCTTTAGTGTTAAATTAAGCTTCAAAAAGAAGATCAATTTCACTCAGCAAACACAACCTATTTACAAAAGAAGGTTTTGCCAGTTGTTTTACAGCATCAGCGATAGAACAAAATGATCAACTTCCGTTTTACATTGTCTTTGTGAGAAGAATGGCACTATATATGATATATTTATTATTCTTTTTTGCACTTTCTTAACTATTAATTTCCGGCATTTTTCAAATATTTTCTTATGAAGTCATGCATAATTATATATGTTTTAAAGTATCACTGTGCAAATGTTTTACTGTAAGCAATCGAACCCATAATAACATTTCTATTTGACCCATTGGAAATGGTAAACTTACAGTGAGCTTGATGGCACAAAATGATAGAAAGTGACAGCATATTCTCTTTGTTGTGAGAGTAGTCAGAACTATTATTTGCTAAAGAAAAAGTAACAGCACATCACATGAGATGTACGATCTTCATGTGCCGCTGCCAGCATGACAGAAACTGTGCGTCCAAGTTTTCTGAATGATGGAAACAATATGAGCGCATGTGCGGCTAACACAGTTGAAGTCCTTTATCACGGTTAACTTATTTTGTTATTGGTTCTAAAACTGTTATTTCACCAGGGCAAAGAAAGCATATGGGAGGCTACCTTGAAAAGTTGAACCTCTTCTGCTTTGGGACCAGATAATAAATGCCGACTGCTTTCATTATTTCTACAGAAGTAAATTATGCCTTATGCATGAATCTTATTCAACAGACAAGTAAAGCAAACTAAAAAGATGAGTAAATAAAGCAATAATTTTATGTAATATTTTTGTAATAATTGTGCAGCTTTCTCCCTAGGGTGTATACATGGGACCTTCTCCTCAGGAAAGCTTAAAAGGTATGTTCTCAGTTTTTTTTTTTTTTTTTTTATAGCTTGTGATTTATACTCTCAATGCTAGTTGTTTTTTTTTTTTTTATATATATATATAAATGCATATACCCAAAATATTAATGTATGTTCTGGTACATTGCATATACTATATTTATACATGCATACTATATAAAGCGAAATCCGTATTTGCTTATTTGCTCTTTACACTTAGTTTTTGTTTTTCAAACCACAGACTTGAAATTTGGCACAGTGGTATTTCTGACCCTAAGTAAGGGTTTTGCATAGACACGCACACATGGTAATAGACACATTAGTTTTGTGTGCTTTTTGGCAGTTCCCAGCTAATTCGTTTGAATGAGGACAATCAGCCAACTGTATATACACACACACACACAATCCGAGGAGGGGTGATAGGAAATGCGCTGGAGATGGTGGACAAGAACGGTGCACATCACTCAGCTGGGACAAATGTTCACTGCTTCTCCTCTGGTTGACACAACCCCTTTTATGAGTTTATACTTTTTCCCCATTTAGCCCTGTTTTTTGTCTCCCCGCAGAAGAAAATTTCCATGCGCTTGATGGAGAAAAAAGAAGCAAAATGGCCAGAACTGCATTTGCTCTCACGCTCAATTTCGGAAGAGCATTTTTTTTAAACTTGAGCTTCAGAAGAGACAATCCCATAGTGAAATATTTCAAGAGCACTTCCTTTAAGGATTCTTTTGTGAGAAAAATATGAACTTAATTTCCCTAACATTTAAAATAATTTAATTTGGTGACTGAAAATTTGATATATTTCAGTCGTTTTTTGATTTCCATACAATTTTCCAGAGAAGGTGGATTTGGCTGTGCTGAGTGTAGCAGTTTCCCTACCAATGAACTTCAAAGCTGTCTGACTTTATTAGTCCCCCATCAGACCTGGCTGTACCCCCTTCAGCTCAGCTGTGATTTGCTTTTCCCACCACAATACGAGAAACACCAGCCTGAAACAACCAGAAAGCCGTATGCTGCCAGTCATAAAGCTGGCGGTGTGCCGCAGTTAGAGCAGACACCCGAAGAAGGCTGCCTTTGCTGGACAACAAAATGGAATAAGAAGCTCACGGGCATCATCATTTCAGGATAGTTAATGTTTTTTTCCTCCCTTTGACTCTTTGGCAAAGGCTCGAGTAATTACGTGTCAGATGCAGTCGTAGGCAGTTGGAATTACAAAGCAGGCTCTGTGCACTGAAAAAGTGCTAAATGTGACACTTGACAAGTCAATAAGCCGATGGCTTGTCTGTTAGCTGTGTTTTTCTCTTGGTTTCACACTATTGATTGGTATAATAATTATTTCACTTAATCTCCAGGCTTTTGGTATCCCTCCTTGTAACCCCTTTTACACTAATGTCTCTCTTGTGGTACCCGTTGAGTGGTGGGGAAGTGGGAAGAGAGGAATCACCTGAGGCCTTTGCTCCGAGAGCTTTAATGGAACCATCAGCATTTCCAGCGGCCTCCTGTACCCCTCCTGCCTGGGACTAATCGATCGCTGAAAGCGTATCAGGCACCAGGGCCGGTGAGCCAGCACCAGATAGCTTCCCTTGGTGATGATGCGTTGACACTCCTCTGTGAGAACTATTCTCTGTCTGGAAAGTGAGACAGAACTTTCTTCATGTGGATCCTTGTGTGTGTGTGTGTGTGTGTGTAATGAAATGCAATGCATCAGTTTTAGGTAATAACATTTTAGGGGTGTTGCACAACATACTGTAGCACCTGGCCATGCTTAGAGAGAAAAACAGGTGCACACCCCCGGTGTGACTCACTCCCGTGTTTACAACTGGCGCCTTCTCACCACTTACACCCCCTACTTGAATGCCTGCACTGTGCTGCTTTCCACACCACAAAAGCCATTTAAACACCTGAATCTATGGTAAAAAAAAGATACACGAATGCTTGGCAGTCATGAAAAAAACTGCTCCATCCCCTGCCAGGAGACTCGCTGGGTTGGCGACGGCTGAAGAGGGAAGCTGAGTTCAGCAGAATCATGAAACCTGTGGGATGAACCCAACAGCTTGGGTGTGATGCCCAAATCTTGGAAGACCTAGAAATAGCAGATGTATCAGCAGTGCTTCATGTCTGGCCTGAGCGTGTTCCGAGGGTTCTTAGGAAATCCCCCCTCCAAAAGAAGTACTCTTTGGTCTGAACCAGAGCCTGGTTGGTGGTGGGATGCAATCTGACACTTAAACCACTGAAACAGTATTTTAATTTCAGGTTTAATTTCACCCTGTTGCATGGATGGATCATTAACCGGGCATAAACCCAAGAGCTTCTCTCATGCCTCAGACCAATACAGCATAAGAGTCCTTCAATTTTGTGTGTTTATTTGAAAATCAGAGGTGCTGACAATTGTTTTCAAAGGAAAGAAATCTAATCCCTTTCTTCTATCACCGCTGTACTGGACACAACTGCTGCAGCCAGATTAGGCTGAGAAATTAAGAAATTAATGTACATTCTCCTCTCCCATGTTGTAGTGATTGATTGGAGGTATTGATTTTTGCTAGAATCAATGTAGAATAATGTAAAAACGTTAAATTGATTCTCTGTCTCAAAGCCGGTTTGAAGCCAGAAAAGTAGTTGCGCATGAATCCGGAGGGATGCACCTTTGAAAATGTACCTGCTGTGTCTTGGGTTGAGAGAACATGCAGACATACGCTTCAGGACACCTGGTTACACAGCTCTGACAGGGGATGGAGTCGCTATACAACCTGATATGCAAGGATGAGAAATGCCCATACGGTATCGTTGACTAACAGATTGCTCATGATGGCTGCAAGAACTCGGCCACGATTCTGCTAGGAGAGGATAAAAAGAAAGAAGATAAAGAGACATCTGGTTCAGCATTCATGAATAACGTACGTACTTCTTTGAAACGTGGTCATTTTCGCTTTTGCACATTTTCCCTTGTGAGACGGACATCTCTGCAACAGCAGCAGCAGCACGGCAAAAAATGTATGCCTTTGCTAGACAAGGTAGTCTAAACAGTCCAACATAAATGAATATTTCGATGCCATTCAAATGACAAATAAATATGGGTGTTTGTGAGGATGTGCACCATGCTCCTCGCTGCGCTCTTCGGGGAGTGCCGGAGACCTTGATTTTCATCCCTTTGTGTTATTTATTACCTGGATGTAGCCCACTTCGACAAGGTGCTTCTCAGGTGTGTTTGTGCTTACGTGGCACGTTCCCCTCACGAAGAAACTGCTCCAGGTAAAATGCTTAGGATATGGCTTCCAAAAGTTGGTGGTGGTGTGGGAGGGGGCAGGGGGTACACTGGTGTCATGCAAGGTCAACACGCA
Source organism: Heterotis niloticus (assembly GCA_018136845.1). NCBI lineage: Eukaryota > Metazoa > Chordata > Actinopteri > Osteoglossiformes > Osteoglossidae > Heterotis > Heterotis niloticus. The sequence continues at coordinate 10,506,568 of CM030896.1, forward strand.
TGCCATCATTTCTTCTCCTGGATAGACTTCCTATCGATCCAAAGAGAGAAACATGATTCTGAGTGTAGTGTGAGCAGCGAACAAAATGTGAAATTACTAAAAGGCTCTGAAATTCCTTGATTGAAGCGGAAAAGTAAAATGTGCAAAAGCAATGTTATTCAATCACTGTTCCAACTCTTAGACCTGAATACAAAATGAAACAAGGATTTTTAAATTATGCAAAACAGCCAGGCAATTTCTCCACTCGGCTTGAAAGATCGAAACGTAGACATCCGAACCCATCCCATATCCAAGCACTACATTCAGGTCGAGACCTTTTGATCTGTTTTTCCAGTTTGAGGTTTTCTCAGAAAAATGTTGATTTGCACAGACAGTGAAATTAAATATGAATTCACAAGCAAAATTGTATGGAAAATGAAAGACATTTCCAGGACTTTTTTCTCTGTTTTATAACCTGCTAGCGGAGTTACCCTGGTCAAAACGGTGCAGCAGTGGAAAGCTTAAAGCTGGCAACATATATACATGACTAATTTTGTCAAAGGTGCTTCAAAACCCAGATCTCATACCATCAACTTTCATACCAGTGTTTTTTTGGACCACTCGTACAAGTGGTTCACAATAGGTTTGTGGCACAGATGCATGAAAGAAATCAGAGCGCAAAAGCTGCCAAAAGAGACAACAGCATTAGTCACTGAGATGGTGACTAGTTTCCAATTTCTGTGCACAGGAAAAGGATGAGGAGAACGCTGCAGCTCGCTACCCTCGACTTTTCAACGGCAGAAGTTATGGGGACAAAACCACACGCCCATAGTGGACCTTCGGACCAAATCGTGCTCACATTCATTTTCGAGAGTCGGAAAGAGAATACAATAGCAGTGCAGAGAAAACGTTAAATTTTTTTTCTGTAAAAAATGTATGGGGGGGGAAAGATGGAATTACATGTAATGTTATTTGCAGGAATTTGTAACTTTAAATAAGGTTTGACGTGACTGACAAAATTATCACCCCTTCACAGTTCACGTAATGCTTACACCGATATGTGAACTGACGTTGTTGCCTACGCCCTAATCTTGTTTCCACTCCATCCTAGCAAGTTTAAGTGATTCTGCAGGTACCGTAAACCAGGTTTACCCCCACAATCTTTTACCCTCCTCAGAACATGGAAACTGCTCCCTACTGTGAAAATTGTTCACTTGGCACATTCTGGGCAATTGATTGATTTCTTAGTTTGTCAGAGAGACGGTAAGGTCACCAGTGGTTTGGAGTGCTTCATCTTGAAGGTGCAAGAAGAGACACAGAAGGATCACTGAGTTGCAGCCATTCCTCCATATTGAATGGAAACTACCGCACGTACACGGATCCCAGAGTGACAGGAGGTGGGCAAAAGCTAGGTGCAGGGTTACAGCTGCTCATTAGAGGATGGCAAAGAGTTGGTGCTCCTTCTCGGGAGGTAGAGACACAAGGAGCCCCCAGCGGGACTGAGTGAGGCTCCCCAGGGGCCCTGCAGCTGTGCCTTTTGAAAAATGAGAGCTTCACTGGTACATTATGTAGAAAATTGCATATTTCAGGGCCTGGCTGCAACCAGCACCGGCACAGACACAGTAAATCTTTGTAGGTGGGGGAAAAAGATGCATTTCCATTCCCTTTTTGCTTCTGCATGGGTACATACATCATTGCTTTCCTGCGTCCACATAGATATATATGTTTCCAAATAGAATCACTTGCTGAGCGTTGTTTTGAGAAATGGCTCAACATCCCTTCTGCCCCGTTTCCAAAGTATATCCACCTCCAACTGAAATGCCACCTTCTTGTGTACAGTATTTGTTGCACAGGCCCCATTCAGCGACTTTCAACTTCAAGGTTTTTCTTTTTTGTTTTCTTTTTGCTAAGTAAATCTTTTTGGTCTGCCAAGAAATTCTGGGCCTTTCCACAACAAGTGTGGGCAAAAAGTGCAAAGCCATGGTCTTTTCAAGACAAAGCAAACTACAGCTGTGCACGCTGAATATATTTCCGCGGATTCTAGTTTGTAGGGATGTTTAATATGAGATATACTATAGTAGGACGTGAAAGAGGGTAAAAAAATTAATAATGACAAGGATAATTGCCCCTCAGAATTGACAGGCTGCACTCTGGCTCAGGCACTAAAAGGAAAATCAATACAAGCTTCCACCACTAATGCTCAAATTTTACCTCCTACCTTTTAACGTGTCGCTGCTTATGCTTTTGTCTGATATTTGGTTTCAGCACGGGGTGCCTCTGAAACACGGACATTTAGATGTTTTCCCATTTCCCATGTTGCTTTGTAGCCCAATACATGTGGGATTTGCTGAAAGACTGCTTAGAAATCGTATTACATGTGACCTTTTGTCTTCCATAAAATTATCTTTGTGCTGTTCTGTTCAAAATCCACCATGGGTCCAATGGGAGGACTACATTTTACACCGAAGCCACACTCCTTGGCATGTCTATAAAAATGACATGGCATTTGTACTGTGGGCTAGCATGTAATATCAAATTTAAGAGGACAGAATTGTAACATGATGATTTTTTTTTTCTTTTTAAAGGAAAGAATGAGGGGAGCATAATGGTCTGGGTGATTACCCTTCATTCGGTGGACTGAGGTTCAAATCCCTGTTGCAATGCCCTTGAAACAAGGTCCTATTCCCTAAATGCACCACTAATAATCACCCAACAATATAATGTGGTAAACAGTGGTACATGGCTCAAAATGCAAATCTCATGTTGTTTATTATGGTTACAAAGTCCATTTCCCACCATTGATGTGGACCATTGGATCCAAACACAGAACCACCTTGAAGATCCGGAATTTTGTTGCTACATTTTTAAAAATCATTCCAGTGAAAGTAGTGTTTTCTTCACTGACACAAAATCAACTCATTTGTTAGCCCATAAATATTTTTAAGTCAATATTTTTTTTCCCTGTTTGCATAAATGTCAACAAAACCCTGAGTCATTTCCGTTTAGAGCTTTAGGAACAATTATGGCTTTCAGGCTTCACGGGTAATGTCTACATGAGCCCTACACAGTTTTTGGAATATTTACCCATCTCCCCACACAAAGCTGCCAAGCAAGCAAATGCTGGTAGCTTGCATGTGTCCGATCAAACCACACATTTTTCAGAGGAATGCAAATCCAGGCTTTAGCTGGGCCATGTCAGACACTGGACTTCTTGTTTTGTAGTCTTTGCTGTGTCAGAACCTGAATCTTAAACATAAATCTTTTGTCATTTGAAATGGATCTTCCTGCAGGATTTGCATACATTTGGCCCAACTCATGATGCTCTGCATCGGAAAAAGCTTCACAGTCTCTTCTGCTGAAATACAACCCACAACAACTAGCAGCTTCCACAAACACTGAAAAGTCCATTTCAATCTGACATTTTGACATTTAGAAGTCACATCCACTCCAATATTCACTGCCAAAATCCCAGCATCATAGCCAAAAGCATAGCTCTTCCACTAAGTTTTCTCAGCCTGTTTATAAATAGCATATTATTCACCTGTGTAGAGTATACCTGGAGAACCTGTCTCCTCGTGGTCTTCTCTCAAGGTTCTCCATCAGTATAGAAGGAAAAAGTATACCTGGGGCACCTGCTGGTCATTACCTCACAAAGCCAGTACTACTGGCTCAATTCACCCATTTATCCACAGGTGGACATAATTTCATGTGAATTCTCAATAGAATTGAATTGAATTGAAAACATTTAAATACAGTTCTTTATAAAGAAATACAGCTCATAGTATAAAATATATTAGCAGAAGATACTCCAACTGACATATACAGTATTTTTATTTGATATTGCAGCTGTAAAAAGTAAAAAAAAAAAAAAAAAAAACTAAATTTAAGCAGATTCTATGCTGGACCAGCAGGAGGAAGGGCATGTCCTCCTGTAGAACTATTGGAGGACTTTTCAAGACTGACAAGATCTCTGGACTGAAGAGGTTTTGCTTGTTTGGAACTTTGAAATTGTGCATCTTTCTTCTTTAAATCTTTGCAAAACACTTTCGGTTTTTAAAAAGCTCACAAGTTTTCAGAAAACAGAGCATTTAATTAATCAGTTGCTTTTATCTTAAAACTTTGAGAACATTTTCACCCCAGTGATTCTGCCTCTACTGGAAAGTTCTGTCAGGTGCTTCAGTGACACAGCACAGTGAATAAAACATTACATGCAGTAAATTTCGGGCAAATATACTGTGAATTATACTTTCTTGCAGTCTTCAAAGTGAAGAAGGAAAAGTGTTTGATAACTGTACAGCACCAGTTAGAATAACAACTGCAAGGGGAACAACACCAGCTCATATGAAGGGGACGGTTGCTTAGGAATGCATAAAAATCTGCTAGAAGTTTGAGAAATGAGGCAGAATGATAATTGAAAAACCAAAATGTGAGCAGGAGAGCTTTATTTGTTTTCATGTGAGATGGTAGTGGCTGAAGGACCTTTAACAGTGTCATTCTTGAGCATGATGAAGAAGAATGGTGGTTTTGGAAGAAAGGAAGCTCATTCACGTGCACTGAATAGATGATGATGGCTAAGGAAGGAAACACCTTGTTGCTGAAATGGATCTGAGGATGCACACTTTGCAAATTATCAACTGCACCGTTCCGAGAATTCAGCTGTAATCCACGGTTCATAAAAAGTGCTAAGTCACTGCAAATAAAAAAAAAAAAAAAAACTTTGAGGTTCTGACACTATGACTGATATCATACTGTATTTAGGGTGGCAGGTGATTCAGGTTAAATTTGTAGCTGTACAAATGACCAAAATGTGAAACTGTAAGCATGATATTATCATGACTCACCAAAGACAAAACCTGTTAATCCCAGAGAGCAAAGTCTCAGAGTTCTCACTAAAACATGAGAAGAAAGGGTAAAATAATTTGGAATAAATACTTCTAAAAAAGTTCACCTCTACTTTGTAGTTAAGTTTGGTCATTCTTTTGGTGTTGGACATTATAAGGCACTCTTGCTCTGTGTTTGGACCTAGGGCATTGTGAAGGATTTTGCTGCTTGCTGTGGAAAGATATTGAGGGAGGCAGTAAAGTGGGCTCCTTCTGGCTCTAAGTCCAGTCTCCACGTAAGCTATCCTAGATCAGAACTGAAATGCTGGGTAAGGTTGGGTAGATAACTTTAACAGGATGGAATATTTTGCAGGGGTGTACTTGATATTTCATTGTTAATCATTTGCTGTGGACAAGTAGTCTTTCTGGCTTTTCTTTGCAGTGATTCCTGCTTAAATGTATGGATATGGAGGACTGAGTCCTCAGGAGTAACTGGAGTTATGTTATGTTATGTGCTTCAGGCTAGTGTCAATGTCAGAAAGGGCAGAAAATGATTCGTCTGTTTTGATCCTGAAACTCACTGTCATTTTTGTCCAATGACAGGTGGGCGGTTTAGGCTTCCCGCAATATTATGAGATAAAAACTATGTGCACTCTAGTTAGCACCATGTCAGAAGCCTGGCTATATAATTTCACATTTGCTACTTGTAATGGGATGGGGTGGCACAGTGGGGCAGGCTGGTGCATCACAGCTCCTGGGCTGCTAGCCTGATGTAGGGTTCAAGCCCAGCTCAGGGGTATGTGTGGGGGTTTGCATGTTCTCCTTTGTGCTTGCACTCCTCTAAGGAAGGCATATGCCAGAAGAAGGCAATGGCAAACCACTTAGATTCCTCCTTGCCTTGAAAACCACAGCCATGTCAGACATGACTCAATGGTACTTTCTAGTTCCAAGTTGTGAATACAAAAGTCCTTAACTTGAGAGTGTGACTAAAAGGGGAAACTGCAGAGATTCTGGACATATTTCCTTCAGTGAGGGGAGATGTAGTGCACTTCCTGGAATGCCACAGATCTGAAGCCAAATAGTATCCTACAAAAATCCCATGAGTAGAGGGTGCAACACTGGGCCATTGATAATGCTCTTAATCGGTGTTTGGTGATCTTCATGACATGGACATATCATCCCAGGGAAACCTTTCAATCAGATGACTTGTGCTCTTAGTCTGAGCTTTAAATATCAGGTTTTGCCTCATGCCAACATTTCATTTCATTTAAAAGGCTTGGATTTGTTTTTGGTCCAAATCTGAGTGATGAAAAAACAATATATATTTGTAAATGCACACACACACACACACACACACACACACACACACACACACACACACTTATCCATAGTTCCCCTGATGCGTTTCATCTGGCCTCTCTCATCAAGAGAAATGAAACGAGGAGATGAGAAAAAAAAAGATATGAAATAACTTGCCGTGTTAGCTCAGATGAGATGACATGGAATGCCAGATATTTCCCAGAAGGCTTTGCCCTTTAAAACTTCATATAGCAGCACGGCCTCTCAATGCAAGGCTCGCCCTTTTGTTTACACTATGAGCATTAATATAATACAAGGGACATGGGTGAGCAATCCAGTGAGAATGAAGAATAAACAGGACTTCATAAAAGGTCTTGTGTCATCAGCTTCGGTGTTAATTACTTTGGAGATCGACTTCGAGAAAATGTGCGGCAGGTGATTTGACTCGCATAGCAGCACGTAGGACTGGCAAAAAAGAAATAAACCTGTTGCAGCTTAATACTAAGGTTCATATTAATGGGTCTGAATTATAACTAAAAAGATTTGTTTATCTTCCTGTAATGAAAATCACGGTAGTGGATCAAAAGAACTGTTGCATCTTTAAAAGTAATTCTTAAAAAAATTCTTAAAAAAAGAATAAATCACATAAAAGTTTTCATCTATAGTACAGCAAAATCAAAAACAGCATCTTAGCAGAAATTCTTTGCCTAATATTAGATAGAATATATATCTAAGTCAGGTGTTGGTTAAAAATATAGATAGGAAATGGCAATTTCCAAGCCGATGGGCCACTAAAGGACATACAAGTGACCTGCATGCACTGTGGTTTACAGTGCTGCAAACCACAAAGTCACCTGGCTGGCAGCTTCTCTCCTGGGTTGTGGAGCACAAACACACTGCCAGTCCAGAATGTTCTATTAAGCTTGGCTAGGTTGAAATGGAATGACTGAGAAGACAGTGGCATCTTGAAAGACACCCTTCCTGGGATGAAAGAAACTATTGCTGAGGAACATTAAGCATTGATCAGCATTGGCTGCCTCTTCTGTGGCACCTACGTGAAGGCCTCATCCATTAGTTTTAGGAAGTTAAGAACAAGTTAAATGTTCTTGAAGCCTGGTACATTACATTCTGCAGCTACCCCATTGTATGCTGTAGTTGCACAAGTGTAAAGCCTTAAGGCCCAAGCATCTCAAGGCAGTCAAAATTGTGTTCAGGCAGTGGGCTTCAAGAACACCATTTCTTCTACACACTGGCTGGACACACTTTGTTCTCTCTGTATTGCCTTTACTCATTCATTGACCCCCAAATAAAGGTGAAAATGCAAAAATGCTGTAGTAATCCCACATTAACCAAGTGTTTGTTTGCTGCTTCATGGATGTGTCCACGCAAGCCCGTGGCTGGCCATCTACTAGATTCAGATGATGTTTAACAAGAATATGGGTGCTTTTTCCAGCCTTGGCCTTTTCCAAACACACCCCTGTTGTCTCACCATGTCACCACCCATAATGGCAGTGGTGACATGGTATCTAGTTAAAAGATGGTATCTAGTTAAAAGATGTTGACAAACACTATAGTTTACAGTAAACACTTCAGAAATGTGCATTTCACAGTAGAAAAATACATCAGGGTTCTGAATTTCCACCATCTAATAAGATCTGGGAATCATAAAGTACAGGACAAATAAAACAATTTACAATTTTTCTCAGTTCTTTTCTCAGTTCTTCTTTGGCACATTTTCAGAAACTTTTTTAATATTCTCACTGCTTTAAGTACATTTCTCTAAACAATTTATATATTACAGCATATAGTGTATCTCCACAATTTCAAATTACGTTCTTTCTGAATGAATACTGTAGCTAGCACTGGTCTGGGTTCTGTTGGAGGGGATGAGAACACTGTGCAGGTCTCCATAACACAGCCATTACTAACACTGGGTAACAACAGAAGGTACCAGCCAGGAAAATAGAAGAGCTGATCTCTTAGCCTCTACCCTGAGGCTGATTAACCACTACAACGTGTCTCACTCCCATCCCACTTCAGGCACCAATGTAGCAAGTGGCAGTCTGAGTTCCAATAGACTATTCATGCCACAGACACCAGTTTGAACCTTGCCAGGTTCCACACTACAGTGTGTAAAGCACTCACATGTACATGCAACTTGTTCAGAAACAAATGTTTACTGAAATGGTCTCATGACAGAGCATAATGCAATAAAATAACAAATAGAAAGAGAAATGTCACAAAGGACTGTAGAATTAAAAAAAAAATGAACTGATACAACAAAATCATGCACTATGGGAGCCAAAAGGCGTAGTAAAATAAAAGTAAAAAGACAGTGCTGTAATGTGTCTTCATTCCACCTCATTCGAAATCCTATCTGGTTGGAAATTTTCATCCATATCACACTTGTTGTTCTCCTTTGCAATACATGATGGGGAAAATCTTCTTAGACAGTACAATTATCCCCTACAGACATCTGTTGTGATGTCCTCACAAGCAGCATCCATTACACCTAGCAGGGGCAGTTGATCATGAGGTCATGATCATACATTCAGAAGTAGAGAACAGGGTGGGAGGATCTCCACCTGTTCCTGGATGACATTTGTTTGGTCAAAGTTGACATTGTCCCAAACAATCACAGAAATTGGCAAGTCATTTCTTACAAGCCCTTCTCAGGAATAAGATTCGTGTGCAGGATGTCCACAAAGGTCAGGAGGTGTTTCGTGTTGTAAGGCTCAGTGATGAGAATACAAATGATCATACATTCTCCCGGTATGGGAGCATCCATCACTATAATCTTCCCCATGCTGCCCTGGGACCTCCACTGTGGCTCCACCCTATGATATTTCAGCCAAATTACAAGTTCCCTTTGTAAGCGAAATCCGACATTCATCTAACATGCTACTTATCTCTTTATGAAACATTAGAACAATATCACATTGCTGCAATTAATGAAAATACGCTCGGCGATTACGAGTGCTGGCTGAGCTGTTTTGGATGTGACGGCCGACACAATGACCACATAAATACTAGGTATTGAGTGTAAAATTATTCAGTTTGAAGCTGCATAATCCATGACAGAAATGATGTAAGCGATTCACACTTGGGCCAGATGCGGACGCTTTTACTTGACCACTTGTATACTCACATGAAATAAAACATTTGCAAATTGTAAAAAAAAAAGAGAAACGGTGTCCTGTTGTGCCAAACAAGCATATGATTACATTGTCTAACATTGTCCTTTGAGATTTGTGCCAGATTAATTGAAAAAGGCTGTAAATAAAATTCACAAACTGCTTTATTGGTATAAAGTATAAATGAGAACACTTGGAATACAAGAAAGCTGCATCAGATTATTTGAGCAACACAAAACTAATTAATGAGCAATAAAAAAGAATGGGTAGCACAAGACACTGACCAGGGTGCGAGTTTTGTGGGATTTCTTAAAGAGCAGTAAATCTAATAGCCAGCTTAAAAAAATCTGCCTGTTTTTTTTTTTTTTACTGTTTGCAGGTAAAGAGTGTTTCCATTTGTTAGTGAAGAGCAAATAACCTACATGATGTAATTCATGTTTAACCAGCTCTACAGTGTGGAGCTCATTCATCAGCAAGGCACTTTGCAAAATCCACAGTCTGCTGGGCAGGGGCAAACAACTGTGAAGGGTGCAACTGTAGAAACATCTGGCATAACTGCATGATGTCATTTGAGAGCCTTGTGTGTGTGTGTGTGTGTGTGTGTGTGTGTTTCTCTCTCAATGAGCGCACAGCTCTAAGTTCTCTATCACTGCTTTGTTGTTTGGCTTCTATGTGAAATGAATTCCAAAATTCTGGATTTAATTTTACTTATGGTTTCCAGTTTTCATTTGCTTGTTCGTATGTATGTATGCGCATGCGTTTGTGTGAGAGAGAGTTCATGTTTGTTTGTGTGTGCACAGCTCTGAGTTCTCCATCACAGCTTTGTTATTTGGCTTCTATATGGAGCAAATTCCAGAATTCCAGTTTTTACTTTTAATTTCCATATTTCATCGGTGTATGCATGTGTGTGTGTCTGCACTCCACACAGATAAAACACTCTAAAAGCATAGTGTTGAGCTCCACAGCTCAGATTGCTCTTACTGAAATAACTTTGTATATTTAAACTATTCTTAAATAACTGAGTGTAAAATTTGTAAATCATAGCTCTTATTAACCAACTCCGTCTCCGATGCGTTTCATTATTTGGTGCAGTAACCTTTGATATGACAGACGGTGCCGCTCAAAATTCGACCACGCTTGTTGGAAAGCAGTTTATTTCCCTCTCAAGCACTGAGTATTTTTAACAGCTTTGTTGAGGATGTGAGGCTACTTGCTTTCCCAGCTCCTCTGCAGCAGTTATGTGAGATTTTGCACACTTTTTTAGGTGGCTTTGCGCTCAGTTTTCTGTCCAGTTAGTCCCACAGTGTTGCCCAGGCTAATATTTGACTAAAATGAGAGGCATCCAGACACTAAAGCTTCCATGAGTAAATAAAGCTTAGCAGATCAGAACTGGCCCTCCTGCATGCCTGACAGCCCCCCACCACCCACCTTTCCTGTGATAAATTACATGCGGGGGGAGGGGGGCTGCTGTCAGGTCTGCTTTAATGAAATGAGCAAAGATCACCAACGCGCACGCTGGGGCAACACTCTGGGAATCATGACTTAAAACGACTTCCATGGAGAAAGACCCAAACCTGCAAGACCCCCACCTCCCCCACTCCCTGTCCCTGACCCCCTGCACAGGATGGAACGGCGATTATACCTGCTTATGGCCTCCGCTTGGCTGGTTTGTCCATCACTCAGTTACTTATCTCTCTGCCTTCCGGAAACGAACCTACTTAGTTTTGTCCGCTGCATCACTTTCCAAACACGTTTCTTTTTTTTCATTGCACCTTAACATCCAGTTCTCCTTTTTTGTGTTTCCTTGTCCATCTAATCTGCGATTGCTAATGGCTGTCAGTCCTTCTCTGTCTCATTTTTTGAAGTGACCTTGGAACCTGAGCCTAGAAGGACACCACTTTGATCTGTGTGCACATTCAGTGGAACCTGCTGAGGAGGTGGTCGGAGTGGGGAGAAAAGACCGCACTTCATGTTTCGTTTTGTTTTCCATCGTCGCTTCATATGCGAGGCGGCCATGTTGACCTTACGGCTAGGGTACTGCCTCAAATAGCTGGATTGTGTGCACTCGGGAGTGTGTGTCTGTATTGGCAGGCTCCTCATGGGCACGGCTTCCTTCGATTTCCCTTGAGCTGCAGCTGAATGATGCTGCTAGACTGCTCTTTGGACTTTTAATGGCTGTGGGGAAAAAGGAAGGACGTGTCAGGGAAGGGAAGGGGAGAAACTTTCCCTTGGCTTCCTCAAGCCTTTGTATGAGGACTGCTATGGGGAGGGCTTGGCATTGAACCGCCCACAGCGTTTAGCAACAGAAACTTATGGTAAACTCGAAAAAAAACAGACAAACACAGCATGTGCACAGTTGGTAAGATGACAAATTTATTTGAAAATATTTTGACATCCTTTCATACTGCGATGGGACTAAAATAATGAGCCGCTGACACGCACTCAAACACACGTTTATTGTGGACAGAACAGGCCCGAGGCAGCAGGCAGTTGGACATCGTACAGTAACGCAGTACTGCTTGCCAGTCGCACGGCTTCTGCTTCCCAGGCTGAGACAGAAGGCTGCCGAGGTCCATTCCTGCAGAATTTAACTGCGCTAAAGCGTAACAAAAACCTCCCTTGGCCAAACGCAGCTGGAATGCAAAGAGCCCGGTACGGTAAAGCCTCAAATAAAAACAATGGCTTGGAAATGATTTTAATGCACCCCCCATTTTGTCATGAAAGGTTATGATTTGACTGTAACTGCTCTCTGATGACAGCATCTCCTGGACAGTCAAAGAATTGAGCAGATGTACTGCTTGCCTTTATAAACCGCTTGCCTTTTATGCACACAGTTCCCTCACAGTTTTGAATCTAAGTAGTGATTTATTTTGTTTGTTGGAAGCAGCCAGAGAATCGCCCAACAAAGATGAGCAGAGACTGATTTTTTTTTTTTTAAACAAATCTAAATAACTCACTTATGTATTGGGTTGCAGGTAGTGCAGTGGTTTTTAAAGACCAAGAATTGAAACCTGAAGGTTGCTGGGAGATGCGGCCCTGGTATTACACCTTTGTGCAGTTTGCAATGCTGGGGCAGAAACGGTGGATAAAAGCAACAACGAAGGGTGCAAAATAATAATTAGAATGAGTCACTGTGGCTGTTAAGACTGGAATCTCCACCCCTGAGCATCTGCAGATGTGCTGTAGGACACTGACTGATGGTGGCTTCCTCTTTGCCATGATTCATGCTAACATAATGCTGCAGGATTTTAGGGCAAATTAAACTCCATTTGTAATTTCACGCACAACGGTGCTCCGCGAAGCTCAATTGGACAGTTTTTCGGCAAGATGGGCATGTGAGGTGCAATTATGCTGACTCGCATCATTCTGGGGATTGCGGGCGAGGAGAAAAGAGATGAAGGAAAACACTGGATCATGGACACACGAGAGGTGGAGGTGGATGGTAGGAAAGGGGGTTTAGTTTGGGGAAAGAAGTGAGGATTACATATGATGGGGAGGGTAAAAAGAAGAAATATACATCTGCTAGCTTTTTTTTTTAACTTCCTCATTTTACTCTCCGGATGTTTCGAGTTCCGCTGAATATTCACACACTGCTTCCTGTGATGCCGACCTTTCACGCAGTACCTACAGGTATCAGCGGAACAGGCCTATACTGGGGAAACAAAGCATTTCTAGCCTTTCTGCATGCCTCCGTCTACCTTTTGCTTTCTTAGTAGGATGAAGTGTGCATGGTATTCATTTGCCTGCCATTCCATTTCCTACTTTTGCTTCAAAACAAATCAGCTCACTGACCAATAACTGAAGTTAAATGACAACGTGCTATTAAAATAGGAGCTTTTCCACTAATAAAGAGAACACTGTCAACTTTACCCCGTTTTTTCACCTTTGTCTCAGACAAAAAAGAGGCCTTTCTTGTGGCATTTCTTTTTGTCTCCATATTTTTCTGCTCTTTCTTTGTCTCTACAGGGTTCGGTATAGATGTCTTCCAGTCCTATTCGTATCTCCTTGCTTTGCAGCAGCTTTGTCCTTTTCATTGCCATGGATGACGAGTGTGCTGTGAATATTACTGTTCATTTACTTTGCTGACGTTGTATTCCTTTTCAAACAACTGGATATTCTAGTGGAACAATTTCAGTGACTGGTTAACCGGCATTCTCAATGAAACAGCAAGAGGAGACCTGATCTGGCAACCTTGAATTAAAAATATGTTATACAACATATGCTCTCTTTTATCTCCCATCGTCTCTGGCCACTTATTGATGTTTTCTTTTGAATGAGGTTCATTTGGTAATGAGAAATCCAGACCATATTAGTTTACACAACCTCAGAGGAGGTCCTCAATATGGGATCGCTGAGATTGTCCTGCATGGCTGTTACGTGACCTTGTGGTAGTTCAGCTCCCTCTGTCCACTTTCCCTCTTTTTTTCACACTCATCTCACAGCACTTCTTTAGCACAGATGACACCCCAGCATCCATACTGTATACTGTGGTCAGGTGGCTCAGGGAGTCAATGTCTTTTTCAGACTTGGCATATAGCTTGATACCATCCTTGTACAGGAAGTGGCTGATGTAGCTTCACTCTGTCCATAACCACTCTTTGTGATGATCTGGCAGAGGGGGTTCTGGACTACACAGAACAGCAGCGGGGATAATGCATCTCCTTGGTTTGTACTACACTTTATGATTACTCCTGCAGCAGCCTTTGAGGAGGTTTCTAATGTCCAGTGAATTCATGATGGAGGTTATTAATGTCTTATTGACCTTGTGTAGCAGTAGGCATTGTAGTATCCATTTGTGTGGCCCTGAGTCATATGCTTTCGTGCAATCAATCCAGGAAACAATGAAGTTGGTCTGTCTGGTGCTGGAATCTCGGTGAACAGATTTGACTAACAGTTACTGGTGCTATGAACCTTTGGTGTTGTCTCCAGTTCCTTTCTGGGCAGGGCTCATGTACTTCTCTACATATGCATTCAGCTTGGTCGCTGTGATCCAGATACAGTGGCAACGAATGAGGAGGCGAAAACAGCAGTGGTGATAGATGTAGCAATGCCAAGTGATAAAAACATCAGGATGAAGGAATATGAGAAGCTGGAGTAACACCAGGGGCTGAGAGAGGAGCGAGAGAGAATGTGGAAGGTGAAAACCAAGGTAGTCCCACTGGTGATTGGAGCACTTGGAATCACAACATTGGTCTCAGTCCAGAAGAGTGCCATCCTAGGAACTGCAAAAATACTGTGCCGTACCCTCAAACTCCGAGGTATTTGGTAGGAGTTACTGCTCAAAATTAGATGAAAAAAGATTTTTTTTTTTTTTTTTTTAATATAAACTCTGTTGTCCTCCTGAATTAAAATGAGGCACAAAAGAGGAGCTAAAGTCCTAATTAGGTCAATGGTCTGAATAAACTGCAAACTGAGCTGGCCCGTGAATCCGCTTTCATAGAAAAAAGTGAAGATGTGTGGATAAGCTTGGGATGACAGCCAGGCATACATACCCAAAAATGGGACCTAACAGCTCTCTATTATAATAATGCAAATTTTAGAAACAAGGTACCTTCCACAGCTGGTAGTCTCGGATTATCCGTAGTAGATAGAGGAAGAGCAGCCTGTTGATCTGCTTTTATCGTAATCTTTTGTATAAGAGTGATTTCTCCACACCACTGTTTACACATGCCGCCTTTCCGTGGCCCGCCCTCCCTCTTTCTTCGCTTCATCCGCTTATTTCACCCAGGCCTATCGTTCTGGACAGATTTAAGGAACAATTTGACCTATTAAGGGGAAATCCTGCCAAAAGTCCCAGCTGAAGTGCTGATTGGCTGCGCCGTCAGATGCTTGGGTTGCTAATTTGGGGTGATGGACGACCGCGATGCCTCCTTCTTGTTCTGCCAAAGAGCACTGCTGATGGCAGCGGGGGGCACAGATGCAAGGCGGCTGCAAGCTTGCCCTCACGGCTCTTCACTGCTACTTCACACATCCAGAACACACAAATTAATGCTTCTCGATCACTCGAACCTGGCAGAACAGGACCAGTTTGGCTGTTGCGCTGGGGTCTCACGTGGGCGTGTCGCTCGGCTTTAACGGTGCATGGGGCACCGGTGTCGGCCCCACCGCCTCTGCCACCTGGCACAATATACGTTGCAGCATTTCACATTTTCTGTAATGCAGTAACAACCTCAGTTGCTCCCTAATATTGCTATAGCTTTAGCATTAGTGCTAAGATAGTTGGAAATAGGCAGAATTTATTTTGTACAAATATAACATACCTTATTTGCATGTCTGTAGTGGGGTCGGTATCATTTTTTAAAAAAAACTATGACCTGATTATCCCATGGAAATCAAATTTACACACCACTTTCTCCTCTCCTTTACTTTTATCAGATTTTTCGTCTGGCAAGGATGATGAGGGTAATATAGGCTGCACTTTGCCACACTTTCAGAGCATAATGATGCATGCGTAGTGAAACAAGTCCGCAGGAATGCCAGCATGTGTTGACTTTGAACAGATCCTGAGACTCTGCTTGCCTTTAACAGCATGTAGATGGATCGTGTTGCAGGCTCCTAATGACTTCCACGTGGCTGCAGCACAAGTCTCAGGCTGAGTGACAGAGCTGTCACCCTGATAGATTCAGCTCCTTCGAAAGTCAATTACGAGCACAGTGGGGGGGCACCCATGCTAAGAACCCGTGCCTACCCAGAAGCAGTCCTTTCAGCTGAGACACTACCATGCCGCCTCACTGACTCGGAGTTTCACCACACGGGTACTATTATCTCTGACCCCCTGTGAAAACCATTTTTAAACTAAATGTTATTTGGGAAAGATATATGCCCAAGCACATATTTTTGTCTTGTGCCAAACATTTACATCTATTCATTTAACTGAAGCTTTTCTCCAAAGCAGGATACAATGAATACAAGCAAGTTGAACACAGAAATATCAATTCAGCAAGAGAAAATTGAAGGAAATGGCAGAAAGAAGAAAGGTATGAGCATCTGACTTACTTTGGTACTTTTGATATCATTTGGTTTAAGTTTTGGTGCTTCAGAGCAGGATTGATTATAATTTTTGTACTATAATTTTTATCGCTGTATTCACAATGAAATAGAACAGTCTGAGGAGTCCAGTAACAATAACACTAAGGAATACCTCACACAGTAGAACTATAATGGAGCTTTAAATTTTACAAGCTGCACACACACAGCAGAAAATATATGATTTTAGGTGTCTATGCCATTGTAGGGGAGGGGGCATCACGTGCCATGTAAACAATTGTTAGTATTTTTAGAATGGAAAAAAATAGAACAACACTTTAAGTTGCACAAACTGGCACATCTCAAGCAATAAAATATGAGCCCATTTTCTGGTGTGCGTTTCACTGTAGGGGGCTAAGTAATGTCACAGTCTGAAGAGGGAAAAAAAAAAAAAAACTGATAACTAATATATTAAAAAACAAAAATTCCCTGGACCGAGTTGTAACAGGCACAAATTGAAATGTTCACAAACAGTGCACTAACAAAACATGAAGGTATGCTTGTTTGTTGGAGGGGGCAGCTACATTACGCTGGACTCAAACCCACACCTAAACATCCCAGGCACTATGAAGTGGCAGATTCTTGTGCCATCATGAATCCCCAATTAGACGTCAGGAAAGCAAGATCTTCAAGAATAAGTGGGTAAATTTTGATTTTTGAAACCTTTTCAGAGAAAATTTGAGCTTGAACAAACTTGTTTTTGCCTACTCAATCTATTCTTTCACTTCAGCTGCTACATATAACACAAGTTAACCTGTTAACTTTGAGTTGTACTTAACATGTTTCGAGGTTAGAAGCAAAAAGAAAATAGTTAAGCTGCCCTTCCATGTATTGCTCAGGATACAATGGCAACTCCCATCTATAGCACACAGAGCATTGATGCCATCCTTCAGGTGCTTTATGAGCATATGTCCAAATGTAGGACAGCATTCCCAACAGAAACACTAGCTACCTGGGTGCAAAGGTTAACCAATTTGTTAGCTTTAACATTTGCTGGGAGATGTCTTTTGGAAAGAATTGTATAACACTCCGACAGAATAATGTCAGGGTCTCATTATATTTGTATGGCAGGTAGCAGCCAGTGCAACATTCCTGTCTTCTTCACTGACAGCTCCACCTGGATGAGATATCATTAATAGCAATGAGCACCAGGTGCAGCCATTTAAGACAAATTTACACTTTGTTTAAGACGGCTGATGTTGATGAGCTGAACGGTTTTCGGAGTGTGATTTTTTTTTTTTTTTGTAATTCTGTCAGTTTCTCAAGTCCTGGAAATCCTTTTCATGCTACATTTCTGTTCCCCAATTCTGTGTGGGTCACAAGGGTGTTTTTCTTCTTCAGTCATTCTTTTTGGTTTTATTATGAAAAGGAAAATGAAGTTTATTCCTTCCTGCCTCTGATGCCCATTGTCAACACTTGCGTGAAATATTACGTCCCAATTGATTTTTTTGCATAAATAAAAAGAAAAGTGTGTGTTGAGAGAGAGAGAAAAGCACACATTTTTGCCTTTGAATGCCACTCTAAATTAGATACCTCATTAAGCTGAGTCAGGAGTTTGCTGTCCAACTGGATGAAAAAACCTCTGGAATTTGCCTGTTTTGGAGTTTTGTTTAATATTACAACTTAATATCCATATAGAGTCAGTGCTTGTGTTTTCTTACAAGCTATGGCTGCTTATGCCTATAAATGTAATGGTTCCCACATCAATCAACTTTTTTGCCTAAATCAACAGTGCACCCATGCTCATCTTTATATCTGCTGAAATCTCCCTTTTTGCATCTAACACTAATGCTCCCATGGTGACCTTTATGAGACAAAATAAAAAAAAAAAAGTGAATCTTAATAGATTTTTTTGTGGTGGATGATCATTTGAAAACCTCCAACATTGTCAAACCACTTTGTTTGTAACAGAAGAAATGTGAATAAAATGGAACAAATACTATAGTCATGGAGAACCAGAGCACTTCCAAAAGCTGTTCTGAAGGCAAGTCCCTTGCCCAAATAATGAAAAACACTGATTGTTGTCTTCAGGAAGCTGTATGATTCAAAACACAAAATTTATTTATCTTCTATTTTAATTCGTTGACAAGATGTAGAGTCTGCAGACCAGGTCTTTCCAAGCTACGGCCATTTAGAAAAACTTCAAAATATTATCATTACGACCGCAGATATTTTTTTACTGAACCGCATTTCTGTGAGCTATTCAGTTGTTTATCATTCACAGATATTCAGACGGAGGTTGAATACAGCAAAAGTGGCTCTAACATTTTCACTTGCAAAATGTAAAAAAGTTGAATTGCATTCCAGTGTTCCATGTAGCTGAGCTCACAGTTTACAACTGTTGCCTTGTACTCTGAACATATTTGTCTTGAATCCCACATCATGCTGTAGCTTGTAGCTTGACCACAGCACTTACCCATATTTTATACAGTAAGAGTATCCTGCTGTACATATCCAGGGTTAAGATGATCAACAAGTGTTCATCTGATAAAGTTGCATTGGATAAAAGTGTAAGCCAAATTAATGTGAATAATTGTATTTAGGTGAAGTTACTGATGCCACTATGTCTTCTGAGGCTTCAACTCTCCCTTTTGGAATGTTTCTCCAAGAAATATTAACTAGTGCCTTTATAGCAACATAAGCACCATTTCAAATCCATTCCTCTCAAAACATTCAAAGTCAAAAGAGTTTATTTGTCACTTACATGGTTACTGGGTATACCATATAGCAAAATGTGCTCTGAATCGACAGGAGACTGTGTGGTTACATTTAAAGGAAATTTAAGTCACACAGCAACTAGATAAGTAACTAAATGAAACCGTAAATAAAATTAAATAATAAACAGACATTAACAGTGACAGGAAGGGGGGGCAGTTAGAGGATATTGTAGACTGTGGTTTTGAGGATTGTGATAGGTTCAAAAGCCTTACTGTATGGCCTGTGAGTAGAAGCTCCTCCTAAGTCTCTCCATTGTGGCCATAATGCTTCCGAATTGTTTGCCTGATTTCAGCAGGACGATTGCTGGGATGAGACAGGTCACCGATGATCCTGGTCGCTCTGGTCCTGCATCTCCTGGTGTAGATGTCTTGTAGGGATGGCAGATCAGATCTGGTGCAGTGTTCTGCTGCCCAGATCACTCTCTGCAGTGCCTTGATGTCGCGAGCACAGCTATTCCCAAACCAGGAGATGATGTTCTGAGTCAGAACAGTTTGTACAGCACCAGAGCAGAACGTTTTAAGGACCGCCGGAGAGACCTGTAGCTTCCTCAGCTGCCTGAGGTGGTAGAGCCGCTGCTTTGCTCTACTGGCCTGAGCTCGGATGTGTACAGTCCATGTCAGGTCCTCAGTGAAATGAACGCCCAGGTATTTGAAGCTGCTCACCCTCTCCACTGCAGTCCCGTTGAGTTTAAGGGGGGCGTAGGACGTTCTGGAGACATCAGGTTTTTGCATGTATATACAGAGTTATCCATCCATCCATCCATCCATCCATCCAGCGGTGTTGGTTAATTAAAGGACTGAGGGGTTAATGCACTCCTGCTGCCAATTTAACAAGAGGCAAAGAGAAAGCAAATGACATTTGCTGGGCACAGGCTGCTTCCTGTGACATTTTCACACTTGTGTTCCCGCCTAATGCCACAACAACTTTGCCTCTCTGTATTTGTCACCTGCAGCCTAACAAGCTAATTAAGGCTCGCCGTCCTTTTGGTGCCAGAATCTGTTAGCTGAGCCCCCGGACGCGTCACCTCCTGTGTATCTGTGTCCCCTTGGCCATATCTCCATCCACCACAGAGGGCGCTGTCACCCTTTTGCTTACCTCAGAAGTTCTGGTGCATGTGACCATGTCCAGCTGCTCACACGCAAACCCTGCTTTGTGTGTTCCCTGGAGTGGAGGATGATATCATGCAATCACTGAAAGTCCAAAATCATTCTTTTGCAATACTGGTTTGGCCTGATAACGCCCTAAACCGACTACATAAACCAAACATACATGTTTGATACTCACTCATTCCCTAATGCGGTTAAGGCACCCAAAGTTAACATATGTGTGCAAGTGTGTCGCATGACATTCTTACCCTCCCCCCAAGTCACAAAGAGTACCAAGTTCATTAAAACCAGACAGGTGACAGAGATCAGGACTTGGACCGGGAAACACACAGACATACCGCAAGGTCAGGCAATTCCAATCAGTCTCATCTGCCGATTCGACCCGCCTCACAGCCGGTTTCCTCAGTTCAATTCCAAATGGACAAATTGTCATGCCATCCGGTCAGGTCACAATCACCCACTTATCACCTTGTTAACCAGTTATCCAATCGCTCCCAGTCACTCCCAGTATTATTTAAACCTCACTGTTTTCCAGCTAGTTTATGAAGCTTCATTTTTATGTCTGCTTCTTATCCTGAGTAAGTTTGTATTAATATCTTTTTGTCTTTTTTAAAAAAAAAAAAAAAAAAAAGGCCAGGCAAAAAGTCATCGATCACCCTGCAGTGGTGCACCACAAGCTGATGCTAGTCACTCCTGACTCACCCCATCATAGTCCAGTCATCACCTGTGAATCCCCTGTTGTTGATCAATTATTTTGACATACACTTGCATCCACCTCACTGTGTGATACACAAGCAGAAAAGCACAAGCAGACACAAAATGTGCAAAACACAATCAGGCAAGCCAAACACAAGAAAGTACCAGCAAGAGAAGGAAAGATCAGCACAAGAGCTCTGGATTCCAACACCAGGCTGTCTTAAATTCTTCCTCTACCTTTATTTTTGTTGGCTGGGGGGCTTCTGGTGATGTCATTGATAACTATGATTAGCGGGAGGAAGAACCAGTGGTAGTTGGACCCCTGTGGACAATCAGACAGGCTACCCAACACAACAGGAACACACTGGGAGGTAAGGGATAACCCTGATGTCTGGGTGGGGTATGGTGGCACCAAGGACAGTGTGTCTGGGAACAGTGTTCTGTGTCAACGGAGTTGCTGCCTGATGGACAAAAGAGCTCTTCAAGATCAGTGTAGATGTTTCTCTTGAGGGACCAAAGCATATTGCGTTATAACCTGACTGGAAGTGCTGCTCATTACTAATGCACTTGAAGGCTCCTTTTAACTCCTGTGTGCTGCATGAAGGAATGTGATCAGAGCTCAGTTTAATGGCGAGGAATTAACAAAGGGACGGAGGCCGGTGCTACAGTCCGACAGATTAGCGTACATGCAAAACAAATTGAGGAGAAGTAGCAAAGGCCGTTCACAGCAGGGCGTTCGTTTCTTGCTTTATAAAACAAGACATAAGAAATCTTAATGATATTAATGATGGGGTGATGATAATCGGCCTGAAATCCAGTACAAGACAGCCCTGTTTCTGTGCCTGTGATCTGAGTGTGAATGTGTTGCACCCCCAGTTTGGTGTCAGTTCCCTGTGCACCACTGCGTTATACCCAGCCTCCCGCTGCAGGATCACGTTGGCGGTATTCAAAAATCAAGCACCCACCTCACCCCTGACTTGATTTGAATGCAAATCGTGAAGAAACCCACACAATGCTAAGGGCATCTGTATCCACGGAATGAATGTGTTGCTCCAGCATGCAGAGACATAGTCCTAACATCCCTGTCATGCTGCTCATTTGTGGGACACAGATAAGAGAGGGAACAGTTCAGTGCTTATTTGCTAGCTAATCGGTAACCGGCGAGCTACATACGATGCAGGCATTAATAAACTGGTCCCACCACAGGCCAATTCACAGCGCATGCTGTACTAAGTTCACAGGTGCTTGTTGCTTGGGCTTGGATTGCTGGGCTGAAACAAAGAGCAATTTGCACACTGCATCTTGTCAGGCAGTGAGGCTTCCACCCTGTTTCCAATACAAGACCAAGGTGCCAGAATTTAAATGATGCTGTCCCTTTTGTTACTAGATGGAGGACAAGGACAGCTCCCATTGGTGATGTAAGACTGTAGTTAGAACTGGCTCCTTGTGTTTGGACTTATATGATTAGGGCCAACATTTTCTGGCCTTACAATAGGGCAGGATGGGCCAATCTGAGTGAGCCCATCTGTAGGGTAAAACACGTGAGCTTCTGTATGCTTCTGCAAGTGACCCCACTGGAATGCCTTTTTTAATGTCTCGCACTGCTTGCACTGTGATGGTCTCCAGCCTGCAGTGCAAAGATCAGGAGTCTAGTCTTCATCTCAAGGAAATGTGAACTAGGTAGGGAATAATGGGCTGACATTTGGTTTGGTCAGAACCCCTCTGAGTAAGTTGAGGCTTTCAAATTTACTTCCACATGAATAAAAACACTTTGCAGATATTGTTTTTGGAAGCACTTTTTATTGTCTTCATTTTAGATGCTTGGTAATTAAAAAAAAAATTAAAAAGACTTGAGCATAGTCTTGAAATGTGAATATCATTTTTTTTTAACTTGATGCAGATAAAACAGTATCAAATTATTATTATTATTATTATTATTATTATTATTATTATTGTTGTTCTTCATATTGTTGTTCAATTGCTACTGCAACACAAATGAACATTTGTCGTGCCAAAAAAGGAGAAACTGATCCAAACTGAGTAGTTGAAGCGGTTTCTGGGATTAACATACTTCATGGATTCAAATCCTTTTCCTCAACCTTAACCTTTAGTCAAAAGTTTGCATTCACAGTGACCTATAGATTTCTTCACTTTTCACCTGGGTGTCATAGTGAAGAAACTCAACCAAAGAGCTATGCTTGGCAGGGAAGCTGCAGGGGACCTCCCTGAGATTTGGCCCAGCAGTGTCCAGACTGCAATGTGTTTAAAATCAATGTTTGCTATCATCATATTGCCTGCTGCTTTTCTGCCTAGATGGCATTTGCACTACAGCCTCTGGGCACAGAAAGGTCTACAAAGTAAATAAATAAATAAATAAAATAGAAAAGTACAGTACACACAGCATTGTTCAAAGTTTTAAAGAGAAACACCAATATAGATTACACAAAAAAAATATATACATTACACTCTTACTTTTCTGCTCTGCCATTCCACACACATTATTGTTGAAAGGTACCAGTGAGGAGAAGAGTTTGAAAAGATTTTATGGATGCCATGATAAGGAATACTGGCAACATCAGGATAGCCCTCTAAAGATGGTGACAGGACAAGGAGAAATGAAAACACTTCCTATTCCGGGCCATTCGTTAATGCACTTGACATTTGAAATCATTATCCAAAGTTTTGAAATTTTTCCAGCATTTACTATTAAATTAAAATAAAATTAATAAACATCCATAATAAATACCATACCATTATATATAACAATGCTGACCTATATTGTTATTTTCCACAAAAAACAGCATCTACTACGGTTAAGCAAGGAGTCTTGTTTGGTCCTAAATGTCCAACTGATCAAATAAAGATCTAAAGCCACTGGCTGGTTACAGCCATCCTCCTTCACATTTACTTTGGAAATTTCATCCTCATGTTCTAGATTGAATGTACCGTTGCCTTCCTTCAGCTAAAATGCACAACCCTGTGGTCAGTCCCTACCTTCTCCACCATCTGTTGCATGCACCCTCAGCATTGTACAGCCATCTGCTGCTTAAAAACTTGTTTGTTATATTAATTTCGCACATTTTTCCCTACTATCAGGGCTGTAGCTGGTTAATCAGAACCATTTCTTGATTCTTTTTTAAATGAAAATATTTCAAAATGTCCTTTCAGTGCAAGGTTATGATATCAAATGCTTGCCTGTATTTCCACTAGATCTTTTTAATGACTTTTTAATTTTAGCACATTAAATAAGGACTTAAATTATTATGGGAAAGTCTCATAAACAGTTTGACCACCTTTCAATATTTTTTTGTATTCTGCCTATTTCATACATTCTGTGGTGCACTACATGACATCTATATTTGTATCCCCTTATGGTTTATCCTACATGATTTGTATTTTGTACTATTTTAAATACTTTAGATTACTAAGCTCTTTTTAGATGTTTATTTGCCATTTGCTCCATGCCTTTATGTAACCAATTACCTGCTGTTGTTGCTTCTTTCAGCCAACTACATCTAGCCAGCCGATGTCAAAAACCCAAACCATTGTGATGGCCGTACTTTATTTTTTGCCATATGTGGCAGGATGAAGCCGGACAACTGCAAAGTGAGCTTTTACTGCTCCATGTGTCTGAGCCTGGGGGAGTTCACTACAAACACAGAGACATTCTGTATGTGCAGTGGATTTAAAAAGTCTACATTCCCTTATTGAAATTGAAAGTTTTTGTGATGTAAATCCAGAAATGAAGATAAATCAGGCCAGGCATCTTCCATATTTCAAATTTTAAATAAAAACAAATTGATAATTATTATGACAGATAGATAGATAGATAGACAATAACACCCTGTGTGCATGTGTGCAAATAATACTTTGCAGAAGCCCCTTTTGTATTTATTATAGCAGTAAGTATTTGTGAATAAGTTTCCATCAACTTTGCACATCTGGACTTCCCAGTTTTATCCTCATTTTTGCTAAATGTTCAAGCTCCTTCAGACCATCAAGGGATCTCCTGTGTAGAGTAAGACCTCTTTAGAACATTTCACAGGTTTTCTGTGACACTGAGGTGTAGGCTCTGACTGGAATGTTCCAACACATTGATCTTTCTTTTCTGAAGCCATTTCTTGACTTGAATGTGAGATTTGGGTCATTATCATGTTGGAAGGTAAAATGAGTTTACTGCCTTCTGACAGAGGCTAGTAGGTTTTGAGCCAAAAGGTCTTGATATTTGGAGCTAGTTAGTACCTCATCTATCTTGAGTAGAGGCCCTGTCCCAGCTGGATAGAGGCAACCCTGAGCATGATACTGCCACCACCATGCTTCACGTTAGGGATGGTGTTCTTTGGATGTGCTGTCTCTTAGATTTAAGACCACAAAGTTCAAATTTAGTCTCATCAGCAAACAAAACATTTTCCTACATGATTTACAGTCATTTAATGCATTTTTTTTTCATTTTTTTGCCAGATATTCCTGCTGCTACTTTAATATTGCTGTAGACCTCTTGAGAGACTCGGTTACAAATTTTCTCCTTGTCCTGTCACCATCTTTAGAGGGCTATCTTAATGTTGCCAGTATTCCTTATCATGGCATCCATAAAATCTTTTCAAACTCTTCTCCTCACTAGTACCTTTCAACAATAAGATCCTCCATTGATGTGTGTTAGTTGTAGGGTTACAGATAAAAAAAAAAATGCCTGATGAGACTACCTTGATTTTTGGCTTTACATAACAAATCCTGCACTTTCAGTAAGGCTGTGCAAACTCTTTATATCCACTGTAGTAAATAGCACTTGGATGAAGAGACTCTCATACACGCTGTACTAGTGGAGCAAACATGATTCAAATGAGTTACCCCTGGATGCAAATTGTACATTCATCAATTACACCATATTTTTTCATATTATATCCTTTACCACAAGTTTTGTGTGCTCATGGTCTGGAAGATGCTCTGATGTTCCATAAACAACATAATTGTTATTGTGCATTTTATTTTACAATATTACAGAAACCAAGTTCAGCAATTTATATTGATCTCAACTTCAGTTCAAGGTTCTGTCACAGTTAATCTGTATTTACTTTATTTTCTTGCTCAGATTTTCTGTCCAGGGCAACACACAAAAGCTGCATACCCTACTTTGCTTCCTTGATCTAATATGAACTGAAATTATTAGTAACAATAGATTAAAAGAGATTGAAAATAAGGACCTGTGATGTCCAAACCATCAGTGTGTTTCACACAAGTCAGGTTCCTTACCTTTTGCTCCGCCAGACAGAATGACATAGGGCCAAAAAAAACAAACCTGTTTACCTGACAAAATGTAGAACTGATGGATGTACATGGGTTCTTTCTCTCCACTATGATTCACTGACACGTTATCAAGGACAGGGTCTGTGCTTGTCTTCAGAAATTTGAGAAACTGTCATAGGCAGAGACTTCAGAAATAGAAGAATACTGGTGTCATGCAATGAAATACAACAGCTGTATGACAAGTTCAAAGAAGATAGGAGCTGAGCAGACATGTGGTACCAAAGGGTTTTATTTTTCCTCTATATGGACGGTGAGTCCTTGTCTGTAGGGGCTGACGTTTGATAGTTTTTCATTAAACTAAAATAGATGGATTCATTTGCACATTGTGATGCATAAATGCAATTTAAAAGAAACCCAGAGTTTCTCAGAGTTGGGCTATCCACCCATGTTCTAAAGTTGCTTATTCGGCTGTACCTGGAAACCACACCTGGGTTACAATTCAAGCCCAGAACCCTCACCCTGTGAGCCACCTCCTTTTTTGACATTAAGCTTGCAGGGGTCTGTAGATCCTGTAGACCCTGTCTACAGTATTTGCTTCCATCAATGAATAGGGTGGCAGGCGGCATACTGGTTAGAACTGGTGCACTCTCACCACCTGCTCTAACACCAGTGAGCAGGGTACTTACCACGATTTACTCCAGTAAAAATCACTCACCTGTTTAAGTACCTGAAGGCAGTTTAATGCTGCAAGTTGCCTTGGGGAAAATTGCATGTAAAATGTAAATGAATGACAAGAACATAATTAACACTGAAATCCTTTTAAGGTTTTAAAGCTAACTGGAAAATTACTCTCTTTTTACAATGGTTTTCTGGATTTTTTAAAAATCCTTTTTAGATTCCTGTATTGAGTCTTCAATTCAATAAATTGAAAGTGCAGGTTTATATATATTCATTCCAGTATGTGTGGGGCATCGATATATATCCGTTGTGTGTGTGTGTGTGTGTGTGTGTGTGTGTGTGTGTGTGTGTGTGTATCAAGGTGATGCACTGTCCCTGCTGCTGTTCTGCATAGGACTGAATCCCCTCAGCCACATCATCACAAAGAGTGGATATGGATACAAGTTCAGAAGTGGAGTAACCGTCAGCCTCCTCCTGTACAGTATATGGATGACATCAAGCTGTATGCCAAGAGTGAGCGAGACATTGACTCACTGATCCACCTCACCAGAATCTACAGTGAGGACATCAGGATGATGTTTGGAGTAGATAAATGCAGACGTATGGTGGCCAAGAGAGGGAAGATGATCAGAACTGAAGGAGTGGCGTTACCAGAGGACAGAATAGCAGACATACAGTACAGCTACAAGTACTTTGGTATCCTACAGGCCAATGGGAATCAAGATGAGACTACAAGGAGATCAGCCACAGCCAAATATCTTCAGAAGGTCAGACAAGCACTCAAAAGCCAGCTCAATGGTAGGAACAAGATCTAAGCCATAAACATGTACACCCTACCGACTATCAGATACCCAGCAGGAATAGTGAGCTGGCCACAGGAGGAAATAGATGCCATTGATGTGAAGACACAAAAACTCCTCACGATGCATAGAGAGTTCCACCTGAAGTCCAGCAGCCTGAGACTCTATGAACAACGGATAGAAGGGGGGCGATGATTAGTGAGTGTCAGAGCCACTATCCAGAATGAAACAAGGAACATCCGTGAATACATCAAGAAGATGGCCCCCCAGGACGAACTGATGAATGAGTACCTCAGGCAGCAGAAAACAGTGGATGGTGAGGAGGAAGAGGAGGCATCATGGAAGACCAAGCCCTTCCACGGAATGTATCACCGGCAGATAGAGGAAGTGGCTGACATCAAGAAATCCTACCAGTGGTTACAAAAAGTAGGTCTGAAGGATAGCACAGATGCTCTGATCATGGCAGCACAAGAACAGGCCCTAAACCCCAGATCTGTAGAGGCTGAGGTCTACCACACTAGACAGGACCCAAGGTGCAGGCTGTGCAAATATGCCCCTGAGATTATCCAACACATACAGTAGTAGCTGGGTGCAGAATACAAGCTGGGACAGCGTACACTGAAAGGCATAACCAAGTGGCAGGGAGAGTATACAGAAACATCTGTGCCAAGTACGAGCTAGGAGTCCCCAAGTCCCGATGGGAGGCACCTCCAAAAGTGGTTGAAAACAACAGAGCTAAGATCCTGTGGGACTTCAAGCTCCAGACAGACAGGCAGCTGCTGGCCAATCAACCAGACATAGTGGTGGTTGATAAGGAGCAGAAAACAGCAGTAGTGATAGATGTGGCAATCCCAGCTGACAGTAGCATCAGGAAGAAGGAGCATGAGAAAGTTGAGAAGTATCAAGGCCTGAAGGAACACCTGGAACAGAAGGTGAAGGCCAAAGTGATTCCCGTGGTAATAGGAGCACTGGGGGCTGTGACTCCTAAACTTGGAGAGTGGCTCCAACAGATTCCAGGTGCAACAACTGAGGTCTCTGTCCACAAAAGTGCAGTTCCAGGAACAGCTAAAATACTGCGCAGAACCCTCAAATTCCCAGGCCTCTGGTAAAGGACCCGAGGTTGAGGTGTCAAAAAGTCATCAGATGCTTCTGACAATGTCGAAAGTTTTGATTCCAGGGAATAGTCCAGTCTAGCCTGTGGAAAGGCTATGGAGGTGACTCAGATAGTTCTAGGATACAGAAGCAAGGCCAAGCAGATTATTTGCTCAAACACCATCACCCCGGCGGCTAAAACAAAAAAGTTTTAATGTCAATATCCTGCAGCAAGTGGCCCCACTAAAAAGTAAAAAACGCTCCAAGTTCTGATTTATTATAATTCGAGATTTTCCTCCACAGGGCATGAAGCAGCTGAACAAATTATTGAACAAAGAAATGGCATGCAAAACTACTAAAAGTGGACTGTAATGCTGTGTACTGTAATAACAAGAATAAAACTAATAAACATAGCAATAGCAGCTAAAACATTACACTTCATTTTAGCCAAAAGGAGGAGATTTTGAGTTGCGTCTGCTTTGGTGATGCGCACAGTAAAACCGCGACACTACTTTGCATGCAAGATTGAAACCGTATTTCACTGTGTGTCACATAACCGGTTTTGTGACGCACATTAAATGCATTTAGGAGCTTCCCAGAAAATAAAATGCACAGGCTATTTCCTACACCGTGTTGCCAACATCTGCCAGCTGCTTTCCATCATGTTCTCAGTCCCAGGAGCTCCTCCATGCAGCTACATGACAACTGCTTATGTGTCTAATGGCTTTGCACGACTCTCTCGGAGTTCCTTACTATTAATGCTAATAAAAGACACAATTTTACAAAATAAATGATGCACTAAAGATAAGTACTGTAAAGACACAAGCTTGATGGCATCCTTCATGACACATCGCATATCTGACTGAAAACGGCTTGCGTTTCATTGCAAAAATTACCATCGTAAAGCAGCAGTCATTATGAGAAGCACTGGGCGTAAATTTGATGCCACATATATTGCATTTTAACTTTAAGCACGCATACTCTCACTCGCATATTTCTGAAAGTTTTGAATCTAATGTTCTTTCATTTGTCATATCTCATAAATGGCTCCTGATCAGATGGAAGTAAACGTTCCTCAGCTCAGATGCAGTGTTGCTGTACTCATTTTGGCAAATATGGTTCAAAAGTGTACCTGCAGGTTACTAAGGAGCAAAGATTTAGATGATTATTACAGTTTGCCCGTTTTTCGTGTTTTGCGGCACAGTGTCAACAAAGAGACAGACAAACACGTCTGTGGAACGTTTGTCTGCAGTGCTAGAGCTGCAAGTTCTCTATGGGTCATTAGCATCCCGGCACCCTGGGAAATCAGCCTCGCTCAGGATCGCGGCAGTTGTCTTGACGTGTACTTTGGCGTGGGGAGGTTTTCAGGAAAAAACACGCTGGACAGAGCACTGCTTCTACTCTCTGCCACAAGTGCGCAGATTAATATCCAGGATACTACCTTGCTGCGGCAAAAGTGAATTTGTGACACCGGGGCCCCAGCCAATGTCTACAAAATGGCAATTATTATTATTTTTTATCTGCTTCATGGAATATGGCTCCCTGTGGATGGCCAGGCTCTACTATATTTTCAGGTTTTTGGATCCTACATAGCCTGCATGTAACAAAGGAATTGGAGTGGAGTGGCATAGATCCCGGGTGAAAATTGTGAGGTGCCAGTTCTGCTGAGTCAGGTGTGTGTGTGTGTGTGTGTGTAAGAACACCACATACAGGGCTCCTTAGGGGTACGTCTCTCTGAGGATGTGATTCATTCTACAGGTGCTGTTTTAAATTGGCCAGGGGTGCGTTTAACAACACAGAGTAACACCTCCAAATGCACCAGCCAGGGGATGAACCCACAGCCTTTGGAGATGTTCTTTCCCTCCACCATCTACACCCAAAGTGACCCACACCCCGCTACCTCCAAACTCAGTTAAACATCAGAGTATAGTTAGGAATTTGTCTTTCTGGGGGGTTCAAAAACATCTCCTGTCTTGGGATTCTGGGCCAGTTGTCCTTGTTATTGCAAGTTTGGATCCTTAAGTATGGGAGACCACCTGATGCTCCATAGTTGTGGTCATTTGAGAGCAAAAGAAAGAGGTGTGTACACTAAAGGGAACAAAACCGAGCTTTATACTGAAGCACAGGGGAATGAAGCACAAAGAAATGTTATTAATAAGGTGGGAAAATATTTCCAGGGATTTATGCAGAAATCATAAACTTCTTAACATGTTTAAATAAAGCTTTGTTCAAATGTGAGACAAGACTGATATGTAGTTTCAAAAGAGTTCAGGCACTGTAAATAATTTTGAGGCTTTTACTCACAATTTTGTCATAAAACAGCATAAAAAAGTAAATACAAGTACAATTTCCTGCTGTCCCTAGGCTGTCCCTAGGCTTTGTCAGTGTAGTCCATAAATAGGAGTGGAGCCCTTAGCGCAACACAGTGGTTCCTGGAATTTCTCTGAGGTGAAGCAACTGCTTAACAACATGTCTGTGGTTCCATAAAACACAGCACAGCAACTTTATGATTTTATTTTTATTATTACAGCACCACAATTTTAAAAGCTTCCAAAAGAACTTAGTTTTTACACATTTAAGTAAAAGAATATTTTTGCTTTCACTCACTGGTACTACAATACCCTACTTAGTAATATTAATAATCTCAATATATTTTAATTTATTTATTTATTTGAGGGTGTGGTGCAGTTTTTTGGGGGGTTCCTAGAATGGCACTCTCAGCCCCTGCTTTTTCTCCAGCTTCTCATATTCCTTCCCAATGTTTGTATCACCCAGACTCACCACATCTGTCAGCATTATTACTTTCTCCTCTTTATCCATTGCCACTATATCCCACTATATCTGGTTGGTTAGCCATTAGCTGACAAAGAAAAAATTTAGGCTCCTGATAAGAATATATACAGTATATATGGAGTAAATGTATAAATATGCTGTTCAGAGTCCTGCATTTATTACATCATATTTTCTCTTCTCAGAACTGAAAACCTTATGTCATCAGACAGTTAAATGAATACCAGAAAGACATTTTATACCTGGAGGGTTATTATTTAAGAGATACGGATGTGTATGTGTGTGTATGTGTATATCAGCACCTCTTTAGAAATGTAAATATATAACCTGTATACACACACACACACACAGTACATATGTACTCGTGCCTGCATATATGTAAAAAATAAGAAATGATAGAGCCTAGGTATGTAAATTTTCTCATTTACTATAAGTCAAATAAAACCAAATGAAGGTGTTAAATGCACCAGATTAAGATGATCGTGACATGATCCACCTCAAATAATCTCATACCCTGTCATAAAGATAATACGTATATTTTTCCATCGTTGTACACTGCTCAAAATATGAAAGGAACACTTTTTAATCAGAGTATAGCATCAAGTCAGTGAAATTTGTGGGATGTTGATCTGGTCAGTTAAGTAGCAGAGGGGGTTGTTCATCAGTTTCAGCTGCTTTGGTGTTAATGAAATGAACAACAGGTGCACTAGAGGGGCAACAATGAGATGACCCCCAAAACAGGAATGGTTTAACAGGTGGAGGCCACTGACATTTTCCCCTCCTCATCTTTTCTGACTGTTTTTTCACTAGTTTTGCTTATGGCTACGGTCAGTGTCACTACTGGTAGCATGAGGCGATACCTGGACCCTACAGAGGTTGCACAGGTAGTCCAACTTTTCCAGGATGGCACATCAATACGGGCATGGAGGAGATTCCAGAAGACAGGCAGTTACTCTAGGAGAGCTGGACAGAGCCATAGAAGGTCCTTAACCTATCAGCAAGACCGGTATCTGCTCCTTTGGGCAAGGATGAACAGGATGAGCACTGCCAGAGCTCTACAAAATGACCTCCAGCAGGCCACTGGTGTGAATGTCTCTGACCAAACAATCAGAAACCGATTTCATGAGGGTAGCCTGAGGGTCCGACGTCCTCTAGCGGGCCCTGTGCTCAATGCCTGGCACAGTGGAGCTCGATTGGCATTTGCCATAGAATACCAGAATTGGCAGGTCCGCCACTGGCCCCTGTGCTTTTCACAGATGAGAGCAGGTTCACCCTGAGCACATGTGACAGACGTGAAAAGGTCTGGAGAAGCCGTGGAGAATGTTATGCTGCCCGTAACATCGTTCAGCATGACCGGTTTGGTGGTGGGTCAGTGATGTCTGGGGAGGCATATCCATGGAGGGACACACAGACCTCTACAGGCTAGGCAACGGCACCTTGACTGCCATTAGATATCGGGATGAAATCCTTGGACCCATTGTCAGACCCTACGCTGATGCAGTGTGTCCTGGGTTCCTCCTGGTGCATGACAATGAATCGGCCTCATGTGGCGAAAATATGCAGGCAGTTCCTGGAGGATGAAGGAATTGATACCATTGACTGCCCCCATGCTCGCCTGACCTAAATCTAATAGAACACCTCTGGTACATTATGTTTCGACACCTCAGACTGTCCAGGAGCTCAGTGATGCCCTGGTTCAGATCTGGGAGGAGATTCCCCAGGACACCATCCGTCGTCTCATTAGGAGCATGCCCCGACGTTTTCAGGCATGCATACAAACTACTGAGTACGATTTTGAGTTGCTGCAATGAAATTTCGGCAAAATGGACTGGCTTGCTGCATCATTTTTTCACTTTGATTTTCAGGGTGTCTTTGAATTCAGCCCTCTGTAGGTTGATCATTTTCATTTCCATCAAACAATGTGGCATCCTTTCGTTCCTAACACATTACCCAGTCCATATCAGCATAGATATCCAGCATGGTTTTTTTTTCCCCATTGAGATCTGATGTGTTTTCAAAGTGTTCCTTTAATTTTTTTGAGCAGTGTATTTAAGCTCCATAGGGTGCAGACGTCAGCTGTTCAAGGTCCTGCATCTACTACATTAAGTGTTCTCTTGAAAACTTTATGTCATGAAACGGTTACGTCAACTCCAGAAAGACATGTTATACCTGGAGGCTTGTTTCTGGAGAGGTACCGATCATTGTTCGGACTGAGTGAAAAGTTATGTGGTTTTCTGAGGAAAAAAATCATCTTGACTTTATTCATGGATCCCCAACCCACAGAAAATAAGTGCATCATCCGATTCCACCAGTTAATTACCGGCTAGGGTTGGGGATGCAAAGACTTGGCTAGTTTTCCTTTGCTGGAAGCCAGAAGCTCCACATTGCAGTAAAATCTGAGGTATTTCATCAGGTTTCTGTTCTGGTGTTTGGATGAAGAGAAGGTAGAGCATAAAGTAAAACTGTAAACCTCTGAGCATTATGGGTATGGCTTTTGGTGGTGTCCAGATAAGTCCACAGGCCTTCTCCAGTTGGTCTGCTTGCTTTGCCACTGCTCCCTATAGGCGCTGGTGTGGATGAGTACAATCTTTGATGCAGTGCTTTTAAAAACAATGCCCAGCTGCCTAACACAGTAAGCAGAAGGGAGAAAGAGATTTTAAACTGTTGAAATGCAAATTTAAAAAATGCCCCAGACGTTTTGTTCTGTAGTTGTGAAATAATCACATTAGTCTGTACTGCCCATGGCTAGGACAGGGTAAAGAACTGAAAAATACCGAATTTAAATGACTAAAGTGGTGCTAAAATACCTTTGACCAACAGCGTAAAAATAAATCGATAGAGAATAGCCAGTTCTTTATAATTATATTACAGCTATGCCTTATTCTTTCTGCTGATGGTAGAGTGTAAAGTGTTCGGTACTGATTATGTTGGGTACATTTTGCCATTTGTTGGGGACTCAGAAAGGAATTAGTCATGACTCGGTCGGACTGAATACGGTGATATCCCTAGAAGGGAACCAACTTTCAGCACTTATGTCATGTGCCGAATATAAATCAGCACGTATCCAGATGCTTGGACTGTAATGTGCTAAGCAAATAACTGGGGGTACTTCATTACAGAGGAGTATGGAAGCTGCATTATACATGGCCAGTAAGTAGTTGCTTCTTTGAAGGCAGAAGATAAATATGTAATAAAAATTGTAGTGCACTTATTAAAATATTCCTGGACACAGCTTTATTATTGCATTATTATCGAGTACAGCTTTATTCATTGGCAAATTGGAACTTCTCCCCACAAGAATTTCCATGTTAACCTGTTTATGAAAGAAAAGCAATTTCGATTAAGTCTCAGACTTGAGGGTGTAACAGAAGGCCCCAGGCCTACGCTGTCTGCTTCCCCACTGTCATGACTGCTTGTAACACAGTAAAAACTGTTTGTTACTCCATCTTGGCTGCCGCCTCTCCTTATTGTCACAATGAGCCTTTTTCCCTAAGCTGGCTGCCACTCATCCTCCAGAGATGTTGCATATCTACGGCGCCTGTGGTAACGGGTTTCAGCAGGCCAGGGTCATTGGAGTGGGGATGGGCTGGGATGGGATGCTTACTGAGTCGGCAAAGCAATTAAAATGGTCTCTAAAAAGCAAGTGGGTTTGCTACTCTGCAGCACGGTCGCCATAGTACCAAATGGAGCGCGTTTGCCAGGAACCTCGCGATGACAGGCTATATATAACCCAGCTGCCACAGCACATTTGCCTCTCAGACAGGTCCGCAACATATTCGCTTTCATTTTATGTCCACATTTCAATTTCTCTCTGTGTCCTGCACTTCTGCGGTCCACCTTTATTTTATTGGGCTTGCGTGTACATTTCGGATCGCTTTCCCTCATGGACCTAGCATCATACCTTAACATCATATAAAACAAACTGCTTTAAAAGCCCGTGACAGACTGGCGTCCCATTCAGGAGGGATTCTCCTAACCTTGCACTCAGTGACTACTGGATAGGCTTGTAGATAACTGTGGCCCTGACCAGAACAAGTGGTTCAGGACAATGGTTGGATTTTTGGATGGTTTGAAAGAATTCGGTTCCTTTCTGATATAATAATAATAATAATAATAATAATAATAATAATAATAATAATAATAATAATAATACTTTTGCCTTTTGTATGCTGCAGTGTTGCTTGTTGCTAGAATCTTTTTAACTGATTTGTAGAGCTTCCTAACTTTTAGTGGAGCCCTCCAGCAGCAAAAGCAGATACCGAACCCAAAGGCCTTTCAGTGTCAAGGGTGCAGCACTACACCGTGTCCTGCTGACCCTGCAGTTAACCGCATTGTGCAGATGAGTGCTGCAGGTGAGTCCAGCAACATTTATTTTTATAAAGAACTTTTCAGGCACATTTAACAAGTAATAGTCAGTTGTAATCATATGATGCATAACAAATAGCTAAAAAAAGCCTTATCAGAGTTCTTACACAATAAGAAAGATGTTTCAGATACAGAAAAGCAGAACAACCTGAAAATCAAAGCTTTTCTTACAACATTAGCAAAGTGCAGGCTGAATAATGGCTGAGGAGAAGGTCCAAGGATACATGCAAGATTTCAAACAGGGCATTCCTGCTGGTTGTGCTGATTTGGAGGCCTCATCCCTCCCCGAGAAGCAGCACCGCTTGCTAAGAGACATTACTTCCAAGCTGAAATGAGTGCAAGGCCAGGTTCTGGTTAGCGTCATGTTTGTTCACCTCCCCAGCTCATGAATATCTTTTCCTACCCCTGAATGGTTTTGAGGTCCCACCCTGGTTATGAGAATCACACAGCAAACCTGCTTTCATCAATTCTCAGCACGTTTGAGTTTCACTCTAAGCCAACTGCAGTTAAAACAGCTTGGCTCCTTAATGCCGTCCATTTGCAAACCATACTGTCTTTGTGAAATGGTTATTGAAGATGAATGTGTGTCAACCTTAAAACTAAACTCACAACTATGTGTGCCCATTTTTTTTGTGAATGTGTGCGCTTGACATTTTTATCACAGATACACCTATGTGTCTCTCTTTAAGAGAGTAGGCACCCAATTTTGTGAGTGTGTTCTGAGCCTGAAGTCTGCTAGAAGCCTCATGCCTGCATTTCATTGCCTCAGCAGTCCTTTGTGTTTGCTCTGGCTAAATTGTACAAATGAGAAGTGATTTGCTTCATCATTTCTATTCGAAGTTCCCCACTCCTCACGGGAATTGGGTTCAAGCGTGTTTATTGTTCCAGGTGTACCGCGGTGAACGCATGGAGAAGCAGCCTCCTCGACATGCATTATGTTAACATTTGATGTAGCGCTACACTGCCTTCCGTATCCCCCCTGTGCTGGGGTAAGGAGCGCATGATGATCAGCTTCCTCTATCTGTCGCGTGTGAGGAATCCCTCACGTGCTCATTTGCTTCCGAACCCCTGACACAGCCCGCGAATTTCTCCAACTTCCCTTGCGACACAGCAAAAGTGTCAAACTGCAAATTCAAGGCTGCGTCGTCTATTTTTTGCTACGATGCGGTCGAGATTGATGGGCACCCCAACAGAAGTCAGAAGCGATGACTTACAGCATAATAGAATCTGAAGGCCTGGACACATCCCTCTGTGATGCACACCCTGTGATTAATTATTCAGCAATTCCGAGCTCTTTTAATGTGTACTTTCTTTCATGAAATTAGATTTCTGCAATAAATAAATGTGATGAATTAGGTACACAGCTGTGCTGTAACCTATGACAGCAACCACTCCTGTTTCATGCAAAAAAAAAAAAAAAAAGAAAAACTTTTTAGAGTTTTAGGATAAATTTGAAAATGTATTTTACCGGTAATCAACAACAAATGTTTTGTTATAATTTTAGGTACGATTCCATCAGTTATTAAATACTGCAGTAGTCACTAAATACACCGATTGGGCACATTAAAACCAGCTGTCTAATATTGTGTATCTAGGTAGGTCACCTTCATGCTGCCAAAACAGCTGCGACATGTACGTGTCAAAGTAACATTCATATGAATGCCAGGACCCAAGGGTTCCCAGCAGAACATTGCCCAAAGATGGCAGCAGCCTGAACTGTGGAAAACTGGTGAAGGCAGTGTGATCACACTGCCTTCACCAGTTTTCCACAGTTCAGGCTGCTGCCATCTTTTTCCCAGGTAATTGGCACACCCGGCCGTCCACATAATCTAAAAGAGAACGTGATTCATCAGACCAGGCCAACTTCTTCCATTGCTCCATGGTCCAGTTCTGATGTTCACATAGCCATTGCAGGTACATTTGGCGGTGGCCAAGATGCAGCATGGGCACTCTGACCGGTATGTGCCAGTGCAGTCCTGTATGCAGCAAGCTGAGATGCACTGAGTGTTCTGACATCTTCTTCTATCATGGCCAGGATTAAGGTTTTCAGCAATTTATGTTACAGCAGCTCTTCTGTGGGAATGAACGAGGTAGGCAAGCTTTCGCTCCACACCCACATCAATGAGCCTTGGGCGCCCATGACCCTGTTGCCAGTTCACCTGTTGTCCTTCGTTGGACCACTTTTGGTAGGTACTGTACTAACCACTGCGTACCAGGAAGACCCCACAAGACCTGCCATTTGGAGATGCTCTGACCCAGTCATCTAGCCATCACAGTTTGACCCTTGTCAAAGTTGCTCAGACCCTCATGCTTTCCCATTTTTCCTGCTTCCAACACATCAACTTAAACAACTGACTGTTCACTCACTGCCCAATATCTCCCCCCACTCTTTGACAGGTGTCATTGCAACAAGATAATCAATGTCATTCATTTCACTTTTCAATGGGTTTTAATGTTGTGGCCGATCGTTGTATAATTCCAGTCAACACGCTGAGTAATACTATTTTGTCACATGCAGGATTTGGGAAGTTATGGCGTATGAGGTGATACGGGGGTGGACTTCCAATGATTTTATACTAAAATGTGGAACAAAACATTGAGACAAGCACATTACAATACAAACCAGAACTGATGGGCAGAATCTGCAGCCAAACCAGTGCCACAGTGCGTTGCTTCCTTTCCTCCGACGGGCCTTTTTAAAATGCATCGCCGCACCCGACTTTCATCAAATAAGTTTGGCACATTATTACACCGTTGGGTGTGGATATCAAGGTGTCTGTGGAGTTCTTCAAAATAAATAGCATTAGTTTTATGGTGGACAGAAGAGCAGTGATGATGGTTACCAGCAGTATCTGCAAGAATCAGATTCTTATTAAAGTGTCAGAATGTTTGTGTTTCTCTACTGCATCCCTGACAGATAAAGTGGAGCAGAAGATTGGAAAGGTGTGCTTTATTTATACACCTTGTAGAAGGAAGCTGAAGAGAAACCTTTGTTGCCTAATTCCTTCTCAGATGATTTTGGCAGACATGCCAAAATCATCCACTCTAATGACTGGCATGACTTTGCCAGGGTAGCAAGGATGGCCACAAGTTTCAGGTCTTTGCACAAACACCAGACACTGAGTTCTCAGACACTGAGCCATCCAAGTGATCACAGAGCAGCTCTGGAGATTGGCTGTGAGAAATGTACAGGCCACTTTATGAATAGTGCTTCATTGAGCCATTAACATTCATCTTTACTGTACTTCTGAAAACAGGAACTAAATATGTAACAGCTAAAAAGCTGGTCCTAAAAGCATAGCCTGGAGCCGAGCTGTCTCGGTGTATTCAGGGCACAGAGCTCCAAGGAATATCCCAGGTTTACAAGGACAAGAGGCGGACCCTTGAATATCTGGTGAACATTTGGCAAGTTCTCACCAATGTCCCAGGGTCCACATCAGATCTTAAACTGATATCTGGAGACAGGAGAGGGGACGGTAGCAACTTTTTCTTGCAATATGTGAACTGTCCTTTATAATTTCTGGTTCATCCATTAAATGGAGGAAAGGACTCTAATATAGTGTTAAACACTTGGGGAGACAAACTCCATACTGTCCCTTCGGGGTTGCTCTTGCTCCAAGATTTTCTGTGACTATAACCTCTATTGGTGCTCACAATCTCATACACACTTTCTGAAAATAAGAATTTTGTTTTTAACGCACGCTTTAAGAAATGCAGTCATGACCCCTTTGCTGCGCTGAAAGGGTGCTCCTGGATAATAACAAAAAATACAAAATGACATCTGCTGAGCTTCCCACCACTTAAATAGGTATTTTTCTCAGCAAATCGCTCAAAGGTTCATAAAGGCCACCTGCACCGTGAGGATTAATCGAGTCCTTGCACCAAATTGGAAGAGGTTGCACCAGTGTTGTCAGGCTCTGCCGACGGCTGATTGAGATGCATCCTCAGGTAACAGCAGGGGCCTTGGAACGGTTTATAAATAAAAGGAAGCTTGAATATTATTTTGACAATGGATGGGTGACCTTGCATAAAGAGTGCATTCCCACCTCCTCTCGACTCCCGGGAAACAGCGCTGTTCGGTTTGGTGCATGATAGCATATCAGCTGCTTGTGGGTAAGCGGTGAGGCGTATTAAACGTTATGTCAGCCCTTGACATTTACGCTCTCGAATTGTCTGCTCCTGTGAAAACATGACTCCTCAGATGGATTAAAAGGTAACTGCACTGGAAATAATCATGCTGGAATGACGTCGCTCTACTAACAGGCTGGTTGGACACAGTGCTAGTTATGAGGTTTAGATATTTATTTCCATGGTCCCACACTGATTATACAGTACGTAACTGGTTGATGAAAATGTATAAATTTCCCACTTTCCCATCTTTCTTCTTTGTATTATAAAATAAACTGCCTGGCAAAAAAAAAAGTCACCACCTGAATTTAACTTAGTGTTATGATCTGGGGTTGCCTCAGTTTGTCAGGTCTAGTAGGTTCAGCAACATTATGTGCCCAAAAAATGAGGTCAGCTGACTACCTGAATATACTGAGTGACCAGG
The DNA here is from genome assembly GCA_018136845.1 of Heterotis niloticus. Lineage (NCBI taxonomy): Eukaryota > Metazoa > Chordata > Actinopteri > Osteoglossiformes > Osteoglossidae > Heterotis > Heterotis niloticus. The sequence continues at coordinate 10,546,867 of CM030896.1, forward strand.
TTTTTCCATCAGTGGATTTTTTCTTCATATTCCAAGATGAAAATGTCAGGATTCATTGGGCTCAAATTCTGAAAGAGTGCTTCAGGGAGCATGAGACATCATTTTCCCACATAGATATGATGGCCACCACAGAGTCCAGACCTTAACCTCATTGAGAATCTTTGTGCTGGAGAAGACTTTACGGAGTGGTCCGACTCTCCCATCAATATAAGATCTTAGCAAAAAAATAATGCAACTCTGGACAGAAATAAATGTTGTGACATTGCATAAGCTTATCAAAACAATGCTATAGTGAATATGTGCCATAATCAAAACTCAAGATGGTCCAACGGAATATTAGAGTATGTCATTTTTTTTATTTTGGCCGAGCAGTGTATGTACCTGCCTTACACAATGGATTTAATCGATGTACCATTTCTGAGAGTCATCACCAGGACATCATCATCATCATCATGACATGTCCACCGATTGCCAGTTCAGTGCAGGAAGTTTGTCTTCTTTCTGCATCTGCTAAGCCTATCTTTTCAAGTCCCATTAAAGCTGTGAAAGAAGACAAACAGGTTTCAGCACCAAAGTTTTTTTTTTGTTACGTTTCACAAGCAGCAGAACTGTGTTTGCACACCAGTTTCTCCTTAACATACATGTTGCAGAATACTGTGCAAATCATTGCTCTGGCTGAGCCATGAAAAATGAGTGAAGAACAACAATTTGTCATTCATGCCTCTGTTGAAAACACTAAACTCAGATTAATAAACAATGTAATATCTAAAACAGCCTCTCAGAAGACAAAAGACATTGAATTAAATAATTGTAAATAAAAGTGTTAAATAAGATGAACTGTCTGCCCCTTGCAGACAGACAAGAGTTTTAGTTTAGGAATAGCAATAAGGGAAGACTTATTTGTTTTCAATGTCTTCAAATGCTGGCGTAATACAGGGGCCACTTTGTGATGGCAATTCTGTCCTGCCTGATGGTCAGGCCATAAATGTTGGTTCCGAAATCCTTTCAGCTTTTCTACTTGCTAGGATCTCTCCAGCTATCCTTTCTTTACCAAAGACTGCATGAGGGCAGCAGAGATGTAGAGGAAAGCACAGGAAGAGTGAGCTAAGCGGTCCAGCACTGTGGGCTGTGCCAGTCCATTGTAGAGAATTCATAATCACACCACCAAATCCACCTGAGTGGTGAACGTTTAACATGTGAGAGAGACCCTGGATAGAGCTTTCAGGTCTCTGGGGCTGTGAGGCCCTGCGCAGAAAGCCTCTGTGCTGTCCTCTATTTGGCATTAAATAAAAATACATATATTATGGGTATAAAATTGCCATGAGCTGCAGAAAGTGGTTCACTGACCTGTATGGATGGATAGCTGAGAAGCTTGAATAGCAGGCATCATGGTAATAAGAGCAACCTGTTGTTTCATGGTAGTGGTGCTTGTCCAGATGATTTTATCCCCAAGATGTCATCATCATGCTGATGTCATTCCTTTAACACTTTGATGCTATGTGAGTTTATGACTTCTTGTTTTTCAGTGGACTCCTGTATGACATAACTTCTTATACAAATACTGTACATATAAAGAACAATAAATAAACAAATACAGAAAACCCTCAGTATCTGAACTTTATATCCAAATTTTCACCATAAATTGGCTTTCTTTGCTCTGATGCAGAGGCCAATGTTTGGATATGACCCTGGTTTTGCAAGACAGCAAGGAACCTCTCTTGCACTCTGACTCCTTCTCTCACTCTCTCAGATCTGCCTGTGAATCGATTTCTTTCTTATTCCATTCTCCTGAACCATTTAGTGACAGGTGAGAAGTGTACTTTAACGTTCAAAATAGTGCTTATGTGAATGCAGTGTTCCACAAGCTCTAAAAAAATGAATGTTATGAACTTAGTGACCCCAAAGTGCTGAGCCGGTTCTCTTCTGCTGCATTGGGAATGACACCACACAGGGGCTCTCTGAAGTCAGTCTTTTTTGAGGCCCTCTGTGTTGAGATGTCCTTCAGCGAGCCAAATCTTCATCTTAAGTATGGAACCACACACTCAAGGCAGTGGCTCTCGCTCTCTTTCACTGTCTCTCTCATTCACGGTGCAAAAAAAAAAATGGGCTAGCTGGTGCCTAGGTCTTTCTAAATCAGGGCCACCTAGATGCAAGTCAATCTTTTACAGAATGGGAAAGTTTTAGAATGAGCTGCAGGAAAACACAATCTTCACCAGATCATTATGGAGCTCCAGTGCAAAACCAAGAGGGTCTTTTTGACTTGAATGATGTGAATCGAGCTTAATGGTACCTCAGCAGTAGAATTTCTATTCAGAACAATTCCATCTTTGAATTACAGAATAAAGCCTGCTCATAAAGTGCCCAGAAAGAGCAGACACATTAGTAAAGCCCACCAGAATGAACAAGCTTGCTCCAGGTTATAGGAGTACATGCTGGGGTGTTTTTTAACAGCCCTTTTACATCTTCATGCCACTAGTATCCTCCAAATGATTTGTCAGAAATGGGAACGTCTCACAGAAGCGATACCGCAGGCTAATTTAACACCCCTGGCTCTCAGAATGTGAAGATGAACACCAACCTAAAGGTTGAGAGCAATGCAATCTGGCACTGAAGGCCTTGTACCAAGGGGTAGCATGCAGCTGAGTACGAAAAGCTGGTATTCGCTGGACTGCTGTATGAAAGGGCTTGCTCCCTCAATAAAGTCTCCGTCTCTCACACATTTGATGGGGTTCAGAAATGAAGACCACCATGACTCATCTGTCTTGTAAAACTGAAGAAATCTGGTGCCCTCTTGACTTTGAAACTCCTCTTACTTTTCTACATGGTAAAACTACACTCCTGAATCAACTATCTCTCAGTTGCCATAACTCCAGGGGCGGACTTAACCCTTAATATGGCAGTTGCTTAGGTCCCAGAGAAGCCTAGAGTCTCATAAAAAAAAAAAAAAAAAAAAAAAAAAAAGATTTTTAAATGTATTAACTGTATGTATTAATTTTTGTTAAAAAATCATACCAAAATATCAAACTATCAGAACTGCTGTTTTAGTTTATATTTTCAGTAGCTTAAAATCAAGTTAACCCCCAGTTTCAGTCCTGGCTGTAATGAACTTATCTCTTGTTTCTAGTATGTTGTTGTGCCACTGAAGTCAAATGCCATGCAGCTCCAAGAGAACTCTGACAAAGGGAGCATGAACTAACATAGTGTTACTGTATGACTCTTGAAAAGCACTGTATTTAACACACATCACTACAGACCTGATACAGGCTGCAATGGCCAAAGTGGTTATTGAATAAAGTCTGCAACAATGAGTTATAAACACCTTGAGTCAACTCAAATTCTTTTGAAATCAATGTCAGATTCAGAAGGAAATTCTGCTGTTCAACAGTATAAGTAAATCATCTGTATTTTCAAATTATTTTGATCAGGAATCGTCTCCTGTTACTTGCCCAAATCGCTGGTCTGTATTGCAAAAAAACTCTATTTTGCTATCATCAGAGAATATTTTCCCAGAAGGATGTTGGTTTTTCTAGGTTGGTTTGGGAAAAGATCAGTGGTGATTTTTTATATTTGTCTTTCAACAGTGGGGTTCTCCTTGGCCTTTACTCATAAAGCCCTTTTCACTTTAACATGTGGAGCATGGTGCAGGTTCAAACCATCACTCCAGATTACTTCAGGTCAGCTTTAATCTCTTTAGTTGTTTAAATTTGTGTTTTTTGGGGTTTGTTGAAGACTTCTTTGATCAATTTTCCTCTTCCCACTACATCCTGGGATGTTCGTGACAGTTCCATTAGCAGCAAACTTCTTAACAACATTGCAAACTGAGAAAACAAGGATGTCAAGGTCTCTGGAGATGGACTTGTACCCTTTTGAATTTTTACATTTGGTGATAGTTTTTCTGATGAGTTTCTTTCTAAAATTTTCTGTTCTAAGACAACTTCTCTCTTGTCACCTTTGTCAAAAAGTGGCAAGCAATGAAAATGACATTTTATAAGCATTAAAACTATCATTAATTTTTTAGTTACTAGTTAATTCATGTGTGGTGGCAGTGGTAGCAGTTTATCCCAGGTGAGTCTATTTTTTACTGCCTTGAGACTCTAGCTTTTTTGAAACACATTTTCAATTATTCAATTATATTGTAAAATAATTCTTCAGTAATTGTGTTAGTTTTTATATTATTTCAACATGTCATTTTTAATTATCATTCTGTGTTGCTCTGTATCAAATGCTTGTGTGTATATAGGCCAAAGCTTTTTTCACTGCCCATTTTTTTCAGGAGATTTTACACATATGCATCAAATGTAAGGATTTCAATAATACTGACAAGATAAAATGAAAAAGCTTGAGCCAAAAGGAAAAACTAAAGGAAGGAAAGAAAACTCAAGGAAACAGAGATGTTCTGCAACTAGGGTGCTCAGAAATAGGCAGAAATTAAATGTTTCTCACTCAGCTATATTACACATGAGCTCATTTAAATGTTTTTGTGTTCATAGAAACTTCAAAAATACATGGTTTAGGTTCACTTAATTTTCATTTTCTAATAGACAAAGTACTGTTCATAAAAAGTAAAAGAGATGTTTATTGCCCACGCAGTGAAAAATGCCTGGAGTGGGGACTGCAAGGTGATTTTGGAAATTGGTTTTCCTTGTTCAGTTACCCATGCTGTAAAAACTGTGGCCAGTTAGCATTGTGGAATTCAATAAAATAACAAAGGGCTTAATGACAGGAGTCCAACAACAGCGAAGGAGCCGGGCCCCATGCAGAGGGCTGAGTGTTTGTGGGCAGGGTGGACCATCGCAGACCGCATGTATCGCCTTCCCGGTTTACTCTCGGCAAAAATCCACGCACGCAGTCTGGCATTTTGTAAGCAAGATGATAGAACATTCTGGTGGTTCATAGCTGCGCTGATGGGACAAACTCCCTGGTGTGAAGGAGGATAAATAAAAACAAACAAGCCCCCTCCCCCTGACCCACCCACACGCGCTCCTGTGAAATTCGAAATTATCACAGTGAAGCGGACACGTTTTTAGTTACAGGGATCCCCGACAGCAGTTTGCCATTAGGTTTTTGAAAGGCATAGAAGATATCTGTACATCATATTGTAATAAATCTGCTGCGTGATGCACAACTTCTCATAGAATCGAGTTTAATGTTCTGAATTCTCTTGCTGCTGCAGACCTCCTAGATGGGGAGGATGATTGCTGACCTTCTAAAGCTACTCAAGATCCCACTGCTTGAACGCATGACTGCAACCCAACTTCTAAATGACCTTAAGGTTGAGAAAGTCCGGAAAGGAATGTATTATAGTCAAGTGGAATTGCAATTTCTCAACTGCCTAAAAATATTAAGGTAAGGAACTGAGTGTTTAGAGCAGTTTCAAATAATTTAACAAGCACCTTAAATGAACAAATTGTATAACATTTAGTTATTGTCTAATATTTTCTGTGTCAGAGTAAAGCCAGAGTAGCTGACATACTCTTCAGGCATGCTGTGAGATCCACTGTGGTAGAGGAAACCATGTGACCAGGGCTCACAGAATGAATAATAAATTCTTATTCTTATACAATAAATTCTACCTTTTTGGGTATCTCATTGATACGTTACAGTCCCCAATAATTCATAAGGCTTGGAATGGATGACATTGGAGCTGCCCCTTGCTATCTGTAATTTCTCTACTGAAAAATGTGCTTTTACAACATTTGGAAATTAGTAACGAAAAATTTATTATCTGAATCAATAACCCACTTATATGAACATGGATCTAAAAAAAAATTCAAAGCGTGTCCCCCTAAAGCCGATTAAGTTATGAAAGCCATGTCTCAACCATCCATACTATCGGTATTTCGTGCTCTTGGTATTTAGTGTCATGCTTTTGGTTTTTGCTGTTAATGTTGTTTACCTTGCTAAGTGCAAATATTTCAAAAGAAAGTGGAGAAGTATATAAAGAAGGTAGGTGAGGTAAAAATTAATTCATAAATCTTGTCCCATTGACCATGCACTGATTTGCTCTGCCTTGAGATGGGCTTCCATCTATTTACATGATTATTCCCTTGCAATGCAACATTTGAAACATTAATTTATTGTACTTATAATACATCTACTTATTACTTTATTCTAAACTTGTATAACCTTGTGATGGGCTAGTGTGCTGCCCAGAATGAATCCAGCCAAACCTTACTCTTTGCATTTCCAGGATAAGCTCAGGACCCCCATGACCTTGACAGTTACTGACAGTGTGTGTGTGTGTGTGTGTGTGTGTGTGTGTGTGTGTGTGTCTTTATGCGTTTGACATGTACCTTTGCGTTAACGTGAATGTGTGAGTTGGGAACTTAATGTTTTATGGTGAAACTACTGGAGATGGAATGGAATGGATATCAGTATTTGGGTCATTTATGAGCAAAAAAAGTGCTGGCAAGCTATACCAACGGCGTGGTAGTAAAAGGATGGTAACTGTTGACTAAAAATTTATCACACACTGCACCAAAACGGTCATTGTTTCACATAACAACTTGGCATCTTGAGAGGCATTTGACTTTGAAAGCTGCCTGTTTCAATGGAAAGAGGAGAAATTTTGTATGATTAAGACCCATGACAACCTGTGTTTCTTATTTCCCAGATGGAGCGAACAGAGATTTTTTTAAAAGGTGAAAATAATAACCTTGCTGAAGTTTCTCTCTAATTGCTGCATTCAAGTCTACTTTGCAGCACAGACAAATGGGTACAATAGGAAGCTCCTCTTCCTTAAATAGCACTTTAAACAGTGGGATCCTTGGGGGCCTGGTTTCAGACCTCAGGATGCGAGTAGGTTGCTGCATACATAGTCCCAATATTCTTAATTAACTTCAAGGTTGAATGTGTGAAATTTAATAAAGGAAATTAAAAGATGTTAATTTCCTGCTCAGAAGACAATGTGGTTCTATGAATAAATTTAATTAAATCAGCAAAATTGGTCTCGCAGATTAGTGCTGTCTGTGTGGGGAACTTCAGCTCTTTGTAAGAAGAATTGGAAAAGGGAAGGGATGCTTCGGACAGGTCTTACTTGGGTTTTTTTTTTCTCCCCATTTAAAGCACCTCTTGGCTTGTCTACATTTTTTGCCATTTGCACCAGCGAGATCAAACACCGAAAGACAGATTTCAAACAACCTGCAAAAAAAAAAAAAAAGTTTTATTCTTGCTGAGGAAGCAGAAAATTGTGCTGATTTACCCATGACCTTCCCTCATAGCCATGCTTTTGTTAAGAAAAAAAAAACTAAAATATTTTAAGTTTTTCTTGCCAGTGGAAGGATTTGTAATCTAAGTAAACTACAGTAAAATTTGAATAAAACTGAGAATCCTTCAGTTCAAGTAGAAATTTTATTCTTAAGACTTTTATTAGTAAGATTTAAGTATTAATAATGCTCTGTGTGTATGTGTATGTGTTTTTTTTTTTTTCCAGAAAAGGAAAGATGGGGCATTGTGGAGCTTCAGACCTCCACAATCTTCCATTAGGATGCATACTGATAGACAATGGAAAGAAAAAGAATTGCGATAACCTAAAACAATATTGAAACAGCTGGGCTCCAGATAATATTATATAATTGCAATTAATGCGTCCTGAAAAACAGAGTTAATTTTTATTTTCTGCTGCAGTTTTTCTGAGGTATTATTTCAGCTGTCTGTCAGTTGTGGGATTTGATGTATAACATCTACTGCAGGTTTGCAAAACTGTGTGATGTCAAATTAATACTTTCAGGCAATTTCAACAAATAAAATCCCTCTTAATTCGTCATTTTTGACCTGCTTTTGGATTATGGATTTTGATTGATTGTAGAAAACAGCAAGCAGCATAGTAAGCAGTGTCAGTCCTAGCCTTCGCAACGTCATACTGTAAAGTAAGAAGCCTCAGAGCCACATTCGTTTCCTTTATTGCTTCTGTGTTCATATCGTGAGGAGATTACCAGATAACATTCCTCAAAAGACTCCATATCCTCACTAGCACTCCACTCCTTTATTAAGTTTCTTTAGTAGAAAGGGGAAAAAAAAACATCATTACCTTCAGGGATTGTACAGCAAGCATGTTAAATTTTGTAATCCTTTGGTATCTGAGTTCAATAAATGAAAACACTGCGCTCAGATTAAAATCTGTTTTTATGAGCTTTACAGAAGCAATCAAAACTGTGTTCTTATAAGTGGAACATCTCCATTCTTCGAGTACAAGTGAGGTGCCAGAGAAAATGAAGAAATGAAACTGCATGATAGGGGTTAGATTTTGTACAACAATTTTAAGACACGCACGCACGCATCCACACACACACAAAAGTAATGCTGCATCGGACATTTGTGAATCTTGAGGTCTGTACCAATTTTTTCCCCTCTGCTTTTGTGCTGAATTAGATCAGTAGCTCCTACATTACTATATTCCTTTTCAAGGCCTCCTTCAACTTGCTGATGCAGACCTTCGGAGACTGAGGTTTGTCTTGAATGTGTACACGTACAGCATGCTTCCGCACCCACAGCACACACACTAGGTGTTCAGCTAACAGTGGACACCTCTCCACTTCCCAACCAGGCTGCACATGGGCCACAAACGTGCAACCAAACTACGAATGATCAACAGGTAGCGCCATTGCAATACAGGCGAATGTGGACAGTGACAACACTTGATCCCCCCCCCATGGGCTGCAGGCATTTTTCTACATTTTCTGTCTGCTAAATACACCATGTACAGACTACCCAGGACTTACCCAAATGACACTCGTGATGGTGTGGTAGCTGAGAATGTTTAAGTTTTACTAAGAAAAGGGAAAACTGACAAACAGAAATCACTGATCTCTCAGGAGACGCGACATACATCACGTCAGATGCCAATGTTCCCCAGGAGATCCATCTCTTTTTGTGTCGGGCTGGTTGTGACTTGTGATAAAAAGAGATTGTTTGCCTTGCTTGCTTTGTAGATTCAGCCGAATGTGCACCTGTGATCCCACCAAGTTTCTTGTCCGGTTGATCTCAAGAAGCAGAAGTTCCCGTTCTGTGCTCCTGTTCATCGTGAGTATCTGATTGTACAATGCTCCTGAGGACACCATCTCTGCTTTTGTTGTTTTTTATGTTCAATGAAAATAGAGTGTGGTGTGGCACATGGGGAGCGCATAAACACCCACACCTCCCAGTTACAGCATTTAATCAGCTATATGCAGTCACTCACATTTTCTAATCGAATTCATAGCCAGTGAGAAGGAGTGACCACTGAGAATGAATGAGAACAACCGGAGTTTTGTGTTTGCTGCCTGTGTGCCTTTTCCCCCTGACCCGTATCCTGGTTCTGTGTTCTGTAATAATAGGTGGCAGTTCAACAAACCTGAGTCCAAGCTTCATCCTGGGAGGAAAAAAAACACATCAGGGACCTCTAATACTTTGAAAAAACCTGTAAATAAAATTGAATTCTTATTAAATAGGAATGTTAAGATGCCTGAATGAAATGAAGACAACAAAACAACCTTGTCATCTCTCTGGTCCCAAAGGGCCATACAGTCATGGACTGGGTACCTGGTTTAGAATTAAGTAGGCCATGTTGTTTTCAGTACTTACTTTAGACACAAAATAATAAATTGTTGTATTGCTCAACACTGCTTACTTCTGAATAAGTGTCATGGATTATTAAAAAAAGAAAGTGAGGAATTATTATTAATTCGTGCCTGATATTACTGATCAGTGGAACGTTGCCCTTGCTGCTCTGTATAAAAGCAGCAATGCACAGAATATTTGACAGGAAAGCAGAGGTGGATGCTCACTGCATGACTGGCAGTAACAGTAGGAAGAGCGGACCTCCGCAGCTCTAAGGCAGCAAATTCTTCCAAAAAACCGTGAGTCTGAATCCCAGGATGGGGCCAGCAGGTGTTTTTTCAAGCATAGTTTTTTACCCTGCTGGGAAATTACCACAAGCTGTGTACCAAATATGGATGCATTTTGTAATAATTTTGCACATCATATTGGACACAGTAGCAAACAGCCGGATATCATTACCTGCCACCTCTGAAAAATAACTGTGTAGTTTACCGGTTTGTGCCAGTTTGTCACTCCAGTGTCCTACAATTAATTTCCTGCCCATAGTCTCTGATCTCAGCATTTTCCCTCTAAAAGTGCATCCTAAAATTTTTATTTCAATTGCTGTAAGAAGGTAGGAGTAGGATAAAGAAATTGTGTGTGTGTGTGTGTGTGTGTGTGTGTGTGTGTGTGTGTGTGTGTGTGTGTGTGTGTGTGTGTGTGTGAGAGTGAGAGTGAGTGACAGTGTAAGACCAGCTAGATGGAACAAAATGCAGCACAACATTGCAAAAGTCACAGGGCCATCGGGAAAAAAAATGAAATACAGAAAAAGATGGAAAAATATGAAAGTTAAAGGAGAGCTGTTTAAGAAGAATGGTGCTAGGACAGGCAGCAGGGAAATGGCACCGGCTGTGGTTCCAGTCTCAGCAGTGGGTAAGGTAGTAGGAAGTGGGTGTGGCTTGAACTGGAGCCACACCCGAATGGGGGTTTGTTCGGAAGATGCTGTGAACTACCTAGCTTTCATTCAAAAATTTTACAAGATTCTGGGATCATCAGTGAACGTCATATTCAGCTCTTCTAATCTGCGGAGATGTTGAGGAACCTGGGGATCCCATGAAGTCTTTCTCTCTGGTCTCCTGTTTCAACCCAAACCTTCTCACAAGCATTAGTCAAACTGGACCCCGGAAATAGGAACCTGCTGGACGTCACATTTATTTTCAGACCCAGCAAAGATTAGCTTGGAACATAAAAGAATTAAAGTCAACCAACCCAGTACAGACTTCTTTAAATATCTACAATTTCATAATTTTGCTACAACGTCAGACAAAGAGAAGAGACTTCAGACAGAATTACACGAAGCAGAGAAACAGCTCATTGCAGTGAACAACTCCTGAGGCTTCACGCCTGCATTTTATTCCTTTTTAATAAGCATTGGCGATAGTGGGACATGGGAACATGATTCTACTGTGTCTGTAGACATGTACAGATGTAGATGGAGGTTTTGCAGTCTGCCAGGGTGCTGTGGCCTAATGCTGCTCTTTCAAGAGTTATCTGAGTGAAAATTTGTAGTTTATGGTAAATATTATAATATTTCTTTTCATTTCTTTGCAGCTTTATTTGTTGTAGCTTGAGCCTAAATACAATGCCAATCTCTTTTAACTATGTAACTTAAACTGAACCAGACAGATCAGACACAGACTGACAGAAAGACAGCTAGACAGGCAGATGGACAGATTGTTTGATTTCTTGTACAGGGCTATTCCTCTGCAGACTGGCTTCATCATCTCTTACACCCATATCCTCTCTTTATGAAATCAGACATACCAGTAAGAAAAAAATTAGCATTTTCTTTGTAACCACATCTATCCTCTCTGGCCCCCAAGGGGGAAAGGAGGGAAGAGACACAACCAGGTTTACGCCACGTTGAGTCCTACAATGCATGAACAACCCATCCATCATCCAACACAAGAGCCGCTTCCTGGAAATGTCACTGGTAATCAATTAGGGATGAAGCCTAATGAGATCCATCTGGAACAGCCCAGTTTGCTGGACGGTGATGGGCGGAAAAGGCTCCCCACAGTTTTGGTGCTTAAATCAAATCTCTCCCACCAATTAATACTCAGAACTTAAAAAAAATGAATGAATATATGTATTTTTACAGCAACACCCCCACCCCAAAAAAAAAACAAAATCATTAAGATTCTGTGAATGAAATAATTTGGAATTCCCTCTCAGTGCTGAGGCTGCTAAGCAGGGAAGCACTGCACACATTAGAAGAAGCCCTTTGGGATGGAGACACAGCAGCTCCAGCATTCATGAGGAGAGAACACGGTGCACTGCTGTGCGCGAACACCTCATTGACCTTGCGCCTTCACTTGTTTCCCTCGAGATGGTTCGATGAAGGGCCCAGTTCCAATATGCACAGGGGCAGGACAAGAAGAGGCAAGGAGATGTGGAGGCATTTCCATAGCAACAGTAAAATGAGGGCAGGAAGGAGCAGTGCCCCCTGGTGACCTTAATGGACTTGATGTCCCCTAGTCATTAACCCCCACCACAGCCTTACTGGCATCTCCATGTCACGCGTCCCCTGGAGCCTCTGGCATTCCTGTTGCCATGCCAACAGAGGATGCAAACTAAACATAATAAAACAGTGGGGAAAAGTTGTAGTCCTCACTTGCTGCAGTAGCTTTTTATGTGGTATGTGTTTAGCTGTAGTTGTCTTAGTCGTGAGCCCCAGGTTCCTCAAAAATGTTAAGAACTCACAATAGCTTTCAAAAAAATTACAGTCACAGTTCAGCATACACAATTCATTGAGATGAGTTGAATTTAAACCGAAATGACGTCCATTCAGATGTTCTTTCTCTTCTTGGAGAGCAAAGATTGTCAGACAATATTTGACTTGATTATCAAAGATTTATTAAGAATTCTTTCCCATAGCTCACTTAAATTGGGGGGGGGGGGGGCAACATGTCTGCATTCTTTATGAGGGCCAAGCATGAGGTTTACATCATGACAAAAAAAGGTGAAAAAATGATTCATTACCTCCATATATCCTGTCCCTCTGCAAATAGCTTTGCAATAATTAAAGGTCGCATGTTTCCTGCACAAGACAGATAAAAGCAGAAATGGTAAAAATAACAAAAATGGGTATTGTTCAGGGCATCAGGACTTTGTTGAATATTATCATATAAAAGAAGGACTTTGGTTTTTTTAAAAGTGCAAAATTTTAAACTTCACTGCGCTGTTTAAATTCAATTAATGCCATTAAAATGAAATGACAGCCAGGTTAATTGAAAGAGGTGTTTTTTTTTAAATATTAAGTTTTGCTGTGGCAGTCAGTTACATTTTGCTTTGTAAAAATGCATTTTTGAAACTGTACATTTAGCAAGGCAGGAAAAAACACTGAAGGAATCTTTTTATTAAAATGATTGAAGCTAAATTGATTGTAAAAAATATATATATTTGTGTGACACATAAGTTTACTGATGGAAAAACGTGTTCGAATTATTCTGGAAAGTTTTTTGCCATTATTTTCTTTTCGGGAGAAAAACACACACAGTGATTAAATGTGAATCTTGCATTTGTGTAAAAATATAACCATAAGTCATAATTAAATGAATCACAGTCCCAACAACCATTTTTTTTTTCATTTTTCATCTAAGTGAAATTTCAGTTGATTCAAAAGTTCAAGAAACTAAACAGCTCATGTTGAAAATAATGATAACAGATGAAAAGCAAAATTTGCTTTTTGGAAATAAGGGATTTACAACCAAACCATTTAATTATTAAGGCATTTTGCAGTTGAGTGGCCAAACGAAAAAGAATCATTCAGTGAGCAATAGTTATACAGTTTATTCCTCCATGCATTTTCATAAACTGCTTTTCCTGACCAGGGTGGTGGAGATCTGGCACTTGTCCAGTGGGTGCTAGGCCACGAAACTTCTCCTGGATGGGATGCCGTTCATCACAGTGCACTACTTCACTACATTTAAACTGTTAAAATACCTTCTGAAAACATTTAAACGTATGCACATTATTACAACATGTATTACCACTGTACTTAATTATGCCATTGTGACCTGTTGCTATGCTACAACAATGATTTGAAACAGTGGTGTCTATTTTTATGTTCAGATATTAAAGTTCAGCCCAATATAATTATACTTGTTGATCAGTTTTATGCAAACAAATCTAAAATATAAAATGTTGCTAGAACAGGTTGGGTGAGAACAAGATCTGTTTCAAATTGTGGGAGACTTGTGAAAAATACACCAACAGCAAACAAAGACAGCCTCAGTGGCAACCATTCTTCAGCTACAAACATTCGTATAGACATGTTTAACTTGAGCCCTTGACGGAGATCTCCTAACCATCCTCCCCCCTGCTGATTATTATCTTGCTCAAACGTCCCATTTATTGGTTTTTGACAAAACCTAACAGCACCACTACTGAGTTGAAACTGAGTCTCAGCACTCGCAAACACCTTGAGCATGAATTCTACATTTGACAGCACCGTGACAAATATAGCACCTTGCAAAAATACTCAAACCCCCAGAAAATTACATACCCTAAATATGCAAGTTTTTGCACATATGATTAAAATTGTTTAACACTCTTTACAGTATCATAACCAAGTATGATACTGATTGTTCACATTTTTGAGTAACAAGACTGTGAGGGAAATAGTCAGTTTCCATCACTGCAGTGTATGTGAGTGCCATCTGGTATAGATTAGTTATGTCTGCCGGATTTGTTACTGCAAGAATAATTTGGTCCTGACTGGAGGTATGCATATATAAATATTTGTGAGTGAGTGAGTGTGAGTAAGCGACAGTACAAGAGCGGCATGAGTATTAGCAATGATTTTTTTTTTTTTTCCCCGAAGTGTTATTTATTGTGAGGGACCTACAAGGACACACCAGCCACACCTAGCTTGCTTTATTTACTGTTAGTGTTGCCACACCTTCATTTCAAGTTATGCATGATGATTCTTATGCACTGTCTTGTGATTTCATGTCAATCTATTAATTCATATATGTTCTTATATATTATATAATGTTTGTTTTTGATGTAAAATGACATGCTTTGAATGGGCTTTTGTGCTACTGGAACAAGTATGGGTGTAACTTTGTGGGCCTAGGAAAGCTTAGAAAAATTTGCTAATAAAATTAATTTGATGGGATTTCACCTTACCAGCCAATTTTCAGTGGCCATTACACTAGTAAATAGGGGGGTGCCTGTATTTTAAAGTACAGATTATATAGTGACTTTTCCACAGTCTTTATATTTCGATTTTAACAGATTTGATTCATTACTACAAAGCTATTGAATGGAACGAAAACAATAGCATCAATGGCCTAGAAATGCGTTCAGATGCTTGCAATGAAGGCACCACAGCTGGATAAGCAGGCACTTGCTGGCATGGTAGTTCTTAGCTGCTTATTCAGAGGCTTGTAGTTCAAACATTTTACTGAAACCACGAGTTAGGCAGTTGGATTGTATCTGAAAATTTGCGGTTCGATGAAATGTTTTTGCAATTTGAAAAAACAAGAAGAACAAAATGTATTAAAGTGTAAGGCCTGATGAAACCTCGATCTGAAGTTTAAGAGACTTCAATGCTGCATTTGAATTTCCAGAAAGGAATACCTCAGACGTGATCACTGCAGGACAATTTGGGTCCATTCCACCAAACCAAAGAGATTATTTTAATCATAACAGCCCCATTGCACATAGGTACAGGGCTATTCTTGTTATCTGTGAGATCATTTATAAGTACAAGCTTTTGTAGGAATGTCTGAGTGGTACACGACTGCATCACCTGCGGCTGAAATGAAAGTTCTGTCATCAAAGTTACTTTTGGTTTGTTGGAGTCAGATCCAGTATTTGCCTTGAATGTCCCAAGACTAGAAGCAGACTACAGTGCTTTGGGAGATCCAGTCCCACAACGCACCTGTAGATTTAGTACTAAACAGCTTGATTGTTGTATTCTACCACGGTGGCCTTGAAATGGCTTAGAAGCCCTCGTGCTCTGGCACTTCGTCTTACCAAAGTCCTCCACAAAGTCCAGATGGTTAGAGGTACACATGGAGATGCTGATGAAGTCAGATTTTTACCTCCAGAGGACTGCTGAGCGCTGGCGAGTTATGCGCTCTGCCCAGCTGCAGTACAGCAGGCTGGCCCGATACCCGTGGTTACTTAGCGAAACAAGCATTCATCATTAATATTTATTAGCAATCCCCTGCTAAAAGCTCCTCTTTCTTACTCTTTGCTGAAACCATCCATCCATTCATTTTCAATAACTGCTTGTCCTGCTCAGGGTTGCAGCAGTCTATTCCCAAATCTCTGGACACAAGGCAAGGAGGCGGTAAACCCTGGACAGGGTTTAAACTAACTTTGTTTTCCTACTTTTTTAATTTACACACAGAATAGTTAATTGTGCTTTGAACCACCATTCGATTCATTGCTTGCTTTTATGTCTCTCTGTATTGTTACAAGTTTACTCTGTTAGTCTTTTTTCATAAAATAAACCTGCAAAAACCGGACATGTCTGCTTGTTTCTAATCCACTGGTTCTGAAACATCTCCCCCCAGCATCCTCAGAGGTCACAGACAATGGAACCCAGACCTGCATCACCTGCAACCTTATCAGATTATCTCCAGACACAGTACGCTGTTGAGTTCCAGCACAAGGAGGGGGGCAGTCACGGTCAACAGGGTAGAAGGAGCCTCTGGAAATATTAGCCTTTGATAGGAGCCAGTGGAGATGAGCGAGCTGTGGGAACATCTACCTGGGGCCCTAAGAAAGCCTCTATCACAGGTTGCATGTGTGTCAAGTAGCACTGCAAGGCTGTTGAAATGCTCCCATATGCTCTGGGAGAGTTTGACACAAAGGAGAGGGACGTAGGAAAATGAGCTTGTATGGTGGTATAGGCCATTTTGCAGCGAGATCTGCTTGTATGCAGTGCTGTGAAAAAGTATTTGCTCCCTTCCTGATTTCTTATGTTGTTGCATGGCAAAAACCACTGCTGACGTTACGCCGTTACATCTGGCGTAAAAGTCACACAGCATTTCAGAAAAAGAACATCATACCAACAGTCAAACATGGTGGTGGTAGTGTGATGGTCTGGGGCTGCTTTGCTGCTTCAGGACCTGGACAACTTGCTGTGACTGATGGAACCATGAATTCTGCTGTCTACCAAAAAATCCTGAAGGAGAATGTTCGTCCATCAGTTCGTGACCTCAAGCTGAAGCGCACTTGGGTTCTGCAGCAGGACAATGATCCAAACACAGCAGCAAGTCCACCTCTGAATGGCTTAAAAAAACAAAATGAAGGTTTTGGAGTAGCCTAGTCAAAGTCCGGACTTGAATTCAATTGAGATGCTATGGCATGACCTTAAAAAGGTGGTTCATGCTCGGAAACCCTCCAATGTGGCTGAATTAAAACAATTCTGCAAAGAGTGGGCCACAATTCCTCCACAGCGATGTGAAAGACTCATTGCCAGTTATCGAAAACGCTTGATCGCAGTTGTTGCTGCTAAGGGGGGCACAACCAGTTATTAGGTTTAGGGGGCAAATACTTTGTCACCTAGGGCCATGTAGGTCTGGATAGTTTTTTTTTTCCTTAATAAATAAAATCATCACTTAAAAACTGCATTTTGTGTTTACTTGGGTTATCTTTGTGTAATATTTAAATTTGTTTGATGGTCTGAAACATTTAAGTGTGACAAACATGCAACAACATAAGAAATCAGGAAGGGGGGAAATACTTTTTCACAGCACTGTAATTTCCATTTTGAGAGTAAACATGAAGGAGTGTAAAAACAGTGCCTTAAGGGGACTTCCTGACAGCAAGTTTGCTTGAAGGTAGATCCATGTAGCTCAGATCAATAACATGACCTTCTGGATGAGGTTTATAAAAAAGTAAGTAAGTAAGTAAGTAAATAAATAAATAAAGAATCATATAACTTCTTCTCCCACACTGTCTCCAGACTCTTATTCACCCTGTAACCACATTCCATGTTGTTTTGTTTATTTAATTTAAAATGGTCACCTTGCTTTACGATGGTCCACTTCAAATATGTTGTCATACATTTTGACTTTTTTGGCCTCTGAATTTTACCCTCAACCACAGTGGTTTACATTGATTACTGTGTATATTACATAGGTAGTCCTTGTACCCTCATACATTTTTGGTGCTGAAAGCAACCCCATTTTGGCTATGTTAAACGTGTTCATTTTTATTTTGTTTTTATATATTTTATTTTTATTTTGTATTTCTTTAATATATGTGAAAAAATGAGGCTTGTGTGTTGTGGTGGAACAGCCAAGAATGCAGACAGGTGGCAGGTGTTGCACATATCGAATGAATGTAAATACTGCGTTGTATAATAAAAGGTAACAAACCAAAATAAAAATTTGCTCATGATAATGTTAATGAACAACGAAAGGCGTGCATACTGACTGAATTAGCAGATTTTATGTTTGTTCTTTTGTTCTCATTTCTTTTGGGGTAATGTCATGGAGCTTCGCTAAATGTGAATTCAGGCGGGTTCTCCATGTGGGTGCGTTTGAAGGGAATGCAGCTGCGTTTTGCTTCTGCAGCTGTAACTACATGGTGGACAGCTCTGTCAGTTAAAACCACTAAATCAAAACCAAGCATTCTTAAGCTTTTACGTTTCACTTTAATCTATTGGAGGACCATGCGCAAGACCACCGAAGCGGCGAAGATATCCTTACGATGGTTGTGGCTCAAGAGAGGAGAAACTTAAGGTCTAAGTAGCTAGCATGCCAACTGAACACAAGCTAGGGTCTGATCAACTTCAGCTGGGTCACCTGGACAAGGGTGTATGACATTCAAAAACCAAAAGCACCTGATAATTCCAGAAGCATCACTGATAATGCGTCCAGAAGCATCAGCAGATGTATTTGCACACTCGGTGTGTCAGCTTCCTGTTTCACATTCTCTACTCTTACACTTTGCATATTAATTTTCTGCTTCCAATAAGCAAAACTGTAGATTGTAGATTCATCTTCTGCAGAAGTTTACTATGCCAATTACCTTTATGTGCTGCATTTTTGGGCCCTTTAGCAGCAGCTGCTTAGGGAATGAATAATTTGGGTGCCTTCTAGCATTTATTAATGTATGCTTCACATACACAATTAATGCATTTTAATTAGAATTCCAGTGTCTGTTGAACCAGACTTTGCCCTAAAGGCTCACATATTCTAGGTCAATATGAATGAAGATGAAGATGCACCAGGACCCCCAGAATTGAAAAAAAAATAGGTAGTTTAACAGTTTCTGTGTTTCAAGCTCTGTGTGAACTACACCATGCACACCAGAGTGATGTGTGCCCAAATTGTTGGTTGTTGTTTAAACAATGCTGCACGTTTAATAGTTAAAAATGATAGTTAAATAATAAATCAGTGTATTGAGAGTATCAGCTTATTTGATAAAGTTCCTTTCTGTTTGGGCTCTGTGTTCACAGAGGAGCTTGAAACAGCTGGATCTAAAGGTTTGCTTTAACCCCCCCATCCAGTCAGAAGGAGCTGCGCTGGTTAAATGACTGACCAGCTAAATGGTCCCATGTTAAAAATAATAGAACTACAAAGTGTTTAACCCTGAACTGCTAGTGGACTATACAGCGCATCTAAATGTCAAAATGAATCCAAAGGGGGTGTTATTGGAAAGACTGGATGTTGTCTGTTTGCGGAGAAACTTGCACACACGGGGAAAAGTAGGATGAATATTAAACAGCAAAATAGTTTGTTAGAATGACAACCAAAGAGTGAATGTAATGAGCATATTTTACCTTGAAAAAGTGCCAGGACATATTTCATCCAAAAAGTTCATTCATGAAAAAGTGTTAATCCTTTGCAAGCAACATATCCTTTGCAAGCAAGATTGAAAAATCGATGTTCCCCTGTTTTTCTCAGAACTTCAGTGCTATAAATGTCCCTTTGGATGGAATGGGCTCCACATAACCGCTTTGGTGGGCAATCTGCTCTCCTGTCTTCCCTGCACGTGTGTGACGCAGCCCCCAGGCTGCACTCTTCTTTTTCCCCATGAAGTTCATGTCCCATGATCTCAGCTTGCTGTTATAACCCACTGAGTCAACCACAGTGGAAGCCAGAAAGTCAGAACCCTGTCTACAGGTCCAACAGAGAATGTGCGTAACATTCGAGTCAAAGCTGAGCTGATGTTCTGGACAAACATAAATAAAAACTTACTTCTTGCTGGAAAAGGCATAGCAGTCGTGTACCTGTTTACCAAGGGACAGGTAATTTAAGGTAACCATGGGTCATAAAAAGTCTGCCCTTAGTAGGGATAAACATTATTAGCTGTACGTTGTTTTTGGTTCAGGGTTGGTAAAATCCATTTGATCCAAAGAAAGTCTGTTTTCCATTGCTTGAGTGCCCAAATGCTTCAGTTCTTTTTTCCTTGAGAGCATTAAATGCACTCATTAAGCATTTATAGAAGGACTCTGCCTTGTTCCTTTTCACCATAAGTGCAGATCATTCTCTAGGGTCTTAAGAGGGTAAAAATGCTCTAGCAGAGTCTACATGGCTTCTCTGCCTTTCTTGGACAGATATAGAGTTCAGGAACCCCAAAACACCCATGAAAATGTCAATTTGTAATGTACAGTAGCTGGGTTTGAGGGAGATGACAATCTAAAACATATGAGCATAGGGGAAATCACAAACACTTAAGCATTCTAATGCACATGTGTTTGCTCATGAATGATTTGACTGCTGCTAGATACCCCTGGTGCACTTGCCAGGAATAACATTTAAGATAATATTTAAGGGTATTATCCATTAGTTTAGGATACTGAAAGACATGGAATGTGAAGGTTGCTGGTTCAAGTCTTAGGAAAGGATCTTTTTACAATTCACTACTGAGGGTGCGATTCCTGGTTGTGTGAAAATCAAAGCTGTAAGAGGTGGTAAAGCAGCAACTGAAACTGCCTACAGCTCAGTGTGTCCTTGAAGCAGCTTCAGCTCTGGGCATTTCCTCAACATAATCGTGTGTGTACTTCTAAAATGTTGAATTTATTCACAACACATGGTAGCAGTGATGAAAAAGCACTGTATTTAAGTCCCTTATTGCTTCTGGGAGATATTTTAAGTTCCTGACAGTGGATTTCTTTACACTTAAGAATGCAGCAGGGGCTTTGGTGAGTGTCTTTCATGCTCAGTGGACAGCAGCAGCAACACCTCCTTGGGCTTCGACCTGTAACTTTCCAATGAAAGGTCCAGGTTTCTGGACCTACAGGTCAATTTGTATCACAGGTTTTTCCTCATTACTCACAGGGGTCGAAGGTCACGCCACTATAATGCGGTGGAATTGCCTGCATCCATTCCCCACACAATGCATTACCGCTGCTGTTGTCATGACGCTGAGTCCATGGAGTGAGTGTGTCCCTGTCAAATGTATGAGCAGCTGAACTGAGCCTTTCAAAGAGCTTTTGGCTGTTTGTAATCTGCATTTACAGACAGTATTTTTATGTATTATGGTGGACTACTGACACAACATTTCATCTTTACTTTCCTCCGGGTGAACTATTTCATGGTGCAATTGTATAAGAATATGTGTGTAATGTTAAGGTAAACCTTTCTCTTATTTTGCTGAGGTGTAATGTTTGTCCTACTTGGAAAATCGTATCGCTTACTTATTGCTCTTATGCTTTTGAACATAATTATTAAATAATGTAACTAAGTAACCTCACAAAATGCAACATTTATAACAACATTTTTTTACATGCATACTTCTGAATGTTCACTGAATTAAGCAAAAACTTCAAGAAGAGACTGAAAGGATGTCAATTCACGTTATTTCTCCTGCAAAAACAGCTGCGCCTCTGGTCAACTTGATGCCATGATGTGCATTTACATTTACATCATAAAGCAGACACTTTTCTCCAAAGTGGGCAGTCAGTCACTGTTATTTAGTATTTAGCTGGTACATTTATCCCAGAAGACTTACAGTGCTGGACGTGCTACAATAAACTCTAGTGAAGTCTAGTAAACTCCACCATTGCACTGGTTTTGCATCGGGATAGCAACCCACTTTGTAAAAACCTCTTGCTATGGAAATGCTAACCAAATCTTCAGAAAGTCATCAAATGGGTGACCAGCTAAGGACCGAGGCAGCAATGTCTACTATGAAGGTAGGGACAAAAGCTGGAAGGAAGTTTCTGTTCTGATACTGTCCTTGACGAGAAAAAAGGGCACCTGGAGGAGGACATTAGAGGAAGTAATGAAGAAGGTGGATAAGACCTGGAATGGGTTGGAGAATATTTGTCAGTGCCTTATGCTCCACCTGGAGTGAAAAGGATTAACTAACTAAACCTAATGTAGTATAACTGTTCAGTCTTCCTGACTTCTGGACATTTTAAGAGGCTCATGGCTTCTGCTCCAGTCATAACTTATTAAGTATTATACTTTTGTTGGGATTATAGATGATCACTGACAATTCCAATTCTAAATATTTTGTTTGTGGAGGCAATTTGAAAACATTAAAAGGTTACTCTCTGCATGGTGGTATTGCTGCATTTGCTGAGGCTGGCAAACTCAGTTAATGGCATGAAGAAACACAGATCCAAATGAATTCATAGCCCACAATGCCCCTGCCAGTTCAGATCTCCCTGCTGCTGCTGTTTGGACTCCCTTGTTGCTCTGGAGGGCTTGGGGACTAAAGTGAGCCAAAGGTTAAAGGAGCTTCTTTATCATGCTTGCCACATTTGTGGTGGCGGTTCAAAAAATCCTCTGCCCGGCAGCAAAGATTTCCTTCTCTGCTCCCCAAAAGGCCCAGTGAAACCTGCTGGGAAATAGGCCAGATGCTCTGGTGAATATTCCTGTGTGCTGTTGGTTCTCATCACAAGCAGACAAGGAGGAACTTGTCCATTAAAGTAAGGTTGTCTGGAGGGATGTCGAAGAACTGGTGCTGGACAGTGTCATTCGATGTGGTGATTCTGCCATGCATATCCCCGGGAACATGTTACTAAACTTGGGCACCATCTGGTCTTAGAATTTATGAAATCAAATCCCTTGGTATCCAAACACTCTATATCCAGAATTTTGTTATAACGTCTCTTGAAAGTTACTACTGAAATAATGCTATCCAAACTAAAACTTTTGCTATAATGGATTTTCATCCAAAACTTATCTACAATAAAAAGTCTAAACACAAATAAAAATCTAAATAAATTTAAAAAGTCAACAAATAAATATTCTGATGCACTGTAGGATGTGTTATAATAAAAATAGTTTATGTATTTTTTAAGAAACTGTACAAATTTATCTGAAGCCAGATGCTCTCACTAGTTTCTTATCAGCTCTTTCCAATGGTTTCACTTTGTCTGAACCTGTTTGCACCGCATCACCACATTTACTGCGCATTTAATTTTTTTTATAATAATCCTGTTTATTAAAATGTTGGTAATGGAAAACAAAGACACAGACTTGGCAGGTTATTTTAACCCATTGAAAACAGCAGGTATTTCAAACTGGACATAAAAGGAATTCATATGCAAGCTGACCTGAGCTGTTTGTCTTATTTCACATATGTGTCAGGAATCTGATCGGCAACAAGGTATAGGACCCAGAAGCGGAAGAAAGACACGGGACTGGTGGTGCGAACGCTCAGTGATTTAATCTGGATACATCTTTAATACACAAAGGCAAGATAATGTCACGGACTATAGTGGAGGTCCCGCGTCGGTGTTAGTCGACTCGGCCGCTTTTATACCCTCGTGGGTCAGCTGATCCAGTGAGTCAGAGGCCGGTGGGCGGTGAGCGGCGGGTCCCATTCGTGTCGCATCTTACAGAACCCCCCCCTCCTACGGGTGGCTCCCGAAGCCCGTGCGCGAGGACGGCCCCAGGGATGGGGAGCCGGGTGATCTGGGCGGGCCCTGTGGAAATTAGCAATCAATGAAGGGTCCAATATGTCACTCGCCTGCACCCATGACTGCTCCTCCAGCCCATAACCATCCCAGTCTACCAGGTAGAACAGGCACCCACCCCGACGTCTGGAGTCCAGAAGCGAGCGCACCCTATAAGCCGGGGAAACGTCTACAACCAGGGGGGAGGAGGCAATGACCGCAACTGGTCCCGCTGCAGCCGGGAGGTACGATAGGGTTTTAAGAGGAAAACATGGAAGGTAGGGCACACCCTGTAGTGAGATGGCAATTGGAGACGATAGGAAACAGGTGAGATCCGTCGGAGGATTCTAAATGGGCCGATGCATCAAGGGCTGAGTTCCTAGAAGGCAATTTCAGCTTCAGGTCTTTTGTACATAACCATACCCTCTGCCCCACACGGAACGACACTCTCCGTCGTCTCCTATCTGCGTGGAGCTTCTGTGCCCACACAGCCTTCTGCAGGTGAACATGTGCCGACTCCCATACCTGTCCACTCCTCCGTTACCATTCATCTAGGATGTTGCTCGGGGTCGGGTCCCATGGGAACAGTGGAAGTTGATAACCTAAAATACACTGGAAAGGGGATAAATTAGTAGATGCGTGAATTAAGGAGTTCTGGGCATACTCCGCTCAGGGGAGGAAGCGACTCCAGTCCGTCTGGTTCTGGCTGTAATAGCTTCGGAGGTAGCGCCCGATTTCCTGGATCAAGCGCTCCTCCTGTCCGTTCGCTTGGGGTTGATAGCCAGAGGTTAGGCTGATAGTAACCCCTAACTGGCTCCAGAAAGCCCTCCAGACTGCAGAGATGAACTGGGGCCCCCTATCTGAGACAATCTCTTTGGGAATCCTGAAGAGCCGGAACACGTGCAGAAACACCAGTTCTGCTGTTTCCAAGGCTGTTGGTAGCCCACGCAATCGGATGAGAGGACATGCCTTGGAGAAGCGATCAACTGCATGACGTCTTCCCTCAGCGTCGGCCACCAGAATCGTTGTTGGACCAGGTGGAGCGTCCTCCTCACTCCTGGATGTCCGGTAGCTGGAGAGTCGTGCAACCAATGGAGGAGTGTGGACCGTAAGGTGACTGGGATGTACTCCTTCCCAGCCAGTTTGTCTGGAGGTCCAGGATCAGTTTGCTGGGCATCCTAGAGGTCGTTCCAGAACCTCCACCGCACTGGTGCCACAAAGCAAGATGCCGGGAGGATCGTCGTAGACTGAGGGGGTTCATAGTCCTTGTCGTGGATCCGGGATAAGGCATCCGCTTTTTTGTTTTTGGATCCGGGTCGATAGGACACCGTAAAACGAAAATGTGTGAAGAACAGGGCCCACTGTGCCTGGCGGGGGTTCAGCTTCCGGGCCGTCTGCAGATATTGGAGGTTCTTGTGATCTGTCAACACAATGAACGGGAGAACGGCCCCTTCCAACCAATGTCTCCATTCCTCCAGCGCGAGCTTTATCCCTAGAAGTTCCCAGTTACCACATCATAATTCTGCTTGGCGGGAGACGACTTCCGAGAAAAGAATGCACAGGGATGCATTCGGGGAGGGAAGCCATGTTGTTGTGAGAGAATAGCCCCCACACCCACCATAGAGGCGTCAACTTCCATGACGAACTGTCAGGGTCCGGGTGCCGCAACACTGATGAGGAGGTGAAGTGTTTTTTCAGTTCCTCGAAGGCCCTGTTTGCGTTGTCCGTCCACAGCAGCCGTCTGGGATTCCCGCGCAGGAAGGCGGTTAATGGGGTTGCTACGGTACTGAAATTTTTGATGAAACGCTGATAGAAATTGGCAAAGCTCAGAAACCACTGCAGGTCCTTCACTGAAACTGGCTTGGGCCAGGCTAAGAGCCTCGGTCTTACCAGGGTCCATCTGCAGGCCCCGTCCGCTGACAAGAAAACCCAGAAAGGAAACCTCTGCAAGGTGGAATTGGCATTTTTCCCCCTTGACATATAGGCCGTGGCGTAACAAACTGCTCAACACTTGACGTACATGTCCTAGATACTTCTCTCGCATCCGGGAGAACACCAGCATGTCGTTCAGGTACACTAGGATGAACCGGTTTATCAAGTCCCCCAGGACGTGATTGACAAATTCCTGAAAGACTGAGCGAGTGTTGGCTAGGCCAAAAGGCATGACCAGGTACTCATAGTGGCCTGTGGTCATCCTAAACGCTGTCTTCCATTCATCTCCTGCTCTTTATACGAACTAGGTTGTATGCACTGCGCAGGTCTAGTTTCGTAAAAATTGTAGCCCGGTGGACTCTCTCTAGTGCAGCCGTAATTAAAGGAAGTGGATGTGGGTAAGGTACAGTCACCGCATTAAGTCCCATATAGTCAATACAAGGGCATAGACCGCTGTCCCTTTTCTCTACAAAAAAGAACCCTGCTGCGGCTGGGGAAGTGGATGGTCGGATAATGCCTGCCGCTAATGCTTCTGCAATGTATGTTTCCATGGCCTGATGGTTGGCAACGGACAAAGGGTAAATGCGACCTCGTGGCGGGGTAGTGCCTGGCAGGAGGTCAATCGTACAATCCCAGTCCCTGTGAGGGGGCAGTTCAGCTGCCTTACCCTTACTAAAGACCTCGGCTAAGGATTCATATTGGGGGGAACATTTGCGGGTCTGTTCAGGGCTGGGCTTTCTATGAACGTAGCCCAAATAGGGAGGTCCATACATCTGTGGGGACACTGGGGCCCCCATGCCACTAATTCCCCAGTAGGCTATCTCTGCTTGTAGGACTGAGTCCGTTGCAGAAAGCGGAACAGAGAGCTGTCTCGTTTCAGCTGCTTCCGGCTGCTACGACACGGAACTCGAGTGCATACTTAGCTACTGTCCGGTCCCCTTGCTGTAGGTGCAGCAGGCAATCACTGGTAGCTTGTCCCACTTCAGGATGGTGAAATACAGCCTGGAACTGATTCTTGAATTGTTCGTAGGAAATTCTGGCCATCTCAGGGCTGTCCCAGAACACTGTAGCCCACTCCAGAGCGGGTCCCGTGAGTAATGCCATGATGTATGTAATACAGCTGTATGCTGAGCAGTAAGCCTGTGGATGGCTGGCGAATACCAACTCACATTGCAGGAGGAACCCTTGGCATTTTCCCGGTGATCCGTCATATTGGGGTGGGGTGGCCAGACGTGGATCTACCTGAGGTGGGTACGCTGTGGCCGAATCGGTTGGCGGCGGATCTTCGGATGCCCACGTCTGGGACTAGAAAATGTGCAGGACCGCTTCCGTGGATTCGGACAAGCGGTTAAGTGTCTGCTCATATGCGCCAATGAGCATTCCTTGTACTGCGACCGCGGTCCGAAGCTTGTCCACGTCCGCTGGGTCCATTGGTGAGGCGGGACCTTCTGTCAGGAACCTGATCGGCAACAAGGTATAGGACCCAGATGCGGAAGGAGGACATGGGACTGGTGGTGCGAACGCTCAGTGATTTAATCTGGATACATCTTTAATACACAAAGGCAAGATAATGTCACGGACTATAGTGGAGGTCTCGCGTCGGTGTTGGTCGACTCGGCCGCTTTTATATCCATGTGGGTCAGCTGATCCAGTGGGTCAGAAGCCGGTGGGCGGCGGGTCCCATTCGTGTTAAGTTTTACAATATGAATGCAGTAGTTTGGAGACAAGATAATTGAATTAATATTGGTAGCAAGATTTCTTATTTTCTTTAAAAAAAAAAAAAAAAATCAGTCTCCAGTTTCTTTTTCTCTCTTTCAGTCTCTTTTAGTTCTGAAGCAGAAAAACAAAATCAGTCGCATTCTTGTTGGCGCTTTAATTTTTTGTCTTTGGGTATGTTTTACTTTCAAATCCCTAGTAAATTACAAGCACATTCTGCAAGTATATTATTATTTACTATCAAAAACAAAAAATGATATACCTTTGGATATTTTACCAATAGAAAAGCAGCACCTAGGTCCTTAACTACTGGTCCATATCACTCTCCTCAGCAGTATGTACAACTACATTTGAATCATTCAGGACCGCTAAAATAAATTTTATTACAGCCCCTGGCCCCCTGCACTGTAAATAACTTCCCTGTCCTCAACAATTATTCTAATTTATGCATGGTGCTGTAACTGAGCACTCTGGGACATCAGTGCTTATGAAAAAGCCAGATGGGACTTGCAGGGGGCAATGAGATGAGGTGGTAGCATTAGGGGGTATGGGTTTGCTGTCAGCACAGTGAGGGTGACGCTGTCAAGTGAAAACAAGGGATAGTTATTTAGTTACTTAGGAGACATGTTTATTTAAGCGGATTTACATATCATATAATTGTATATTTTACCTATTAATGTGGCAGGGTGTTTTTACTGAAGCAGTTCACGTTAAGTACCATTCTCAAGGGTAAAATGAGAGAGACCCAAGGCTGCAACTTTGTGCCGAACATTTGCTGTTAAATTCAGTGTTACTTGATTTCTTACAGCACGTTTCATCTGAAGGTTAAAGGTCAAACGCGAATATAATGACTCAGCGGCCCCTGGGAGAGAAAGCCCAGAGATGGTACGACACCACAGGCAGCTGACATCTGTCACATGGCCCAGAGTGGCCGTTATGCTAAAAGCGAGTGTCAAGCGGGAGCCTTCAGCGCCACTCTGCTTATAAAAAGAATAAATTCTTCCTGGACCTCTAACACAGTAGTGACAATTTTATCACCGCTGCTTCTCTGCTTATCTATAATTCAACAGGGCTTCGAAACACGGCGCAGCTTTAAAGAACTGCTTATTAAAGGGTGTATTTCAACATTGTCGTAAACGACACGGGCAACGCCCAGACATCCCATTGGGGATCTGAGAAGGTACGCCTTGTCTCATGCTTGTTTCAAGGCACTGCCTGGGAAATGGTTTGGGGGTGACCCTGACTAAAATGCCCTTAACCAGTGTCCCCATCAGGCAACGCTCACGCAATTCAGTGGCAGCCCAAGCTGTGAACGCTGGACACGTTGCACTTGTCATACCAAAGTGTGAAGAAGCCGAAGGCCCGGGAGCTGACAGAGGCACTGCCACGGTTGCGTAAGTGTTTATTCAACATTTTGACAACACTGTGAATCAAACAAAGAATGTGTCTCAAGTTTGTGTGTTCAGCATAATATCACCGGACAAGGAGAGTTTCCATCTTAATAAATCTGTCCACACCAAATTGCTTGGGGTTTATATGACTAAATGTGTTTTGTCAACCACAGGCATAGAATAACAGTGTAGTCAATTCCTCTGGCTTGCTCATACAAATACCACTGCTCCTTCTTTGGGCACCTACATCCTGCTTTCTCACACCATGTGTTAGGCTGCAAATGGTAAATAAACAAAACTCTTATATATTCACTGTTTTCGGCATGGCAGCTATCCATAAACCTAAAAAGATTTAAATATTTTTGGAACTGAGCGCATGAAATGTCTTTTTCATGTCTTCCAAACTGTTAGCAATATTATAAGGATGTGGTCGTGCAGTGTGCGAAGCAAATGCCTCACAGCTCCTGGGCTGCCTGGGTTGGTGGGTTTGAGTCCACCTTAGGATACACAGGGTTTGCATGTATTCTTCATATTTCCAACCTTTTCTAAAATAATAAAAAAAACATGTGCCACACAGCAAACTACTTCTGTTCCCTCCCTTGTTTTGAACCCCATGCAAGTGGTGACTGAGTTTGGTGTGACTTGCTCTTCCACCACAACCATTTTTCAAAAAAGTGTTAGGTCATCAAAAATTCAGTGAACCTTATGTAATGTTACAGCTATAAATGCTAAGCAGTATTTCTGTACATCTTTCAGCAAAATAGAATAACTTCCTCTGGGTGGTCTGGGTTCAGTCCAAAAACATTCATTTCAGACTAACTGGTCACTAAACTGCCTGTGGTGTGTGCATGTGTGAGGGACTGTGTGTGGCCACCAGGGGCTGGACTGACTTCTCCTCCTTGTGCCCGGTGATTCTGGAATTGGCTCGAGACCACAGCAATCCTGACAAGGAAAAAGCAGAAAATGAATGAATAGATGGATGGACAAAAGAACGAAACATAACACAAAATAAACTCTCCCTTGCTGTAATGACAAATTGACAAAAGGATGCGCGTTTAAGATTTTACATGTTTAAGCCTGACTCTTACAGATATAACAGACATTACTCTCAAGATATAAACCTGTAACCTCATGAGGTCAGATTCTATTTTTTTTTCTGAAATTAAACCTTTAGTGTCCCAAATTGCTTTTATAATATTTTCTACAACATGCTATGTGACCCTTAGTTCAGATCTGAGGGATCTGTCTACAAGTATTCTAATAATACAGAATGTATAGGCTTGACCATTAAGAAGGAAATTCAAAGTACAAGGAAAGTTGTGGTTTCTGCAATCGTGGTTTAATCTTTTCTTTTTATTTTCAGAAAGAAGCAGTAGTGTTTCCAACAGGGACTGGAATCCAGAACCTTGTGGAGCTATCAAAACTTCTACATAACACTTTGTGAACATCTGGCTGCTGGAATTTTCAGATTATAGATGACCTGACAAACAGTTCATATTGTCAGCTTTGGGCCTGTCACATTTATATAGCAAATAAATAAATAAAGCATGTTGCCCCAGTATGAACTGGAATTTCATTACTTGAATTATGGTGGATTTGTGAAAGTTATGATAGTGAAGTTTTGTTTACCGGAGACCAACTCATATTGTACAAATTATGGATTTAAAACCTTTCATGAGTTCTTTTTCTTTACAGTTCCTTCTGCACTGATTTAATTTGTTTCCTTTTTCTTTCTTTCTGTTTTGTACCAAAATTTACTAAAAGGCCTCGTTCAATTGCTCCCAGAGGGTGGGAAACTGAGGAAAAGCGTTGGACTGGATGTGTCAGGAATTTATGAAGTAGCAGCCACACAGTGAGGAGCTTAAGATGCCTTGATGGACATCTTTGGGGTTATTTCATTTCTGATTTACCTTTGACTGGCTGAAATCTTATAGAAAAGAGGCAAAGCACATCCTGAGTCTGTGACTATAAGGGTGGATGAGGGGGCAAATTGGTGTTGGAGGTCACCGACTTAGAGCATGTGGGGATGTGGTGGGGCAGTGGGGTAAGCTGGGGCCTCACAGCTCCCTGGCTGCAAGTCTGATGTGGGGTTCAGGTCCAGCTCAGGGGTGTGTATGGGATTTACATATTCTCCTCTGTGTCTGTACCCCACTAAGGAAAAAAATGACAGAAGAAGACAATGGCAAACCACTTCTGTTCCTCCTTGCCTTGAAAACCACCTCAGTGGTCCCCTAGGAGTCAGTAATGACTTAATGGCACTTTCCAATCTCAACTTGAAGTAAAAATGATATGATGCATTATTTTGTACTGTGGAATAAATATGTCTGTCAGTTAAAAATCATTTTCATTTGAAAGTTTTTTGGCACCCAGGTGTCATAGTTTCCAGCCATGATTCAGCTCTATTACTGAGTAGTTTGCATGTTCTTGTTATGTTCATGCAAATTCCACCTCTTTATTGAGTCTATGTTATTACATGTGTGCTCTGCAATGTACTTCAACTACAACTATTATTATTATTATTATTATTATTATTATTATTATTATTATTATTGTTGTTGTTGTTGTTGTTGTTGTTGTTGTTGTTGTTTGGTCACCTTGATTAAAGGACAGAAATATGGAAACTGGAAATGGGTGGCAGATGCCCCTATTCTGCAGTTACTGTACACAGAGTAACTATTTCATTCTTTACCATAATAGGCAGGAAAAATTTAACCCATTTACATGCCTGGTGTTCGGGTTTGATCACAAGACTGATTCTGAGATCAGTCTATGCAACCCAGTTTAAAACCAGAGTATTCACTATTTTTTACATTTTCAGTGTGAAAAGGAAGCATTATTTAAACCGATCGATATTAATTGTTTACTTAAGTGTTTTTTTTTAATAAATGGGACTGTAGGTACTCAATATTTAATAATACTGTATTTGACTTTAGTATAATAAAAAAGTGCAAGCAATTGTACAGTCCATGCCAGTCGGAGTTCTTGGGATAAAAAAAAAATTGCACAAGGAAAGTTATGTCCACTCATAAATTAGATTAGAATAACAGATGTCTGTTATGCTTCATTACTGTGGTTGCAAAGGAGAAGCCGCTTACCTCAAAGACGGCCTTTGCATACGTGAGCGGATGTGGTTACGTTAATCCAATTCACTTCGGTTCAATTCGCTTCAATTGGATTTGTTTTTACGGAGTGCTCTTCTTACTGGGGTAGCAGCGCAATGTTCAGGAGAGCACTGGCACATAGACAGGGCGCAGGGGTCACTCCAGGGACAGAGCACCTCGCTGCAGGACACAACCGAGGATGAGAACGAGGCCACGTGTCTGTTCTAGCCACACTTCTCCCAAAGAAGACATTTATGTGGGTCTCCATTAAACTTATGCAAAGTTCTGCTGCTCTTTAGTGTTTTCCAGCGTTCATAGTGTTTTTGATAATAATATCAGTTTTTAGCTCTTTTTCACTTTTCTGTTTCAGCAGATGAGTCAGTTTATGCAGTACATTTTAAATTTCCACTTTCGCTTTGCAGCCTCGTGTGCTTTCCACAATGAATGGAGTTACTGTCAAAGGAACGTAGCAGCTCTGCTGCAAATGGTGTAAACTTTTATTTAAAAAAGTCTCTTTATAACTAACAATGTGGTGTTTAAAAAAATACAGCTGTACAGAATGTTCTAGAAAATGTGTCCTAGAATATGTATTTTGTGTATTTAATTCATTTTTCTGTGCATGGCTGCCTTTCAGTAGGACAACAAACAAACTCAGTTAAGCATCAATTTTGTTTGAGGGCAGATCCATTCCCACCGTCGCCCTCCCTCCCCCACTTTTCTCAGAACTGTCAGAAGAGCCAAACAGCCATTGCGTAGTTCTGACAGCTTAATTATTTTCCTCTTTTTGCCTTTCTGTTATTATCCTCTGCGGCGCTGTTTCTTCTTTATTTACTGACTTAAAGGTAAATAAAGAACCTTAACAGATTCCACTTTCCAATGAACCTGCTGTTTAGCGCGCTGTGATGAAATGTCCCAAACAGCCGCCGGACATCCGACGTGAGGCCTCCTGCTTCCTGCGCTCGGGATGCGCCTGGGAAAACGGGCATGCATGGAGCCATACGCCTTTTAATAATTACAATCGCCATGCAAAACAGGGCCGAGGTCTGAATCATGAATGAGGTGGGTGGTTGACCCAGGGCTGTTGTGGAAAGGCTTTGCTGTAATGAGAATGTGAGATACAAAGTTGAGCAAAAGACATCAGTTAGACATTGCCTTACACCTTCATTCATTGCCTGTCTATTGCATTACAAATACAAAGACAGACAGAAAGACAGGCAGACAAACAGACAGATAGGCACCTCAATAGATAGATAGATAGATAGATAGATAGATAGAGCCTTCTCCTTCTATGGTGTTCCTCTAGTTCAGATATTAATTCATATCTGCTGGAATAACTTTGTTGGTCTTGCTCTGATCTTGCTTAACAGTAAAAATTGTATGTTCACTAAACTATATTTAATGTATGACTGTTTAAATGTGTGAGTTTAAGAATGAAGTTTTGGTGCCACTGTGGAAAAGGTTTTAAAAAGTGCCTCCACTTTTATGTAAATGCACAAAATTCAGTTTGTCGTCCAGTTAATCAAAACAGAAGTATGGAATTTTGAAATCCAGATGCAAATAAAATGTATTCCTGCCCAGTATTTTCATCCCTTTCTTTTAAAGTCCTGCAGAACCTTCACATTTTCAGAAAAGCAGCAGCAAATAGCATGGTGTTCAAGGTCAACTTCCGGGCCCAAAAAGGCTTCACACCAGAAGAAGTTAACTTCTAGTGGACCGTCAGCTGAGGTTCTTATCCCAGTGCCTTCAGCACAACATTCTCTTATAAATTAGTAATATTTGCCTACAAAAGTACAGTACTTTTAAAACAGTAATAAAAAACAACATATTCCTATTATTGCTTAGATTTTCTGTCTGGATTTTGTTACTAAGCACTAATAATTTTGTAAAATAACATGGATGTCTGTGGAGCCAGATTTTTGGTCAGGATTTTTCTTTTCTTTTCTTTTCTTTTCTTTTCTTTTCTTTTCTTTTCTTTTCTTGTGAATACCTATGGTTACAAAAGTCAACAGAAGCTCATTTTCAGATGAATTTAAGGATGTGATTTTAGGGACAGTTTGCAGAATTGACTACAGATCCATATATTTTTGTCCTTGTTTTTCCCTGCTGCAAAATGGGTGTCATGAAACCCAGGGACCAAACCTCAGGAGAATACTTCACAACTCTTACCTGTTTGCTGCTAATCTCAGTATTCTTGGTTGGCCCATGACCGTCTCGGTTCTGACCAGCTCAGCCGTCTTTGTTCTTTCTGTCTGAACATCTGTTTTGGGAGGTTGCTCCATTTTCACTAAAAATAAAAACTGCACCTGGATTCACCATAAAGTTACTTGCTGCCTTAATATGCAGGAAGTCGAAAAGTCATTGAACTTTGTTTTATGTGCAGCATTAAAACCCAAGAGTCACCACTACCCCTGAAATGCCACAAGAGCTATTAATTACATGAAGCAACGCCGCTGACGAAATGATAAACCTCGGGTGGCGTAATCGTTGCTTATAAAACCCAACTGAGACAAATACCACCAATACAAATGTAATACTAATATGGGCCAATCTTTTTCTCCCGCAGTTTAAAAAAGGATGTCATCTGGACCAGATGGTCCTTTGCTAATGGCACCCTCTTTACCCAGAGCTGGGTCTTCTCCTGTGTCTTGTGGTAGTAAGGCGATACCGTCCAGATGCCGCTCAAAGCATCTCTCAATATAATTCCTGAAATTCTAACTCACCGGCCGAAACAGGGTGACGACAGAAGACGACTGACATGGTGGAGGTCACCGAGAATGAACTTCAAGGATGGCAGTCGCCAACCCAAAGCCTTGCTGGGAAAAAAGGGCTTAAAACATAATTCTTACATTGCATCTGCATCACATGGACCCTATGGTTGGATACTCGTGTCTAGGAGCAGTTAATGAGGGGCTGAAGTGGACCCAGTTATCATTTAGGGCAATTGCATTCCCTATTAAGAAATATAACCTTGATCTATAAAACATCTGAGAGGCAGAATAAAGGGAACAAATGCAAACACGAAAGAAATATCAAACAATAAAAAAAAAGCCGAAACACAAGAGTATAAATCTGAAGGAAGTAACCTTAAAAACAAGAAGACTCGTTTTAATTAAACCCAAGCCCAGATGATTTGTTATTATCGATGCCATTTTTTCATAATTCCTTGATTCTAAGTAAACTGAGCTGAAACCTTATTTCGTTTTTTTGTAATCCTGACCCCCCCCCCAGGTTTCTCCATGCCTTTTCATCCAATGCTATTTTATAGTATTACATCAGACAGTTTATATTTTACCCCATTTATTCTTCTTTGTTCCTGTATTTCTTTTGTTCAGGTTCAATATTTGTTTGTTTGTTTGTTTGTTTGTTTGGACCACACTTTCAAAGAAAGAGAGGTCCCTGCAGAGGTGTCACCAGCTGACAGAAACATGCATGTCACAACACAACTGATATTTCTTTTTTTTGTTACAGTTTGGTAAGGATGCTGTCAGATGACAATAGTGCATTAGCTATGCAGTGGTGTAAACTTTTAAAATGTGTGCATATTAAATTGTTTCACACTTGGTGTTTAACCACTGCTTATACAGTGCAGACCTTGTAGGAAGGACTTCCAGTGATTTTCACCTTGTAAAGCACTTTGAGCTACAGACCACTGTATGAAAGGTGCTATACAAATAAATGTTGTTGTTGTTGCTGTTGATCTTGTTGTAAGGCCTTCTTGGGGGGTTACCTCCTATTGAGGTCTTTGTCTGCTACCGCCTATGAATATGCCACTAATAAAGGTGCCGTGGAAAAATATACACAGGGTCCTCACATAAAAAAAGTCGCAGTTAATATTTCGCTTCTCAGCTAATGCGTTTCATCCAAAATGTCTTACATTTGCGCCGATGGATACCTATACAGTACTTTTTTGTTTCTTACCTGCGCAGTTTCAGTGAAAATCTTGCTCAAGGGTAATACAGTATAATTAACAATAACTACGACCTTTCTAATCCGCGGTTAAAGTTTTGCGAAAGCAGGTACCAACAATAATTGAGCAGCAGACTCTGCAAAAAGTTAAGGGTTTGTGTTTTTGACGATATGAAGATATACATTGAATAAGCAGTTTATCATTTAAGGCGGGATGCATAGTGGTTGCTGTCACATTACATCTCCGGGCTGCTGAAAAATTATACAGCTAATGGACGACATCCAAATTGCCATCTGTTTTCATTGCTGCTTTAATTGTTCTCTCCTCCCTTGTCATTCTAGTCCTTGCTGATTCTCCAAAAGTCTTTATGTATGGTGCAACCTGCAAAAAAAAAAAAAAAAAAAATGAAGCATGCATGTCCCTGTGATGCAGCTCCTCACTATTCCCTCTTTTCGCATTAGTTCACTTCCTCTCCAATTTTGCCGCATAAATAAGTTGCATTGGTAATGTTTTTTATCCATTTCCCTCTGTCAGGACTTTTAATGGACTCCAATGTTTACTGCCTTCATTCCTTCCTCTGATCTTTGCTCCTCATTACAGAGTCATAAACTGCCGCCTCGCCTGGGGACCCTGCATCTCTTCCCAAACCGCATCACCCTGATCTTGTGTTCTCTGACTTTGCTCTTATTTCCACGTCCTTTATTTTAGCTTATTTCCCCATCTGCTGTCAAATTGGCCCATTCTTCTTGCTTCCTTAGAAACCTAATCTCGTACTGTGGAACCTTGAGATAGAGATGGAGTTCCCGCCCTTCCCCTGTTCCTTCTTTTGGCAGCTTCATCGCGGATGTTGTGTTGCCCATTTCTGCTTGTCTTCTTAACCCTTCCTCTATGGAAGAGATAGTTAAGGTTTCTCTGCCAGCATTAGGGTTAGGATTCTGCCTAAGAGTTGGGTTACTTTTTGGTTTTCCAGGAAGCCCTTGGCATGGATAACAGCTCTACTCCTCTGTTTAGGGATCCCTGTCTTTTTTTCATGCTCAAGCCAAAGTCTGTTATCCACTGCAATTTCAAGTGACTCCTGTGCATCTCTTTGTGATCACTCTCCTCATTCCTTCTGCAAGTCTTGTCTGTCTCAGCAAGGGCTGAGAGTTAACTGGCACCCAGGGGAAAAATTACACACACTGTGAAGTAAAAATCCACCTGTCACAATGAATTCTATACATAGGTTTTGCTGACACAATGTACTGTAATTTATGGCTATAAAACACACCCCTGACCCAGTAGCACATGACCCAGTAGCACAAGCACCCATCACCAATTCCTCTCTGTGCTTTCCTCCACCGCAGATGCAAAACTGTGCTACGCCACAAGTCCGTCTCTTTCTCGCCTATTTTTAAAGCACCAATCAGCGCACCATATGCTGCTGAAGGTTGGTTTGCTATTTCTGGCTGAACAGAGACTTGTCAGTCGTCCTTGCCTGTTCAATAGTCAGCTGTGTAGGACCGATGGCCATGACAACTGTGCCACAAAGCCCAGTGGCTAACAAGGACACGATAACTGTTTTGGATCTATTTACAGAGAGAGAGAGAGAGAGAGAGAGAGAGAGAGAGAGAGAGAGAGAGACAGAGAGAGGGGAAAAATCTATTTTCTGCTCAATTCCCATGAGATAGACATGTTTTTTTTTCTTTTTTTTTGCTGCTCCTACTACAGAGACATAAATAACATCAGTCATAAAATAATTATTTAAAAAAAATCTAAACATGCAGCAAAGTATTTCGGTGGCACAGTATGCTCCTGTGTACTAGTGTGCATGTTAATTACTTTATCTTGACAGTTGAGGGGTTTACAGTGCATTTTATCCTTTTGTTCTGGGCCTCAGTTGCAGTGCATTATATTCAACACCCCGACGTATGGCGCATTTATCAACCTGACAAAGACTCACAGCAAAGGACTCGCATGTCTCATGCTTCGGAATCTTTTAACCTCTCTGAATTCACAAATTATCGCAAAGATGGACTCATAAATCTCGCACTCCAGGCTGAAACTGCAAATCGCATAAAAACGTCACAGGGGCATTATTTATTGCGGATAAAATGTACGTCAAAATTTTCACTTTTATACAAATTATGCTGCCTATTATATTAACTATGGTTCATTGATATTTCATATAGAGTGAAATATAAACTAATTAAAATGTGTTTTGTGAGTGCTAATATACCCATTATTTATGATGTAAGGATTCATATATATTTATAATGACTTTGTGTTTTTGACATAGCTTAGCTGCATATTACACATTTTTTTTGGATCTTCTGAGGACATCGTGAAGACATCCTCACCTTGCACAGTAGACTAGGCTTCAAATTCAGATTTGCTTATTAAATTGTTTGTCTAAGATGCCACGTACACTACCAGTCAAAAGTTTTAGAACACCTAATTTTTTTCAGTTTTTATGGAAATGCATGCAGTTTAACATTTTAATGTTTCGTGAAATCAAGGCATAGAGCAAAAAAAAAAGAAAAATTAAAAAAAAAGTCAAGGAATCATTAGGTGTACAAAAGTTTATTCAAATTTTTTGATTCATCAAAGTAGCCACCTTTTGCTGATTTAACAGCTAAACACACGCCATTCTTTCTATAAGGGGAATCAAATATTGGCCGGAAAGATCTTCCCAAGACTGTTGCAGAAGTTTATTTGTTCTATGCCTTGATTTCATGAAACATTAAGACATTAAACTGCTGCAGTTCCATAAAAACTAAAAAAAAAAAAAAAAAAACTGACCAGTAGTGTACTTTAGTTATTTCATACTAGGCAGGTCATAACCACCACATTACTATTTACAAGACAACGTTTCCCAAAGTGATTTACCGCATTAGATAGTAAGCTTTACAATTGTGTACCTATACTACCGGTCAAAAGTTTTAGAACACTTCAGTTTTTTTTTTTAGTTTTTATAGAACTGCACGCAGTTTAATGTCTTAATGTTTCATGAAATCAAGGCATAGAACAAATAAACTTCTGCAAAAGTCTTGGGAAGATCTTTCCGACCAATATTTGATTTCCCTTATAGAAAGAATGCCATGTGTTTCGCTGTTAAATCAGCAAAAGGCGGCTACTTTGATGAATAAAAAAATTTGAATAAACTTTTGTACACCTAATGATTCCTTGACTTTTTTTTTTGATTTTCCATTGTTTTTTTGTTCTATGCCTTGATTTCACAAAATATTAAGATGTTAAACTGTATGCATTTCCATAAAAACTGAAAAAAAAATTAGGTGTTCTAAAACTTTTGACTGGTAGTGTACATCTTGCAGGTAGCTGCATGCTCAAGAAGCTCTACTTCACAGCAAAAGTCAGCAGGTTCAAGTCTGAGAAGAAAATCTGAGCTATTTACATCCAGCAACAAATGAACCATAGTAAAATAATGTCTTTATGATTGGAAGGAAGTGCGTCATTGGTGATGTGTACTGCTTTTGGCAGATTTGACTACTAAACAGTGCACAGGGGTATGAGAGAATGAGTCTCACATATACTGTACATATACCTAGACAGGTACAGTACTAGTATTCATAACCAAGGCTGTCAAAGGACCAAAAAGGGATCAGATTCTCAAAACTCAGCAGTGTTTCAAGCAAAAGGTGACACCATACTAGGTGGGAGAACAGATGGGCAATTTTATGTTCACTGAAGTTTTTCAGTACATCTTCTAAAAATGGGCAGCGATTATACAGCTCTGATGGTGCTTTGGAGCTCATTAAACTACACTGCAACTGCTAGTGAAAAAAAGATGTGGAGTTGCCATGGCAAGAAGATGGATCAGGGTGAGCAAACTTTGGAGATATGAGCTTTAGCCAGGATGTGGGCAGTAGGTATCTGAACTGGCTGTGGGGAATTGATGGGATCTGATGTTCAGTGTCAAAATTTGTCTGTATTTTTTGGCCAGAGCAGTGTTAAAGCTGGTAGTATTCTGCAG
Source organism: Heterotis niloticus (assembly GCA_018136845.1). NCBI lineage: Eukaryota > Metazoa > Chordata > Actinopteri > Osteoglossiformes > Osteoglossidae > Heterotis > Heterotis niloticus. The sequence goes on from CM030896.1 coordinate 10,586,282, forward strand.
TGGAGTAGTGTGGAGGTCTCTTCAGTACCTCTGAGAAGTGAAAGAAGCTGGAAGACAAACCCTTCTAGTCTGAGAATTAGAAATGTAAGACTTAAGAACACAGATTTAAACACATTGCAGGCCCAATATATTTGGAACCTACACAATCACTAAGTGTCCAAGGACAGACCTTGGAGGAACTTTTGCATAAACCAACATTTACTCCTCTGTTAGTAAATTCCATGCTTTAATACAACAGCAAAACTGTTTATTCATTTGTAAAAAACAGGCTTTTTTAATATATCAATTTTTAGTAGTTATACACCTACACTGGAGTTTAAAGATGAAATGTAGTCACATATAATTTCTTCCTTATTTTCTTTTTCCTTTCTGTTGTTCTGTACAGTGTTTCTGTAAATAAAAAATGATACATTAAATTCTGTTACATTTAACTCACATTATGGCAGACAGGTTGTAAGCAGCATACATTTTTATTTATATAGTGTGACTATGTTCACTCTTTTCAGAATTCTGTAAAGAATAGATATTTGAAAACCTCTGAGTTTTCTTTAGCGATAAATGTGATTTTGTGTTGTGGAAAAGGCATGCATGGGCACCTAATTTAATACAGGTGATTTGTGTGAATTATTAAGCTGAATGCACCAACATAAAACAACACAGGCCTAAATTTGCATTTCTTGTAATGCTTTTATCTGCAGCAACATATCCGACCTTTCCACTATAACACCAATGCATTAAAACACACACACACACACACACACACACACACACACACACACACACACACACACACACACACTTTTTGCTAACTGAGGTGCAAGTATCTGAATTAGCAGCAAACATTTCTCATCCAATGAAAGCAAAGGTATGTGAAAGTCATGTTAGCAAAGACTGTAGAGAATTCAAGTGTATAGTTTATTTATAATCAATCAATCAATCAATCTATCATCTATCTATCTATCTATTCTAATTTGTCTATTTACTTGTTATGATCTATATTTTATATACACTATAGATAAATTATATGACTGTATGAACTGTATACATAAACTGTATTTTGGATTTATTTATGTTTTGTGATTTGTGTGTTGGTAGTGAGTGATTGATGGATGCATGAAGCAAAGAAGCTTAAACTTAAGGAAAGAAAATGCAAAGAAACTTTGCAAGGTGGCGAAAATGATGGCTACAGGGGACCATGGATGTGCAGTACTCCCCCATAATTGTGGTGGCCATCTGTTGAGTGTGGGTCCCAGATTTGTGGCACAGTAATTCATGCTCAATACTTTGCATAAGGAGAAATACAGTAAATACAATGCACACTGCAAGTCCGTGTGTAGGTTTCCTTTTTCTGTCTTATACAAAGCTAAATTTGCGTCTTTTGCATTTGGATGTTTTACCTTATATAACTCTGGTTTAACCTCAGTCCATCTGCACAATCTTAAATATTTTTAAATTTGTTCTATAATGGCACAGCAGTGCAGTAGGGGTTTATAAGGGGTTAAAGAGTAAACCTAAATATTCTTATTTCTCTGTCACTCTGGGAAATGCCTTTCTAGCTATTAGTTCTGCAATGACTAAACTTTGATTTACAGGAATGTGGTGGGGCAGTAGGGTTAGCTGGTGTTTCACAACTCCTGGACTGCTGGCCCGATGTAAGGTTCCTGCTCAGGGGATTGTGTGGAGTTTGCATGTTCTTCTCCTCCCTCATAAGAAAGCAGTTGTACCACTTCCACTCCTCCTTGTGGTCACCTTGGAGTCAGATGTGACTCAAAGGTAATTTTGAACAATTTTTAGTACCAGTTTTTTTTATTATTATTGGTATAGCTTTGTAACTGTCACGGAACTATGGTCTGTATATGTTCAACACTACACCTTAGTTACCGTGAATAGCACTCAAAAGAAGCAAACAGTAAAAACAAGGTTTTAACCGTAGTAAATTGTTAACCCTCTCTCCTAGGAAGGGCATAATTTAACAAGCAATGGAGTCAACACATGCTGCTCTAAACAGTGTGATCCTGAATAGCGTATTTGGGCCGTGACACAAGTGGAGGCACTGCGGAGAAGCGAGGGCTTTTTGAGCATCTTTGTAAGACACAGCTCTCAGATTGGTGACAGCGAAGCAGCAGTGCGCGACGCGGGCTCACCTTCCAACTAATAATGCACCGCACTCACAGAACTGTCACCACCAACAAATGGGCCATTTCTCGCCACTAATTTACATGGCATTAAAAATAGAACCAGAAACATTTGTTTACCTGCCTCTTAAAGGCAAAGTATCTGTGTATGTAGGGTCTGTGTGATACAGAGAGGCAAAAGAAATTAAAAAAAGTGCTGAAGGTCAAAAGTAAATAATACACAAAAAAGTGCAAATTTAACCTTGAAAAATACATTAAAAACCCATGAAACAGCAATGAAATAGAGCTGTGAGCTTAAACATGTAAAGACTGAGCTACAGACACCAGTGTTAGCATTTTCATTATAAATGAGTGAATGAATGAATTTTATTAGTCACATAAGACTTCAGCAGCTTGTACACACTTTTATACTGTACGTACTTTTAACTTTGTGGCAAAACAGCACCATAACTATGTAGCGAGCGCACCAAGGTGACAGGATGCGGTGGGATGCCGCATGCAGCCAAGCAGGAACGACCATTTGCTGATCTTCATACCTCCTTGCCTCAGGTGGTGGCACGGCAGAGGGACTAGAAGAACGTGAAAGAAATGCCGGCTTGGCATTATGAAGCCGAGGACGCGGGGTCGTATAATGAGCTGAAATGAAGATGCAACTAAGATAACAATTACCTAATGTCAGTCAATTCCATCTATTCCACACTAATGGTTCTCCACAAAATGATGGCGGCCCTGTTCACAAATGTATTATTAAAACATTATTAGATCCGTTGGAAACAACATGCTTTTTTCCTCTCTCTCTTAGTCACAGCTGTAATTAGTCTTGCAAGAAAAATTATTTGAATTAAACTGACAATTCCTGAATATATTACACACACGTAATGGTTTTATCTGTGGCTAGATGTTTGTCAGCAACATTATGAATGTGTCTTCTTTTTAGTGTCAGGTTTGGTGGGGATAAGATGCAAAAAAAAAAAAAAAAAACTTTTCCACGTTGGCTGTGAAATAACTGAGAAGATGAAGTCCCACAAAGTGTCGGAGCTGCGGAGGGGGTTTTGAAATTGTAAGCTGGCTTGCGGCGAACGTTTAACATATACAGTGGACAGCTGAGTCCAGGTTTTTCTTGTCCTGCTCAGGTGGGAACCACCTGGTTCAGGTTGTAGGCACTGAGAAGCCTTTTCTGGCAACTGAATATATTGTGAAGAAAAGAAGAAACTGTCTGGTGCCCAGAAAAGTTGTTGTATTTGGCCATAGGTACCAGACGTGGAACCGTTAATAAATGTAAGGACAAACAGACATGGAGCCACAATGTGACGTTACAAGGACTAAAGAGCAGAACCCAACATACACAGACAAACACATGTACACATGTACACGCTCCACCACACTGTCACGAGGATGCTGACAGCCAGAATGTTTTATTCCCTCCATGGAAAATTTCTGGCAATTGTTTAGAAAAAATTTATGCTACCAAATTGAGCCATTAGTTGCAGAAGCAGTGCGGTGATCAGAGTGGAATCCTCATGCTTACTGAAAACTTATTTATTGCAAGAGACTTCTGTCAGATGCACTATTACTTAATGAATGTCCTGGGACAACAGATCCGTTTGTCATTTTGTTGGGGGTGAGAGGAAAGCAACCGTGGAGGGGGCACTGGTCTCTGGAGAGGGCTGCTCTCATATTCCCACTTTCCAGCAGTGCTGGAACAAATATTTTGGCAGCCTTTGCCAAGATGCCGTCTCATCCTTGAGTGCTCCTGACACAAAATAACAGTGAAAACGCTACCACTGTCTCTATTTATAATGCTGATGATAAGAAGAATAATGGCCTGTACTCCTACGCAGCAGAGATAGGCAAAACCATCTCAACAACTCTGGAGAAGGGCTGTGATTGCAATATAATTCAGCTCGGTATATTCGCGCTCAAATATTTTAACATCAGAGAGGCTTTATAAAGTGACAAAAATGTGTGTAGCCATCGTAAATTTTGTGCAATAATGTCATTGCCCTTTTAATACAATGTCTGATGTTTGAAATTAGCATTTCTATTGCATGAATACACAACCATGTTTTCACTCCTGAAAGTTATCCAAAGTTAGTTAATTTACCATGGAGGTTCATGTTAAACACACAGTGCCAATAAAAGAGCTTGGATTATAAAGGGGATCCCATTACCCATATAACCCCATCCTAACCCCCACGGCAATCCCACAGCATGCCTACAAAGCTGCTACACAATGGCTAACTTATCAAAACTAGCACCAACTAACTATAACTCCAAACATGGAGTGGCACAGCAATGGCACGATATCTCATCTGGGTTATCGAGTGGGCACCTTCCTTCGTCGGTGTTTCGTCGAGTTAAGCCCATGACACCTCCAGAAGGCTCAACCGTGGCTCAGGCGTCCCGGAGCTGCTACCCTCCACTACCATGCGCACCACTGCGTTACCCTGCCGCTCATCACATTACCTATCCTTTGCCTTAGTGTCCCCCCTCCCTCTTTCTACCCACCGTCTAAAAGGAAGAAGCCCCTCACCACCTACTTCACCTTTATCGCGCTTCGCAACAACTAACCACACCAACACCTTCGCCTGCTAACAGCTAACCGCCATCACAACTACATGCTAACGCTTTGCCGGCACCCACCTACTCACCGCTTTGGCGCCCTGCTACCATCCACGCTGGTCCTCTTACTCCAAACCCAGAGATTTCTTTGCTCCGCAGCCTGTGACAACTCCTTCACCGCCTGTTGCAACTCTCGCCCCCAGATACCAAACTTGCGGAATAATGCCAGAGTGGATCGGGCTATAAATCTACGGAAACCTACCTCAACTGGCCTCACTTTCGCGTTCCAGCCCCGCCCCTCTACTTCCGCTGCTAATTTGCTATATCTGAGCTTCTTCCTCTCATGAGCGTCGTCCACTGATCCTTCCCACGGAACCGTGAGTTCAATAAAATACACTACCCGCTGGCTTGCTGACCACAGCACCATATCTGGTCTCATGCTTGTACTAACTGGGGCACCACTAATCTTCCTCCCAGGTCAACCTGCATCTCCCAGTCTCTAATCCCCCTTACTATACCTAACTCCTTCCTACCTCCGCATCTCCTACCCTCCCCCCTTCTCTAATAAACTGTACTACTGCACCTTCAACCTCATGTCCTGACCGTACCTGCCTCCTCCAGCCTTCAATGGCCACAGCCAGGCACCTTAGCATCTGGTTATGCCTCCATGTGTACCTACCCAGCGCTAAACTAGCCTTACAACCAACTAAAATATGTTTCACTGTCCCAACCTCCAAGCACAGATTAGAAGTTGAGTCCTCACCCCCCCACTGCTTCAGGTTCTGAGGTGATGGCAGCACATCATAAACCACTCCTAGCAGGAACCTTATTTGATATGCATCCATACCTCACAGTTCCCTCCAGCTCAGCCTCCTCCTCTCAACCCCCTCCCAGTTTACCCACTGTCCCTGCTTCCCCTGTGAGACTGCCCTGACACACCTCTTTATTTCTTCCTGCTGACACACCTGCTCTATCACCAACCTCCTTCTCTCTATCGGGCCTGCCTTACTCCACATAGGGTCTCCTAACCAACAACCTAGACCTTCCCTTCCTTGCTGTACCTTCCCGACCAACTCTAGCTGCCTCAAGTCTGCCTTAGCTTCCTCTACCGCCTGTCTCGCATCCCATTTCCTACCTGTTGCTATCCTGGGTACCAAACCCCTTACAACCTCATCCCTACTACCTGACAGCTGCAATTCTAACTGCACCTTTGCACACTTAAATTCCTCTGTCAAGCTTCAGAGCGGCAGCTGCAGGACTCCTTTCCCATACAGAGCCACATTGCTTAGACACCGAGCAACCCCTAGCCACTTTCTAATGTAGGAGCTGATCAGCTTCTCCAGCTTCTCCACCTTTGTGACTCATACCTCATACATAGTCAGTGGCCACATCACCCTTGGGAATAGGCCAAACTGTAAGCACCAGAGCTTTAGTTTTCCCGGCAGCCCTGAGTTCTCTATCTTCTGTAACCCATCTATTATCCGTTCCTTAAGCTGCTCCACCTGATCCACATCAGTTAGCTCCCTAGTGTACCACCTCCCTAAACTCTTTACCAGCTTCTCTAACACTGATGGGATCTCCTCACTATCCACCAGAAGACTAACTTTCTCTACCTTCCCTTTAACCAGTGAGATGCTCCGGGACTTTCCTGGTTTAATCCTCAAACCAGTCCACTTCAGGTTCTCGTCCGGCTTTCCTAACAGCCGCCTTGCACAAGCTGCTGTTGTGGTCACCAGCATCATGTCGTCCATACACGCCCTAACTGGGGGGAGGCGGAGCCCATCTGGCTGTCTTTCTCCACCTACTACCCAACTTGACGCCCTAATTACTAATTCCAGAGCCATAGTGAATGCTAGCAAGGAAATGGTGCAGCCTGCCATGATCCCCATTCCCAGCCTCTGCCAGGCTTTTGTGTAACCTGCCGTGGTAAAACAAATCCTAACGTCCTGAAAGTACTCCTTCACTAAGCCAGCTATCTGGCTTGGTACTCTAAAAAAAGTCAAATGCACCCCAGATAAGACTGTGTGGCACAGAGCCAAAGGTGTTTGCTAGGTCTAAGAACACCACATGCAAGTCCCTTTTCTCTCGCTTGGCTTCCTGAATCTGATGCCATATCACACTAGTATGTTCTAAGCATCCCGAGAAACCTGGGACCCCCGCCTTCTGGACTGTTGTATCGATCCGTTTATTTTTCAATAAGTAATTTGACAGCCTCTGTGCCACTACGCTAAAGAATATCTTACCTTTTACATTTAACAGACATATCGGCCTAAACTGCCCTATTTCTATAGATGCCCTCTTTTGGTAAAAATAATCCTCCTGCCCTATGCCAGGCCTTTGGAATAACCTGCTTCTTCCACACTATCCTAAACAACCTCCACAAATCCTAAGTACATCCGGTGCACATTTATATACCCAGTAGGGGACCCCATTTAGCCCTGGGGTGGATGAGGCCTTTGCATGCCTTACCACATCCTGCACCTCACTCCACTTCGGTGGACTAACATCAAACTCACAATCTATTTTTCCCAATGGTGGCATATCTAATGGGAGGCCCCTCTCCCCAACCTCCCCTGCACTTGAATAAGTATCCTCTAAGTACCTCTCCAACGCCTGTCTAGACACCTCTAATTTTCCCTTCCTCTCTTGACTAAACAACCCTTTCACAAACCTAAATGGATCTCTATAAAAACCAGCCCTCACCCTCTCTTTCTTCTTCCTTTTCCTCCTTAGATATTCTGCCCTCCTAAGTATTATCAACCTACCTTTAACCTCCTCCCGCAACACCTCTCTCTGCTGCCTTTCCTCTTCCGTAGCCTTTTTCCACTGCTTTTTCAACTGCCTCCTCTCCCTTACTAGCCTAACAATCTTCCTCTGTCTCCTTGACTTTTCCCCTTGCTGGCCCTGCACCTTCCTAACCTGCTCTACCCCAAACCTACCCACCCCATATTGATAGATCACTTCACCCATCTTTTCTAATTTAGCCTGTGCACTCCCTTTCAAACCCTCCAACACTCCTACCAGATCCGCACTCACTGTCCGCCACAGTACCTTCTCACCTGTCCTAGGCCACCTAACTCTAGGCTTCAACTCACAGCTCTTTTCCTTATCCCTTCGGACCCCATCTACACCACCATCTCTCATGCCTGCCCCTTCCTCCTCTGCGCCAGGGGTTCTACTGATATCCTGCGAGCTGTGGTTTTCAACCAGTCGCTGGACTTCAGTTGACTTATTTGACTGACTTCTCAGGAAGTATTGATCAATGTGACCCCCCTGTGCTCCTTCGCACAGGCATTTCTTCCTGCCTTGGTGTATCCTGAGGCCCCGAGCTATAGTTATCCTCTGCCACCCACAACAACACACCTGCAATTTCTTACCCTCCTGTAACCCTCTGTAAATTATCCAAAGTTGGTTAATTTACCATGGAGCATCAAATGTAAATCAAAATGAATGATGTTCATGTGATACCTTAACTGCAAAGGACTGGTAAGGTCTGCATTGCTCCCTGTGCTTCCTGTATGAGGTGGATAGAGCAGCCAAACACAGTTTAGCAAGAAGGTCATTTCAGGGATCAGAACGGGGAAAACCTGGGCATCCACATAATCTAAAAGATGCTCTTCACTGTGTTTTCTGAACAACTGAGACAGGTGAATGACTGCTGGGGTTGGTGGAGCAGGAGCTCTGCAGCATAGATGGGGAAAGCTTCAGGTGGGGTGAAATTGTGCTGCAGCTTGAAAGTTTTTCATCAGCTCCATCACCTTTCTCCTTGCACCGCCCTACAGACTGGAACCATTGCAAGCAAATAGAAAAGAAGGCACTGGAGAGGCTCTGTTCTATGATGCGTCAGCGTGCACACCAGGTCATGGGTGCCACACCCGGCACTGAAGCAAAGTACAGTTACTTAAAATAGCTAAATTAATTTACAACTAACTTTATTAACTAAAGTTATTTATACTAATAACTAGAATACAGTATTAGTATGTATAAACAAACAAACGAACAAACAAATAAATCAATCAATAAATAACCAATCATTCAAATAAACATTATTTCTTATGTAGACATTTATTTGGGTCAAAGTTAAAAAGTACTGGGGCAGAAACTATACAAGCATCAAGTCATTTTGATTTAAATGAAGCTTTTGGATGTTTTTAATGTTCAGTGAGGTTCTGCCTAGGGTAGATCGAGGGTGTGGTTAAATTTTATTCATTTAGTTGGTGCTTTTCTCCACAGTGATTTATGGGGTTAAGTTACAATTATTGAGCCATTTATACAGTTGGCTAATTTTTACTGGAATGATTCAGGGAAGGCCTCTTGCTGAGAGGTGCTAAAGCAGCATATAAAGCTGGGAGTCCATGTCTGCTGAATTTAACATCGTTTTGGGGAATGGAGATGACATCACTGGGCAACCCTCGCAACCCCGTTGGGCTCAGATGGGGCTATTTTGGGGGATCAGCACCCCCAAGGGAAAGGCTGGCTTTGGGTGTAATGCAAGTCACATGGCAGGCAAGAGAGGCACGGGCCTACATTTAAAAATACAAACAAATTTCTAAAATATGTTGTACTTACAGCAATTGTGAACTGACCAATTTTAAGGAATAAAGTTAAAACATTACATGAGAAAAATGCTAAAGCAATGAGGTTACTGGACACGGATGACAATAATATGAGGAGCAAAAGTGCAGTTTTCTTTGTTAATGGAGGTCACAGTGAAAAGGGTCCATGTTGAAAATTTCTCTGAGATGTAGGACTTCTCATGATCGTTGTTTGAGTATAAGTAACGGAGTAAATATAATGTTTTATTACCCATCTGTGGCTAAGTCCTACACTGGACAAGTTGTTATGCACAGTGACTGAATGAGAGAGCATATGATGTAGTGAATATTAATAAAGCAGTATTTTGTCGCTTCATAAACCAAGGGCACAACAGCATGTATGCACTGATGTGAACGAACATCTTTTGTCATCTCATCTGCTTAATAGGTAAAACACAGTCTCTCTTGAAGAAAATTCCAGATGCATCTGAGGGCGGGTATTGGTGCAGCAGCAACTACCGAGCTTCAGGTTTGCCATTGCCTGATAGACGACCTGCTTTGTTATATTTTAAGGTTGTCCACAAATAGCCGAAAAACTTCAGTTTGTTCTTATGAAAGAATTGTGTCCCCTGTTGGCTCAGACAAAGATATAGATCTGAGACCCAGCAGTGAGATAAAAGTCAAGAGACCTTCCCTCAGGAGTTAATTGAAGTCAAACCAAGTCATGTCACAAAAGATGACCCCGGCAACCTTTAATTTATTTCTCTCTTTCTTTCTTTTACTCAAGTGAACTTTTATGTATTTCCAGCTAACAAAAGAACTTATCTGCTACTCCCGCTACGAATGCCCCGGCACACCCACTGACTCGTGGCCACTTCAGTCTCTAAACAATGCAGATTCATTGTCTGCTTATGGCAAATGAGACATTGAAAACTAAGCTGTTTGGTGAAAGAAACTTGAAACGATCTCAGGTTTACACTTTATTCGCTTTCCTCAAAGAACGAGGCACATAACTGCTGCATTTTAGATTAGGCACCATTTGAACTATGAAACATCTGGGAACAAATTCACAGCTTTATTCATTGTCTGTCAGATGCTGGAACATGATGTCTGGAAGATCTCCACAAGATGGCATTTTAATAGAGAAGAGTTGTCTACATGGTGACACACAAAGCCAATTTTGCCAGATGAAGAGGTATGCATTCCAATGAGAAGTCTATCGCACCTTCTGAAAGGGTGTAAACATTTTCTGAAAATATTTCCCTCTCCACTGGCCATTATGTAATCCTGAACTGGACAGGAATGTGAAGGTACCAGCTGGGAATATCAACATTATGTTGTGAACCATTGGAAAAAAAAAATGACTGAAATTCACTTTTAAAGAATATTCCCCTAAGACGAAGCCCTGTCGGTGTGACCTTGTACCTTCTCTTTCCTCCTGCACACAATATATGATCAGATCCTCCAAGTTCTTCTTTCAAGAATTTTGCCTTTTGCTTTTAGACAAACAGCTTTGATTTTAAATGGGCTGATCAAAGCAGGAAGTTCTTTGAGTTCTCAAGGACTAACTGCGCACCTTACCGATGGGGGGTTGTGGAAAAAAAAAAATAAAATTCTAATTCCCAAACATGCGTTCCTACTGACAGTCACAAAAACACACATGCAGACTGTGAGAGAAAAGTAAAGGTTAATACTTTACCTCCCTATCACAACAGGGTGTCTTGCGGAAGCCAGCCGGAGAGAGAATGCTAGGCTCACAAATTTCTTGGATGCCAAAGTTGCAGACGCAGAAATGTGAGGCGGGTTCAAGGTTGTAATCCTCCAGCGATGAGTGCTAAACTATTAACAATGTTTACAGGTCCACACAGCCAGAGACATAACACAGCACACAAAGGCTATGCAACTAGAAACCTTTAGCTTTTAGGCCTTCACGCTCCACCTTCTGCACCTCTCTCTCCCTGTGCTGCATTTAGAGCCTCCTTATAAATCACAAACCCCGGACCTTGTAGATCGTATTGCTTACGAAAACATTCAGGGTCATCCTTCAACGCAGAACTTTTAAACATGCAAGAAAAGTGATCAGCTGGTGTCCAAATAAACATCAGTTGGTATAAGCTGAGACAAAGAAACACATCTCTCGCATAGCTTCAGAAAGCAAGGGTAAGTAAAGTTCATTTAAAACAATGTCCTAAAAGTATTGAAAGGGAAAGTAATACTTCATAGTAAGCAAGAACAATGTCAAACATCTGATCTAGAACCAAGAGATAAGTAGTCCAGTACAACAAAGTGGAAATAAAAATGAAATAAACTGTTACCCAAGCCTGACTAATACTGTTAGTTGCATTAGCATGGCCTAACACCTTCTGTGTGTGTGTGTGTGTGTGTGTGTGTGTGTGTGTGTGGGCACCAGCATACAGTGTTAAACAACTGGAATGTGCCTGTTACACAGCAGTTTTCCAGCATCACATTACCCAGATCCAAATGTACAGCACGACCATTTTGATGGGTCCTTTCCTCATGACCGCAACCAGTGGAGGGGTTGGGAAATATCAATAAACAAGGAAATATATGCAATGGGTAATTTTCTTCAAGCCTTACAAACTTGTATGGTATTCTGAACCCAGTGAATACTTAGTCAAATTTGTCTGAAATATGAAGCAGAATTGTTATAGGGGCCTGTAAGCTTTAGCTACACAAAGCTGTGGAACCAGCATGTTTCAAAGATTTGGATCAACAGTTCAGGGCTCTTTCTGATAACCTAGTGGGTTCCACCTATCGTTTGGCTAGTTAATAGATAATATCCTGCATGTCAGAGGAGAACCAAAGTGCCTCTAAGAATCCTGGCACCTCCTGTCTCACGGTGCAAAGTTACCATCAACGATCAATGACAGCAACCTGAATAATTTCTTTATCTTCCGAAACAAAACAGCCTTCCTTTCATAGCCAGTGCCCACCACCATAAAAAAAATATTTAGAATCTCCATCAACATGTCGGAGTACACGTGGCCGGCATGGCGGTCCAAGGACCCTGTGATTGATGTGCTTCCCAGAGTTTCTGGACGACTCTGCCCCAGCTTTACGCACTGGTAATGACGCCTGATTGAAACCCCTGTCTGGGCGTAACACTAGGAAATGAAGACAGATAGCTTCCTGCATGGGAACTGATTTAGTTCGGCTGCAAGTTTCTTAAAATCATTTTGTAAGTAATAGCTTTGTATAGCTGGTGCCTCCGGCACACAGGCATGGACAAGCTGAATCAGAACTTCTCTCGTTGGTGGCTGACCGGCAGCTGAGATATTAGACAGCTGTGTTTCTGTGTTTGCCTTCTCTACATCTGCACATATTTGTATGTGTCTGTGTATGCCTGCATATGTTTTCACAAATAGGTATATAAATAAGTAAGCATATAAGTAAGTAAGTAAGTAAGTAAGTAAATAAATAAATAAATAAATAAATGGAAATGATATTTTCATAAGATTTTCTTAAAATCCTTGTGTGAAACCAACCCCCATTTATTCCGATAACCTATTTATGTTATAACAGATAGAATAGTGCTATAACATATGTATGTGTAATATAAACCAATCAGCCACAACATTAAAACCACTGAATAACATTGATTATCTTGTTACAATGACACCTGTCAAGGGGTGGGGGGAAATATTAGGCACCAAGTGAACAGACAATTCTTGAAGTTGACATACCTGTAGCAGTAAAAATGGGCAAGAGTAAGGATCTGAGCAACTTTGACAAGGGCCAAACTGTGATGGCTAGACAACTGGGTCAGAGCATCTCCAAATGACAGATCTTGTGGGATGGGTGTTCCCGGTATGCAGTGATAAGTACAGTACCTGCCAAAAGTGGTCCAAGGAAAGACAACAGGTGAACCAGCAACAGGGTCAAGGGTGCCCAGAGCTTACTGATGCGCGTGGGGAGAGAAGGCTAACCTGTATGGTCCGATCCCACAGAAGTGCTACTGTAGCACAAATTTCTGAAAACGTTAATGCTGGCCATGATAGAAAAAGATGTCAGAACACTCAGTGCATTGCAGCTTACTGCGTATGGGGCTGCGTTGACAGAGACTTGTGACAGTGCCCATGGTGACCCCTGGCCACCACCGAAAGCACATGCAATGGGCACGTGAGTGTCAGAACTGGACCATGAAGCAATGGAAGAAGGTAGCCTGGTCTGACAAATCATGTTTTCTTTTAGATCATGTGGATGGCCAGGTGTGCTGTTTACCTGGGGAAAAGATGGCAGCAACAAGCACTATGACAAGCTGGTGGAGGCATTCATGTGGATGCTCTGGGCAATTTTCTGCTGGGAAACCTTGGATTCTGGCATGCATGTGGATGTTACTTTGACATGTACCACCTACCTAAATATTGTTGTAAACCATGTACATTCCTTCATGGCAATGATATTCCCTGATGGCAATGGCCCTGCCACACTGCAAAAACTGTTCAGGAATTGTTTGAGGAACATGACAAAGAGTTCAAGGTGTCATCTTGGTCTCCAAATTCTCCAGATCGCAATCCGATCAAACATCTATGGGATGCGCTGGAAAAAACAAGTACAATCCATGGAGGCCCCACCTCAAAACTTACAGGACTTGAAGGATTTGCTGCTATCATCTTGGTGCCAGATACCACAGGACATCTTCAGAGGTCTTTTGGAGTCCATGCCTCGATGTGTCAAAGCTCTCTTGGCAGTACGAGGGGGACCTACACAATGAGTGGATGGTTTTAATGTTGTGGCTGATTAGTGTATATAATATATTAATCATTTAAAATATAATTTTAGAATAATTTAAACATTGTATTAACTATTTAAGATATATTTTTTATGTCATATAAAAAAAGAAACAAAGTCAGTCGGCCATGACACTTGCACTCTAACTATGGCTGTAACTACAGTATAGCACAGGATTAAACTAAACTAAAACAAATAAAAACTAAACAAATAAACAAGAATGCTTAAAAAGTCATTTTATTATTTTATAGTGTTATTTATTTTACAGAACTCATTCCCTCTCTATGTAGCACTATTTAGCTTGGATAGTATGAATTTGTTATTCATCCTCATATCCTCATATCATGCAACTGGTCAGCTGTACAGAAGCATTCCAGGTTAAACACATGCTCAAAGGTCCAGTTTGACCCAGAACCTGGCATCTGTTGGGTTTACCAACACAGACTCTTTTCATTTTTCTTCATGTTATATCCAGACTCCTGGTCTCCCATCATAGACCACAGAACTTTGCCATAAATCTCTATGAAGATTTACTTGACAAAGCAATTGACCCTAGTTTCCCCCAATTTATTTTCCATATATTGGCTGCATACACTGAGCAAAAGGCATTAAAGCAAGCTGGACTGAAAAAGGATGAGACAGCTCATTGTCCTGGACTCAGCAAGGTGGGCTCACCCACAAAGTCTGAAGAAACCCCTTTGTTGGATGGATGAACATTGACAGATGGAGACATTCTTCTCAGCTGGTCCAGATGTGGTTTGAAGTTAATCGACATTAAGTGTGCTCAATCTCAGCATCGAAAAGCTTGCTTGTAGCTTTAGATGTGATGTCCAAGTCAAATGCTTGGGCTGGAGACATCACTGATCCTATGTCCAACGACCGATGTGTTGACAGTAGTAATCCTGGTCATTTTAGGGAGCTGTTATTTCAGCAGTCCCTAAGTTTGAGGTTGAAGGAGGAGGAGAGTTTTCCAGAACCGAGCTGGGCTGACACTGATCTTTAGAAAAACAGAAATTAAAGTAAGTATATTTGCCATATGCCATGTGCACAGGCAGACATATAAATACGCATATTTATGAGCAAACTGTTGGCGACAGAATATGCAAAATAAGCCCCTGTCCCCTTTTCTAACTCTGAAATGAATGAACTTCAGTGTCTCCTGGAAACTCGAATGGAAAAAAAGACAAAATATCATCCACAGAAATTCTTTGAAGGAACAAGACCTACAAAAGGAAATGAGAGCCACAGCACAACATCTGATTAGATCTATTTTTATATGTTTTTCAGTCTTAAGGAGTAGGAGCTGTTTTGGAGCATCAGGACTTAAGCTTGGCTGTAGCTTCTTAGCTTTTTTTTCGTGCCATTTGAAGAGGGACTCCCATTTCTGCTGTAGAAATCTTGCTTAACCTAAGTTAATTATGGCAACCAGGCAAATACTCTGTCTCAGGGTTGAATGTGGTAAACTGCAGAGAGGATACCATGCTCTGGGATCTGTTTCCCGGGTTCCTACAAAGTATTCCCCTTTAAATTCTAACTCTGAGGGACAGGCTGTATTCCCACTACATGCAAAACCGCATGCTTCTCTTGGGAAGGAATTGTTCGGATATGTGAGATATTCTTATTAATTATTCAGATTAATACACTTATCTCCCATTGGAAACAAGGTTTGTCTACCCTAATGTTCAATTTTTATTTTTGGCAAAATGC
Source organism: Heterotis niloticus (assembly GCA_018136845.1). Classification (NCBI taxonomy): domain Eukaryota; kingdom Metazoa; phylum Chordata; class Actinopteri; order Osteoglossiformes; family Osteoglossidae; genus Heterotis; species Heterotis niloticus. The sequence continues at coordinate 10,601,973 of CM030896.1, forward strand.
TAACCTATAAACTGCAAGAGAGATGCGCCGCAGCTGCTGCAGACGTTAAATGCTGCTGTACTTCATATTATGACACCCAGTTAACAATACACTTTGCAGAGTCTCCAGACTAATAGCGTCCCATCAGAGCCATCAGCTATGATTAAACTCAGCAAGACGAGAAGACCTCTCCCCACAGAATCGGGTTTCGGTAAGACTGCAGGATGGCTGTACTGTGGGTCACATTTCATTAGCAAACCGCTGGCAGCAGGTGGTGCAGTAATAAAGGGAAAACCTTAAAAACAATCTTGATGGGATGGTGGGCAAGGTGGTAACTAGAGCAAACTTTAAGATGTCAAACTGTGCACAACAGATAGGTAAAATACAAGAAGAAGAGCCTTATGGGTTTAGCTATGGTAGAGTGAATTCAGTTACTTAGTAGGCAACATTAGCACACGAGTACATCATTATTAGAGTTCACGTCGGTGCTCTTTTGCATAACTAAAGGGAAATGATGGTGTGGGATGTGGGATGGATAAACCGCACGACAACACTCAACTGCCTGCATTTTCAAGCCTGGCTTCCAGTTTATGTGTACCTTCGTTTTTAGCAAGGTTTAGTCATGCTTTCCCGGATTCCTCCAAAAATATGTGTTATTATGGTCGGCCAATCTGCAAGTCAAGACAAGCTGTTTCCATGCTGTTATCCCCCCAGATGCACTTCCTGTCCTGCTGTCATGGAAAAATGCTTCCAGCTTCCAACAGGTGTGCCTGCATAACAATGTGGCTCAAAATACCTTATTGTTCTGTTGCTATGCAGTTGCTAAGTTTGTGAGTAACCGTGCCACCTCTATGGCCCACCAGACGACTGGAACTGAATTAGATTTAAGGAATTACACTGGGATATTAAACCTATAGGGGGGAAAGTGGGTGGTGCTGAAATGAAATAGTTGCCTGCAGTCCAGGTGATTTATCCCTGGTTAAATTTACATCTTGGCTGAGACCTGATGAAATCCTCCTACTGGCACATTAGGGGTTTCCAGCACCATGTGTGAAAACCCGCAGGCTATTTTACCACCTGAAAAAGTAGGGGCCACATGAATACATTGGACTGGACGTCCACTGTTCCATCTTGCCTTTGGGAGGGGCACCTTACCCTGTCCACCCTCCCCGCTCAGCACCACTCTCTGCTGCTCTTTGTTTGGGCCGGGCGATTTTAATTTGTCAAAACTGTTTACCAACATACCTTCTAGGCTATTACTGCCCTGTCATAGGGGAGCCGATTGGTAATGAAAAGCATACAAACGCCAAAGAATAAACGACGCACGTAGAGAATAGAGAGAGGGAGGGAATAGGGAGGGGACAGTTTCGGATTTGAGAGTTGGGGGGTGGGGTGTGTAATATGGAGAGATGTAGAGGAAAACTGACAATGTTCCATTATTCCACCTTTCCTTGCAAATCAATTACCCTCAAATGCAAATAGGGGGACATTATTTATTTGTCCATTAGCTATGAATAATTCAGATATTCATTTCAGAGGAAGGAGAAAAAAAAACACCAGGGAGCGTCTTGGTGAACAGAACAATGCGCAATTTAAATCTTTCATCAGGGATGTCTGTAGCTCATTAGTTAGTGCTTTGAAATCAATACACCCCCTCCGCCAACACCACCGCCACCACCCCCAGCCCCAAACCAGCATTCCCTGGTTGCTGAGCCCACAGAACTGCATTGGGGGCAGTGTTGGGGTCCGTCTCAGCACTCATCAGATATGAAGCCAGAAATGGACCGAGTCTTGGGGCTCAGTGGAGTGACTGTTTTGGGCAGTGGCTGTCATTCAGGATGACATCCTGGCACCTGGCTGAAAACGATGCCATCTGTGAAAGGTTAGAGGGAGAGAACCTTTCTACAACCCATCACTTGGGTTTAGGGTTGGAAGCATGGGTGGATGAACAGCCTGCATTCTGACCATAAGGCTACAGGTACAGATCCTGGGAGAGGCCCTGCTGAAAGGCACCTAACCCAAACTGAGTTGTTACTGTAAAATATTTAGCTGGATGAAGATGTAAAGATGTGCAGGACACATAACTCACTCAAGACAACCTGACCATTTGGTAAGCAAACAAAAGCACAGTGGAAATGTGAGTGCCTGTTCACAACCTGTGTTGCTGAAAGTCAGTTAAACAGCACTGGATGAATGAGTTTAGCCGCATAACATTGAATTTTAATCCATATAAATCATATAACTAGACAACATAAGGATCTTACATCTAAAAGGGCCTTATATCCTATTTTTGGATCTACCAAACAGCAGACTAAAACAAATGAACAAGAATATTTAAAAAGTCATTACTTACTGTATGCCTCTGGTCACCTCCAAGTAAAACTGATCCCCTAATGTTGTGTTATGCCTTTTAATCACCTTTATTCTTGGTCATTATCACAAGTTCTGCACTTCTTCTTCATAGAATTCTTTAACCTTAACTTTTCCTTGTGTCATCGAACTTCGGAATCTGTCACTTTGCTCTTTATGTAATCTCAGCCATTTATTTCCTATTTCTGGACAAATCTATACATCAGTAAAACAGTTTACATTCAGTAAATCATATGATCATTAATTGTGTGTGTTGAGATACATATTGTGGAGGAAGGAAACCATATTTATGTTTTATAAAAGTTGTAAATGTAACTGCAACCCAGTGGTTAAATGACGGCTGGAAAGCCTCTTTACGGAATGTTAACATGACTGTTGGTCACTGGGTGTGCACTCTCTGCCACTTGCACTAATATCTGCTGCTTTTTTACCTCAAGGCAGGCCATATTTTTGAAGACTGTGAAAAATTGGCAAATGTCCTTCCCAAAAAATTTACTGCACCCTTCAGAATTAAACTTTTGAAAAATAGAAAGAGTATTCATAACTCTTTAAAAACTTTTGCAAAGCCATGGAGTGGTCACCATAACGTTGTGCCTCAGTTTAACATTACAATTGTTGTGAATACTTTTAACAATGAACATAACTCATGAAGATATATTTTTTAAAGAATAACTTTCTGTCTGGTACCCTCCCTCAACCAAGATACACCTCACAATGTGCTTTAGCAGAATTTGGGTCTGCCACCCCGTGCTGGATGCTATAGAATTAATCCCAGTCCTAACTTGCAGCTCATATGCCCTCACACTGCAAACCACAATTTACATTTCTCCTCATTTGTAGTTCTCCATGGCTGAAGTGTTTGTAAATGTAAAGTAGTTTACAAACTGACATGGTAAAGGGAGACCTAGTTTTAACCATCGATTCACTTGTTTTGCTTAAAAAGGTGCTTAGAAGGGAAGGTGGCATGCTGGGATACTGGGAGCTGTGGTGACTCTTTCATTGGATGGAGAGAACGTCGCACCGAGTGTCAGCATAACAGATAGTGACCAGTTTTGTTCAAAATTGCATTCCGTCATACGATGACCCACAAGGATATGAACGTACATAAAACACCAAACCATGACAAGGGCAGGGAGGGGCAGCCTTATCATTTGCAGTGATGGTTGCATCATGTCCCAGCCCCCATTCCAGTATGAGCCATGGCAGCAGCGGCAACAACTGGTCAAGTTGGGTGAAAGACAGCCATAGCAAAGTGAAGTCAATTTAAATTTGAATAAATAGTTTGCATGCTCTCACTAAACCAAAAACATTTTGTTCTTGCCCTCCATCTCTGGCTTGACAAAACCCAATTGTCCATTGATATGACCAATGAATAAATCAGAATAAAACAAAAGGAAACTCATGTTTAGTCTAAAAAGCACTTTCAGAACTAACATACTGTATGATGTGCAATTAAAAAAATAATTTAAAAAAATAGAAATTTGGTCTAAATTTATTCACTGCTATAGGGAAAAAGGGCTGGGACTAAAATATGGCAGCAGTCGTCAAGACCTGGGCACTGCAACCTGTAAGACAGAGGTTCTAACAAGGATCTCACTGGACCCTTGAGTCAGGAAGTTAATGTGAAAATACCATTCAACTCTATCAAATGCAACATTTTCTTTTGGAAACAACTGTCAACTAAGCAACTAAACAAGAATGAAAAAAGAGGTGATGCATAAAAACAGTTTATTTATGAGCTGTTATCTGTGTCTTACATTAATTTGCATTTGTAAGTTTGTAAGCTTTTCATTTTTCTGCCAAATGTCAATAAAAGTTATTGAATAATCAATAGCATGAAAAAGCTGCCTAGACCTCTTTTTAGCTGGTAATAATTGCGGTAAAAACATTCATTAAATCCCAGCACTGATGGATTGGGTCACTGCTGTGTGTGCTGGGGGGGTGACGTGGGCTGCACTGTTGACCCAAGCTTCCCTTCTCATAAAGGGAAAGCGTGAAGTGTTGGCAATAGTTGAATCCACAATGTGTGCCATAAATCCTGGGCAGAGCACTTGAGATTTTCACCTTCTTTATAGCTCCTGGAGCAAGTTGAAAACAGATGGACCTGGGACCATGATAGAGATGCTGGTAGTGGTACTGGGGGAAGCATCATCTAGAACAGAGCTCATGTGCAAGGAGTTCTGATTTTATTGATTACTTTTATTATTCAGTTACAAAACCAAAGTTGTTATTCCAAAGAGACTTAGAGCATTTAAACCATTTACTAGTGGGTACAATAAGTGGTGCTATTCAGGGCAGTCACTGGGGTTACAGCAGTGTCAGCGACAGCTGCCTGAGCAAACATCCTCCACCTCAGGTCAGAACCTCTACTGCTATGCCACTTGCTGAGCCTTCTTTTGATTCATTCATGCCCCTTTCTGAGCTCTTGTTACAGGGAAAGCTAAAGATAACTCAAGTGAACTTGAGAGTCTGGGTTTGTGCTAGAATAGCATGACAACACTTTTTTTTTTTTTTTTAACCAAAACAGTACCGATTTGAAACTCCTGGGTGGTGAACCCTTGAAGAAGCCATTTAAATGAGGAGGATCCTGCAACAATATGGCTCTGAAATCCACTCTGACTAAAACTTTCAGCTCAGGCTTGAATAAAAACATCAGAAAATGCATGGGAACTGTGGCAGCGACAAACCTGACAGTGTTGTTGTCACACCTTGGCGCAGTTGTAAAAGCATTAAAATTATACATCCCGCCGCTACTTTTCACACCGAACGGTCCTCTTCCACTAGACCCTCCGGTACGGCGCTCGTATCTTCAACGCTGCAATTAATGCCGCTTTTAATTTTGCTCAACAGCCAGGGAACATTTCCGATAGTTTGACCCGAGTAATTATACAGTTCAGAGACGCCCCTACTATTATTTGTACAGGTATTACATGTTTTAATAGAATTTAATTTTAAATGATTAAATCGACTGTATTGTGCTCTAATCCAATGGGGTTAATTACCAGACGTAGTCCTGCTTTTCTACGTTGACTTCGATGGTGACTCGAGTGCTGTGATTCAGTGGGGCAACCGGATTCTCTTACAGGTTGAATAATGTTTGATGAACCAACATTTGGGCAGGGTTTGGTTGTAGCGGGGTGTCTTTGTGTGGGCCACCCATGCTATGGACTGCTGGGAGGTGGACCGGTGACTTTGTTGTACAGCTTTCATGGTGGTCCAGGGCTCACCTGTTATTTAGATTATTATGACTGCTTTATGTATCATTTATATTTATTATGTAGTTTGATTATGTTTTTTGGTTTCCGATTGTGTCTGTTGGCTAAGTAGATTTGAAAATGCCATACCCGGACCCCCAAGTCCCCTTTCAATGTAAATAAAACCATGTATTTTCATAGCCATGTTATGCTGCCCATCAATGTCTATCTGTCAAGGTTATGCGCGTGTCACAAATGATCAGAACGCTAGGCAGTCCTCTCAGCATCTCAGCTCAACCATAACGAGAGGTCTGTAGACAGAAATATGATGCTTGGGAGTCCGGAATCATCCAGTCCATCTCCCTGTGTCTCAGGAACCTGGTAGACACTCACTAAACAATAAATTAAAACACCTGGCGATTTCTCAGATCAACTGAAAGAGGTGCATGTGAGTTAAAATAGGAGAAAGAAAAAAAATAGGTGCTTGTCAAGGAGTGTGCTCCCATACTTCTCTCCTGGTCCTGTAGTCTGCAGTTTCTGTTCGGTATGGTTTGGGAGTGGTTCACCAACATGGCAGGCAGTTGTTGGAGTTGCGGTGCTGCCATTTTGCGGAGGAAGGGTCTGCTAGCAATGGCCTCCTCAATCTAACAGAGTGAATGCAAAGAAGATCTTCAGCGTCTGAGTCGGTGTTGTCTCTCTGACTCCCCCACTCCATATTTTCTGACATCCTTTTTCTTCTAAAGGAGGAGGGAGTCTGCAGCAGGTTTGTTGGAACAGGACAGCGCCTGATGCTGTAGAGCTGTCCATGGTGCTGAACCCTTTCCTTTCCGCTCTGTATCACACTATGCTCTTGGCTGCATTCCTGTGCGCTGTGGTCTCACCCACACACTCACTCAGACTCTCTCACATGTTTGCATGGCCTGTTTTCTGCTGCCCTGCTTTAAATGTGAAGCAAAGCCTTTACTGTCCATCAGCAACCCAGTCTACGCATACTCTCGCTGTACGTTAACTTCATGAAATTGGTGATTCCAAGACTCTGGCGAGACCCTGACAAGGTCAAGTGGTTAAGGTGGGTGGTTAGGTGAGTGAGTGAGTGAGTGAGCGAGCGAGCGAGCGAGCGACTGACTGACTGAGCAAGCAAGAGAACACAGGAGTAAGTGAGTGACTGAGCGAGCAACCAAGTGAATGAATGAGTGAGTGAATTGATTCACTAAATGATTCACTTATTCACTAAATGAGTGTACTAATGAGTAAACAAGCGAGTGAGTGAATGAGTGTGCATAAAACTGCTAACCTTCCACAAGTCTTCTGCTACTATTAATATTTCACATGGACAAAAATCACTCAAAATTTCTTGGACTGTGCTTTTGAATTATTCATCAATCACCACCCAGATGAAAAGTATATTGAAGAAGGCACGTTGGTGCTGTGGCTTATGACCGATCCAGAGTGGCTCAGTCCAGAGGAGGATATTTATTTCACATATGAATTAAGCAGTTCTTTGGAGGAATTCCAATCCGGGCTGAAAACACAGCAAGCAGAGGATGCAATGCTGCTCGGAGGTCAGGAAGGTAAAAGTAAAGAGCATGTTTGTTCGGTCTGCTCTGAGAATGAGTTTGTGTTTTCCAGAGCACCATGCGGAAAGCAGCATGCAGTGTGCAGCATAACAAATGAACAAACCTGGCACCCAGATCCACAGCTCAAGGGGGGGCAGCTGGGACCATCACCTGCTGAGTGGTCTAAGCATGGGTTAATGGCAAAGCTCTCAGCAGGTACATGCCTACATCCTATCATGCTCCCCACCAACCATCATTAACCTGCCTTAGTTAACACGTATTATACAGGCTGAGTAATGTTTTGTTCCTATGGATTTCCTGTGCAGAACCTTCTGGAATAATCTCTAGACAGTCGCTGCTCCTCTGCAGGGTGGTTAGTGCACCCTGTACTTTTGTAGCAATGACCTTATAAATGGTTTCCCAGGAAAGGGCAGGGAAACAGTGAGGTGTCCTTACAGTAGGTCTACAGGTATGTCATTGTGGGCACCGCCGCAAGCCTTCCTTCACTGAAAATAACTTCATCAGGAATGGAGAAAAAGCACATAATACAAAGGAAAAAATGAAGCTGTCTAAATTCAAAAGAACTGCGGTCTGTGGTAAAGCGTAAAAAAGGTGTGCATCACGCTGTGAGATTCAATCCTGCAGAAGAACTGCTTCTGGGGGAAAACCATAGATCAGTCTGGAGTCTCATTGTCAAGGTGGAAATTCACTTTCTTCTTGCAAAAGCTCTACCGGCTATCAAGCAATTGGTTTGGACAAACACGGTCAAAGGTTGTGTTCTCGTTTTTCAGAGAAATAACAAATAGCAATTTTAATGCACTGTCGCATGTTTCTTTTTTTTTTAACTTCGGCTTGAGGGGATGGGAATGCATGTGGAGCAGAGGCCAGGCTTGGTTTCCAGTTGTGTGAAGAAGATTCCATCCACCCGAACTGACTTTACTTCTCCGTTTTCCAACTTGACCAGCGAATGGCTCAGCAGCTCCTGGGCGGCTCCTGTTTTACAAAAATCTAGCAAGCAACCTTATTATTTACATTTTCTTGTTTAAATTTCATGCTAAGCTGATGAAAGAATTATTTGAAGAAATGTGCACAAAGAAAATAAGAAAATTGCAGCACCGGGAATACAGCCAAATGGTTCCAGGTGGAGGATTATTGAGATTCCAGCACCGATGTTCTTGCTAGAGTGACCACTTGCCTGATTTCCTTGGCTCCCTGTGTGTTTTCACAGGGTGAGATCTTTACGTCACACATTAACAGGTTAGAAGAGGTCAGGCTGTAGCACAAGGTGGAAACAGGTTTAATTCATCTCCACCCTTATCTCAGTCTGTCTACGAGGTCTTCAGGTGGCCTACTGAGTCATGCTGTGATGATGTAATAACATCTTATTTTAAAAACTGGACTTAATGCTCAGCTAAGATTCCATGTTTGATAACAAATTTCTTCATAGAACTGGATTTTAGGCCTTTCTGGAGATGTAATTTCCATTGCACATTTGGTAGTAGAAATAAATAATATTTTAGTCAGGCTTAAAATGATTGGAAAAAGTCAATGAAACATAGGTGGGAGTGGGGTGTGGAGATACTGGGGAGAGGATATGGCTGAGTTTATTAGATGGCAGAAATTAAATAGACCGGAACATAAATAGATCCAGTTTGTTGAAAGGCATCAGTACGGACCAGCACCAGACCGGTAACCAGGTTATACAGATTGCTATTATAATTGGCTGGGTAATGCATGAAGGCTGCAGGAGAGTGAAGAAGGTAAAGAGGGCATCAACGGTTGGAGGTGGTGAGATGCAGAAGGAAGGGTGAAAATTTAAATAATTTCTCTTGGGCATGGCACTGTGGTGCAGCAAGTGTCTCGAAGCACCCAGGCTGTTTGGACGTGAGTTTAAATTTATTTCAGTCTGGAGTTTGCATCTTCTCTTTGTGTCTGTATCACTTTCCTTCCACAATCCAAAGACGTGTGTTTCCGATTAACTGCTCGCTCTAAATTGTGTATGGCTCCTCCATGGTAAACTGATGTAGGCTCTGGATTGCTGCAACCCTGATCAAGTAAAGCAGTCACCGATAATGGACGGATTTTTGTAACTGCTATTCTTCGTCCGAAGCCTCCGGTGGAACGTAAGCTAGGGCCAGTACACAATACAAAGATCTACCAAAGTGTAGATTATATGGCTTAACATGCTGGGTTTTGTAGAGGAACCGTGGGATAGTTTTGCACTTTTTTAGATAAATTTCCTCCTGCAGATTTTATTTTATTTTAGTATTTCTGTTTAATAAATTGCAACAATGAGGTCCCCAGGTTGAAGATTTCAGTGACTCGGTTGGAAGCAAAAAGTGGTGCAGATATGGATCTGAGAGCACTAAAACAATGACCTGCACCCAAAACCCTCTCCTGAATTCACTCAGGCCTGACGTTCCCCAGGGTATTCATGAAATAGAGCCTTAGTTCTTTCAAAATATGCAGAAAGATACAACGTGATCCATTTTAAAAATCTATTTGTGCTGGATTGTAACAATAACTACCAAAGCAATTACAAAATAAATATATAAACTGGACCTGTAATTGAAATGTCAACAACAAAGAAGTACCGTGGACCAGTAATTGAATGGCATCCAAGCAAGCTTGAAAAGGCAATTATGCTTTTTGCAAGGGCCACAAAATACTTTGAAAGTATAATTGGTGGATATGATAAGGATAACATGTCGGGATTTTTGCAAGGAATAAAAACTCTGCTACTGAATAGAAAAAGACACTGGGGACGGAGTGGAGCGTATAAATGGGACATTCTGGGAATGCTGGAAAAACTCCTCTGTATTTTGAGACCTGCTGAATGCTCCATTGGGACTTTCTAACATTAACCCTGCCATCAATATTATTCCATTATGCTATAAACTCTCAAATACCCAGGGTTTGAGTTCTGCTCCAGTGGCATCAGAACGGCTCAGAGCTTCCCTTATAAATGCAGGGAAAACTTTGCATGAGCCATGCCTGTAGTTCCTTTGTGCAGGCTGCTTTAGGTGAAAGTTGCACTCAGGCATTCGTTCTTTGTTTTATGCCTTAACTGCACCTGTCAGCCATTAACCTGTAGAGGGCTTTGTCTGTTAAAAGAAATAATGTAAAGCAGATCATACTTGACTCACAACTGAAGCAGGCAAAGCGAACTGAAATGCTGAGTCAACAGTGAAGGGGTTCCATACAGGCTTTAACAGACAAGTGGTGTTTTGTCTAAAATTTTATTAACCCAAATACAGGGCTGCCAAACATCAATCTCTGTCTTTTAGAGTCTATGCAAATGTACCCATAGAGGAAACTATTTTACCTTTTGCTGGAAATACAGCTTTTGTATGATTTTTGTATGGCTTTATCCTACACGAAGGCACCTGGGAAAACTTGGGAGTGAGAAGAAAGCTGGACTGTTGCACCCACATTAAAAATTATATAAAATGATGTGACCAAGAGAACTTGTTCAATAGTGTTCCAAAGTCACAATACAATACGCATCTTATTTGTTTGAAGAAAATATTTTGCATCTAAATAATATAAAGGAAGCGTTGTGAGATGAAAAGCATTGCTGTGGCCCTCCAGGATAGATGGGAGTGAGGGCACTATGGACGATGGACCCACTCAGCACAGAGGGTTTAGAAAAATTTAGCCAGGACCCCTTTAGGTCCACCTCTCCGAGTGCACTGTGACAAATTTTGCAATGTGTTTGCTTCACCCACCCCCACTTTTTCACAACGGAAACACAGCGGAGAACAAGTGGGGCATCTGAGGGTCGGCTCAGATCCACTGGTGCGTGAACAGAGGCAAATGACAGACAGACATACAGAGGAATACCAAGGGACATTATGTCTAAACAGTAGGCTCACATGGCCTTCTGCACAGCAGCAGAAAATAACAAGAGCAGCAGCAGAACAGCTTTTTGAGAAATAAGCATTAGGAAGGCTGAGGGAATATTCAAGTGTAGAGGAGAAATGTGTATCTAATTTAGGAGGAACAAAAGCTCAGTTGTCTAAGGGAAAAAAGACGCGGGCGTAATGGGAATGCGATTCGGAGAGGAAATTAAGAAATAACGTAAACCTTCCCTCTCATCGGAAGCTGAGCTCTGCACGAGCTGCTGTTGTGCTGATCAAGAAAAACCTCATCATCGCAGATGGCAGAACCAGTTAGCTGAAGAGGTTGTGGCACTGAACCAGTAGTTTCCATCTCATTTTGTTATTTTATTCAGTTCCTGCTTATCAAAGACCTCCCAGTCACTACCTAAATTGTAATATAACATACGGTATCGTGCAAGATAATCATAAGTAAATGTGTAGTAATCAATCCATCCATCCATCCATCCATCCATCCATCCATCCACATATTTTCAGCAACCTGCCCAGAAAGCAAAGAGAGTACAGCTGGTCGACAGTTGTCACAGCAATAATACATGCTTACCCTTACACACACACACACACACACACACACACACACACACACACACACACACACACACACACACACACACACACAAAAAAAAAAAACACACTCACACTCACAGGGAACTGGCTATTTATTAAACAAATGCTGCCTACAGTACGAAAAATGAAAATCAATGCATACACTAACACATAGTAGCTAAGGGGAAATTAAACCTACTAGTTGACCTGTGACACATGTCTTTGTCCTATGGTGGAAACGGGAGCGCCACATACAGGCACATTGTATACCACATCCAAATATGCAACTCAGGAGATGCAGTGCTTCAGTCTTTAACCAAAAATTGTATCCTAGTGTCTGAAATCATTGGCATGCAAATATTTTTCATCATACAGGCCAGATACGACAATTAGAAATGCAATGCTAACTGCTATAAATCTAACTTCATGTATAACTTTGCTGCCAAGTACATTATGTCTGAAATAAACAAAATAACTGTAAGCTGCAGCTCAGACAACTTATTGCTGATCATTAGTTCTATTTTCATAACTTTTATTATTAGAAGCTTTTAAAAATTGATGTGTTTTGCATGACAAATTTTCAATATTTAGGACCAAATTCTGTTTAATAACGCATCACTAAATAATTAATTTGTTGGTTGCAACTTTTAAACTTCAGTTTTGTATGAAAGAGTGCTTGTCCCTGTATTTTACTCCTCACAGGGGTAATTCATATCAGTGTGAGGTTTGGTTAAAGAATAAAACTGGCTTTTTCTTTAATAACTACTTGTAATGGACACGCACTGTAGCTGAAGAGTTTGAGAAAATGCAAGACAAAGGAATAGGAAAAGACAAATTTAATGAAAGCCAACTTAGTCTACAACATCTGTGGCACTGTTGTCACAACCTTAGATGCCCTTTAAATTTTTAATCAAGAGAAAGAAAAAACTGTCACTTTCTCTTATTTCTTCCAATGAGAACATGGCACATCACAATAAGACATGACAGTGACAGCAAAGTCCTTGGAATACAGAAGGAGACTAAAGCACCAGAGGAAAAAAATCATGTCAACACACTGGGAGATGATCCACACCATCAAAGCTGGGGCCAGATTGAAACTCACAACCCCAGGGCTGGGAAGTGGCAGCACCATGCAGCTGAGACATGGAGCCAGCAAATGGCTTGAAAAAGGGAAGTGGAACCATTGGGAGCTTCCAGAAGAATCCCCTAACAAGGGCAATGCTAAATTTAGGAAGGAAAATGTAAAAAAGTAAATTTAGGGAAAGTCTGTTGAAAAAAGATGTAAACTTTGGCAAGAGCATATATGCAAATGCTAGTTTGGGACAGCGGAAATGACTGAGGAGTACGAAGAGGGGATGGGGAGGTACAGCAGTACAGGGGAGGTAGGAGCGAAAGACAGCAACATATGGAAAGCAGAAGCTTTTCTGGAATGCTGTCTGCAATGACAACCTTAAAAAAAAAAAAAAAAAAAAAAAAAACAGACCAAAAGGGAAATTTCTAGAGCTTCGTTGCATAGTCTGGTCCATCTTTGAGACGGGCTGATTTATTATTAAACACAAGCATGTGCTCATGTGCTCAATAAAAAAGCAATGTGTGTTTCGCATGTCTGCAGCAAAATCCATAATTGAAGGGCCTCTGGCATGCTGTATTCCAGATGCCTGGGGAGAGAAATAAGAGGGTGGTCCACACCCTTTCCACAGTTCTGTGTCCTTAAATTATGCGTTGAGGGAGGAAGGAGTGACTGCCCCACCCATCACCAGGACAGGAGTCAGGAGGATACGCTGAGCCAGGAGGCCACATCATCCCCAGGGCTTTCGGGGATGTTCGTCCAGTTGGTGCAACCTTACACCCCCCCCATGACATTTGCAACACTCAATCATCCCTTGGTGAGCTCCCTGCTCTGGCCAGCTGACATTTTAGCATGAGATTGAAATGTACTGGATAATAACATCGGTGACAAATAGAAGGTTCATAAATATCACAGCTACTACGGTGCTCTTTCACAGCCGGAAGAGAAAAGAAATGCAGGAAAAATACCGTCTGGCTGGAGGAGCTTCACAGAAACAAAAGCTGGAGTGCATTTTGAGTGAACTGTAGGGAAGTTGTTTGGCATACAGGGTACAGGGTAATGTTCTGTTCTCTGAAAGGTATAAAAAAAGGGTTCAAATCTACAGAGGGTTGTGGGTTTCATGTCAATCTGTTGATCTCATAGCATTAAACTGACACATTTCCTTGCTCTGTTCACTCTCTGCACCAGTACATCCTTCCAAAAGTGTGAAATACGTGTTTGTTAGTCATGTGGAAAACCGGCCATACCTACAAACATAAGTTTTCATTGCAATAAAATTTTACTAGCCTTTGTTTGATTAATGAAGTCATTGAGTAAAGAAAACTGAAACAGAAGCACGCATACGCGCAGCTCTCCTGGAAACGTATTCTTGCCAGGGAAGGCTTACACTTTTTACATTTGTTTCACATCTTCTTCAATATGTCTTCATCGTAAGAGTGGAGAAGGCTGGTAATGCAGCTATTAGCCTGTCAAAGCTGCTGTGTCTGAGGGACAAGGGAGTCAATATCTCATGCATTTCAGACACCGTGTTTACCAATAAACCCAACTGTGGCCCATCCCAGGGTGTGGGTGTAGCCCTGACCTTTTCTGTGTTTCCTCTCCGAATCCCATCTCATCTGTTTCACGAGAAGGCGTGACGTTGAAGGTCAGCATGCCCGGCATCGCCGCTAAGTCCGCTTGGCTGGACTTTGATGGCCTCCCTCTGAATGCCAGGCTGATGATGACACTTTCAGCCAATGGGTAACTTAGTCCTCTATACAACTCTAAACCCGATGAAACTTTTTTTTGCACAAAAGCATCCATAAAATTGTTTTTTTTTTTTTTTTTTTTTTTTTTTTACCACCAAAAGTTCAATTCAAGGTTGGGAAGATGCAAATGAGGGGCTGAGGTGTTTCTCATCCCTCAGTTCGAGCCGCACGTCATCTGTAGCTTTGGAATGCTGAATACATTCATTAATGACCTTAGCATTTACCCCAAATCTTCGGGAATCTTCAGATTAATCAGGCTGCCAAGCGCCAAGATGATAGAGGATTTATAAAATGAGTGTGGAGAACTTCCAAGGGGCCAATTACTGGTGGAGAAGTTATCCTTAAGACCCAAATTAATTGGGCAAAAATGAGCCCTTTTATCGAACAGAGGACAGGGTGGCTGTTGGGGTCAACAAAGGATAACCTGATCTTTTAATGAAATATAAAAGATAGGTAGGAGACATCTCAGGTCTGGCATCACTGAATACATTTGTTTAAAATGCATGTCAGTCACATTTTAACACCCCGCATTTTCTGCTCTTCCTTCTGAATGCTGGATGCTGGGTTCTGTGGGAGAGGATTTGAGCTGAACTGGCTGCTTATTAAAAGCTACCTACAGGAAGAAAAAAGAAAGCCAATGTACATGCATAAACAGTGAATCAATGGCTTTATGCCTAAGGGCTGGAGGGAAGGAGGAGAGGAGGAGGTGGGAGGGACACGGTCAACACTTGGCTGCACTTTGTGCCCCCAGGAGGGCCAGGTCACGCTGTGACATGGAGAGGTGAGAGTGGAGTTAGGTCGGTGTAGGAGGTAAGTTCAGAACCTTGTATGACCCACAGCTTCATTGATTTCTCACTTGGCCCTCAGGCCTTGTCAGCATTGTGCCGTGTTCTTCCTCCAAACCACACTTTACAGATAGGGGCCAATGGGGACTGACACCGTACAAGGTCTCTACTCTCAAACTTAGAGAAAGTGTAAACTTATTTTCCTTCGTCCCCCGTATTAGTTTTTATAAAACAAGGGCTAATTCCAGCGGAGGTCATTGGGCAGCCATCACAAATTTGGACATCCCTGCTGTTACCAACCTCAAATGGCACTGAAGGTTTCTTACATGCGTTCAGGTGATTGGCTGAGCTTGGACTGTGTCTTACATGAAGTGACAATCCATTACATTGTTAAATCGCATACAAGCACCGGTGTCAGTGAGATCTATCTATCTATCTATCTATCTATCTATCTATCTATCTATCTATCTATCTATCTATCTGTCTGTCTGTCTGTCTGTCTGTCCCAGGTAACAAAGATGAGTAGAATTCCATAAATTCTTATCAGCAAATCCTTTCAAGCAGTTCAATGTTAATTTTTTTAAATGACAGAAATGAAGGGAGCTTCAGGTGTGATTGGTCAGCTAAACATTTTACTAAAGACTTTTTTAACAGTTGCGCAAACAACATTGTGTCACATTCCGGCAATAAAAGCATCATAGTGGTCTTCTGCTAATTGTACAACTGAAACATCCCTGGATGCATCCATTGTCTGAAGTCCTGGAGTAAGAGATTCTGTGAAAGTGCTGGAAATAAGAAGGATTGTTTTAAGAATGCTCACATTTTATTTCTCTTAATTACACATCCGATGGAAAAGATTTTTTTACTGTACAATAATGCTGTAACCTTGTACCACTGGGAATTCACGCTTTGGCAAGCACAACCCAAACAGAAGCACCCGGAAGAAGCTGAGAGCAGAAAAGAAGGACATTCCAGAAGAATGTCACCGCCTAGCAAAGCAAACTAAGCAATAAACCAGAAGCCTAGAAGCACGCAGCTTACCCCCCCTCCCCCCCGCTGACAAACATATCAGTCAGTGATTCATTTAGAGGTGCCAGGTAGCCATCATGCACCTCCACCCCACCCAAATAAAGGAAAACCCCAATTGGATAAATTACTCACTAAAGTTCATGATAAAGTAAAAAGAAAGGTGGAAAGAAATTTTTATTTTTAAAACTTTTATATGAACCTTTGTCAGTCCTCCAAAGTTGCCAGAACAGCATTCACAGTTTCTGGGCTGTCAAAGAGACAAATCTTCTCTTCACACAGACATCTGAGATGGACAGAACCAGACAAATTAGGGTAGAATTCCAGATGGGAACCTTCAACGATGATATCACATTTCTTCACTGCAGCTCTTTGGGAAGTACAGAAATCAAACCAGTATACTTCTCAGGGGTGTGTGTGTATGTGTATGTGTGTGTTTGTGTGTGGTGGGGCATGTACAGCTCTTTACTGGGTTTTAACTTTATGAGACACTGACAAAGCTTTCAGAGAAGCATCCCAAATAAAAGGGTCTCAGAGGATGCTTTGGTAAACAAGGAGAGAACATGCAGACAGTTCTGGGCCAGATCTGAACCAGCAACCTCCTGTCGGCAGAGTGACACCGGTAAGCCAGACATGTACTAAATGTTGACCTTTCACCATAATTTAATTTTGCACATGCATGTGTGAACTACAACAACAACAACAACAACAACAACAACAACAACAACAACAACAATAATAATAATAATAATAATAATAATAATAATAATAATAATAATAATAATAATAATGTACATGCTTTTTTATTGTTTGTTCTTAAGAAAATAGATTTAAATATTACACAAACTGTTCATCTTACCAGTTCACGAGTCTGAAAGTGGTCTGATGCTCCTGGGATGGAGCATCACAGGGAAATGTTGGATACTGCTGCCCTGCTGACATGGGTGTCACCTTTATGGGACTAAACATCAAACAGATAATTTTTCCACTCAGTGACTTCATGAAAATCATATATTTAAAATGCCATCTTGCTAGATTTCAGTTTTTCCTTTCCTTCTACAGGTCAACTTTTTCAGCTTTGTGTTGGTAATCTATATGACCTGCCCGCCTAGCTCAGTCAGTAGTGCAGGTGACTCGTAATCTCAGGGTTGTGGGGTCAAGCCTCGCAGTGGGTGTTGATGTGCTTCCAGCCACAAGGGGGTGCACCTCTGTGCCTGTCCCAAGCCTGGGCAAAATGGAGGGTTGCGTCCGGAAGGGCATCCGGTGTAAAAAAAAAAAAAAAAAAAAAAAAAATCTGCCAAACCAAATATGCAGACAAGCTGATCTGCTGTGGTGACCCCTGATAGGAGCAGCCAGAAGTAATTTTTTTATTAGTAATATATATATTTTTTCTCAACTATAAAAATATGCATGAATTTGCAGGTGGGAGGGGGGCTGAATGAGTTAATGCTCGATAATGCAGCATTCATATGGAATAGCTATAAATAAAAAAAAGTGTAGGCTTTGAATTCCCAAGACTGTAAACTGGAGGCCCTTCAAATAATACAATTTTTCTCAACTGCCCTGGCACACTTCTCGAATGACAAAGTTTGAGATAAGAAAGTATGCAACCTGCATGCCATTAGGCCATTTGTGCACAACAGAATTCGATTTCTGTTCTTTTTTTTAGAACTTCAAAAATTTAAGCACATCTATGCAAATAATCAAGTGCAGTTGTCCTCCTTTGGCTTGATTATCAACTTCTTAAATCCTGTTGATCAAAATGGATTGTGTAGCTTCTCAGCTAAATAATTTTGCTCCCAAAAGCCAGGTATGTATGTACTCATTGTGTCAGCTATCAAATCCAAAACAGTTTAGTCAACCCTCATAATCGATCAAGCGTATATTTTATAAATTGCGGCAATGTGATATTTTAAAACGTGATGAATTTCTTGTTAGCGTTACCTCGTGCCTCCACCATCTGTGGCTAAAGTTCCAGCTAAAGTTTCCGTAAACATGTTTTCTTGTTGTATTGCTTTACTTTACTCTTGGTTCTTGCACAATACTTTGAATTTATTCCTGCTGTTTCCCTACTATTTGCTATGACTGCTTCCAGACTGCCAAACCAGAGTTTGATCAAGTTTGTTTTATTGCACCTCATGGGAAGTCCTCAATCTTACCTGTGGACACGCCCACTCATACATGACAGCTCAGTATGTTATTTTTCTTAAAGCATAGCTCTGGCATTTTACAATGATGGTATAATTGATAGGGGTGTGGCTTCAGGGTTATAAGGAGATTCTGCATAGAACAAGGAAGGTAGAAGAGAGGCTGAAAATATACTGTGTATAGCAGTTGCAGTTGTATAGTCCTCATCCATTTATTTTGCATCTATCTGTGTGGACCTGTAAATATTGCAAATCATTCAGCATGTATCATTGACACACTAAAACTTTGCTACTGCACTGCATTCCCATATCTGTGACTTTGCCATTGAAGAAATCTGTGGATCCAGGGCTCTCTCTTCAGCAACACAACAATCAAGGAGGAAGGCTGCTGTGACACTAATGTTCATGATGATGAGGAAAACACTGAAAATTACATAGAAGGCTGTTGGCACCAAAAATGTAGAGGAATTCCATCCTCTTTGTAGTCTTCAACCACAGGCCTGCGGGTCATTGCTCTTAGCCACTTGTAATGCAAATGTACCCAGTTCAATGTTGGGGTCTTTCAGGTAGGTTGATTCACGATCAGTTGGGTTGTGGGTGAAACAGGAGATCCAAGAATGACATTCTGTGTCACTATGGCTTCACTTGAGAGTCAGAAAGTAAAGCAGGGCAGCCTTTTCACCCATTTGCAAAACTGCACACTGTTTGAAGGTGCTAGTGAGATGGTGTTGCATGGCTATGGAGCTGTGGACTCTGGGCTTGCCATTCATGCACAACGTAATCATGAGTCTTTGCTACTAAGAACTGTTTCTGGTGATAGGGAATGCTTGTACGAGCCAAAAAAAAAAAAGAAAATGTAATGCGCAGCCTGAACAAATGGGGTAACTGTGGGCTCTTGTAGCCATCCCTAAACAGAATTGCTGTACTTTGCAGCCATTACTCTCCAACAAGAGAAGAAGCATTAGGCCTCGCTGTTCATTACTGGGTCAGCGGTGGGGCTTGTTCAATGATTCTGGTGGAGCACTCTGTTCGATTCAGGGTCAAAGAATAACACTCACATAGGGGTCTGCCACAAACCAGTGACTCAAAGACCACTCTGAATACCCTAGCTCTGAGACCAGACTGAAATATTTGCTATTCCAAAATATCTGTCACCTTAATGATCCACTTCCAGTACAATGATAACTGACACCACTGCTCATTATATAGGAATAAAAGGTCAAATTATTTTCCCTGCCTCTTTATGCGACTCTGAATTATCACTTTATATAATTATTTTTTGCCTCACAGAGGCCTGAGCTTGACAGAGTTACATTTTGATTTATTGATGTGGAGCTCCAGTAACTAGAGGGGAAATATTGTCTTTGACGGTCATGACTGCACAACCACGGGTGATAGGGATGCCACTCGTATCCTCAGCTGAACATCCAGCCAGCAATACCAGCCCCACCCCACCCAGCCATCTTTCTCTCCTTGACTTAATGGCTTTTACTCTATTTTGAGATGCCAAACTCAAAGATTAGCATTAAAAAGTCAAAACACATATTTAAACATTAAAAATTGCATGCGATATTCCGACTTTCCTCAGAAACACATTAGTATGGGGAGAAGCCATCCTTTTATCTGCTGCAGATATTGCTTTATTAAAGGGCATCTCATTAAGTTTGGTTGCCCTTGCACTTGCTCCTAGAAACATTCACCATTCAGAGAGGATTAATTAAAGTAATGAAATGTCCAATGCCTTCTATTCCTTAACACTGCATTTTTAAACCTTTTTGCCTTTTTTTTTTTTTTTTTTTTACCTATTTTACCTATTTGAGCAGTAGCATAATAGGGGATAACGGTCCTCTAATGCAGCTGCATGAACCTAATTTAGGCCGATCCTCCAGGCTAGGTGGTTTTAAAGGGCCCCTTTATTTTAAACGCATATATTCACTATGCTTTGTCCATTACCTGCAATTAAGGAGCTCCGTGAGCAACGGTAGAGCGGAACTTCACAAACTGAGAATTTTCAGCTAAAGGAACCGCTTATTATATGAATGAGGGACAGTGGGTTCGGTTAGACACATAGGTGTCTATTATGCAAATTGTAAATGGGCTGCTAAAGTTGCTGCATAAAGGTATCATGGTTTATTGTGCACAGGCTTACAGTTTGGATAAATGTAAAATTTTAGCAAAACTGCTATGAGTGTTTTATTTTTTCAGTGCCCTTCATATGAATCTAACAATAAATTGCATTTCTGTAAATACACATTTATAGGCACTGGATAATAATGTGAAAATACACGGGCATAATTAAAACTGTTTAGGTGTTTCTGCTGGAAGGAAAAATAACTTATTACCTTGCGACATGGAGCAGAAAACCCCCTTGGACTACAGCTGCTCCAACTGCAATTTCTGTAATTTCAATTTGACCCACATTGAGAAGCAGAGTTCCTCCTCGGGGAGAATGTGTGTCTGCGCGCGTGCATGTGTGTCTCTGTGTGTGTGTGTGTGTGTGTGTGTGTGTGTGTGTGTGTGTGTGTGTGTGTGTGTGTGTGTGTGTGTGTGTGTGTGTGTGTGTGCAGGTGTGAAGTGGTGTGGGTGGCTGCATATTCCACTAGGGAGTAAATTCTCAGAGGATTGCTGAGCTTGACGTTCTATTCCTGTTTTCACCATGCTTTATACCATGTATACTACATCAACCTGAACCTCTGCAGATTATACCCTGGAGGTCTTCAGCTCCAGCAGAAAGTAGCAAACCAAAACAATCCCAGAGGTGCATTAACTAAAGTGAAAAGCATTTTGAGAAACCTGTGCATTAAACCTAAATCATTAGTTCATTCCTAAGAACCCCAGTTTACCCATTCATTCATTTGGGAGACATTTCAATCAACTATGAAGCAGATCCCCGGGTCACATTTGGAAAGGACATAACATCATGGAGCACAAATAACCTGAGAAGACTCATGTTCCAAATGGAGATAATTGTTTGTAAGATTATTTGGAGTTTGGCAGTTCCACTGTGAGAGTCCCAGGAGATCACCAGACTACTCTGTGGACCAGATTCCTTCATTTTATCATCCTGTCTATCAGCAACCCGATTGGACTGACCATACCTAGAACATTTTATGGACCCCTGTGAGAACTTTATAGAACCTCACTCACCTGCTCTATTAAACATACTTTCCAGTTTACAACATGTGTGACTCTCCTCACATAGCACATAAGTAAATGAATGACTTGATAACCCTTTGACATTTTTTGAATGCCTACTATGCGGCAGCTAGCCTTATTTTTCTCATTCCAAATCAGCTCACCATAAATCTTGTTGCTGCTGAAGTTATCTTCTGTCATACCTGTGCATGGAATGCATTATGAAGACACGCAGGATTTCCAATAAATAACTCTGTGCTTCAGGCAAAGAGGAGACAATTTTCACAAGTGCCAGTTGGCTGTCAAGGCTGCCGATTGCTACAAGGGCACTGTTGGCATCTACTGTAGACCACAGCAGCATCAGTACTGATATGAATCTCGTTCTTTTTTGCTGCTGTGCTGACTGTACCTTTGCCTCTGGATATATATGTCTGCCAAATGAATGAATGTAAATGCAAAAAGAATCAAGGGTGATATTATGACATGGCTTAGAAATGTTAGTTATATATATTTTGCTAGAAAACTGCTCTGTTCTACTGGTAAAAACAACAAGAGGATTGAAAAAAGAATTGCCAACAGGAGTCTGAGACGTGACGGATTCCCTCATTACCCCGTGCCCAGTCGTAGGCCTGGAACACAAAACAAATCAGTTAGAGGACCTAAATAAAGGTCCATGTGGGGGCGTACATGCGGATGGACAGCAGGCCTGCAGCTCACACCTCACTGATTCAGAGTCATGCAAGACACCTTCGGCCATGGATAACTCCTTCTTAATTACCCGATCGATCTTACTATAGACAAAGGTTCCTCAACGCCACTTCACTCTCTACCTTCACCTGCTGCCAAAACATCTTCATTTGCACTTCCCCAACATCTTTCACTTGGTAGCACCTCAGGTGTGGAGCATTTAAAGAACTGCAAGGGGCCATACTCCTTTCCAACTGATGGGTGCCTCTGCTCTGTGAAAGAGCAAAAGGCGCATGATGCAGAAAAGATGCGAAAACACGTCAGAGCGCCTTCCCTGCCTCCACTATACCCCTCTGAACGGAGCCTTTGAACACCTTTCGCATCCAGCCTACATGAATCAGCTGTAGGCAGCTCCACCTTGATGTGAGTCACTTTGATGCCATGAAGTGAATGTTTTCCAGACATCAGGCCTCCTAGTCGCGCTGGTCACTGATCAAGCACATGCCCCCACCCTACAGTACACACGTTTTTTTTCATTCACAGCAACACTGTTGACAAATCATTTTTTATAGATAAGACCTTGGAACAAGAAAACCCAGTGTTCTTTGAGCTCTGGAGCAAAAGCGTAATTACTTGTTGGAGGGGAGGAAAATATTACATACAACCTTCAGATTTCCCACAGTAGATAAATACACATGACTGTACAGTACACATATTCAGTTAGACAATCATGGACATATAGGTTCATATTTGTTTGACTGTTCTGTTCAAAATAAAAGCATCTATGACTTTACTTTTTCATCCAGTATAGTAATCCCTCGGTATCCAGGTATAATTTGTGTCTAAAAATGAATTGGATGCCACTGAGTGCTTATTTCTTATTATTTCAAACAAATATAAAAAAAAATGAATAAAGGATGTGACCCCAGCCCATCTGAAAACAACTATAAAAGTATCAGCCCTTGACTTCTGCATAAAATGCTGTAAACAGCAGTTTAGAAAATACTTAATGTTCTCATTAATTTGCATGTTTATAACACATGGTACAGTATGTACAGTACAGGACATTTTTCTGTGTTAGATACAGGAGATGAGCGGGTACATGTGGAGGGGTTAGGAGCAGGAGTTCAGTGTTATGAGATGTTGAATAAAGGGAGGATCTTTGTTTGATGCAAAAACAAGGGTTTAAATAAATAGCTTTATTTAAAAGATAAAATTTACTGTAAATCCAGTGACGTGATGCAAACATCTTCAGGAAAAATGAAACCAGCAGAAACAGTAGATAAAACACCAGCATGGGAGTCTGGCTTCAGATAAATTTGTAATGGTATACAATATAGTTAAAAACAATACATACAGATTTTTTTTTATTACAGTACCCTGTATGGTTCTGTATGATATTTGTACATTTTAATTTGTATTTGTGTTTCAATTTTATGTCATAGACAAATTTCAGGAAAAAAAAAAAATTGTTAAAGGAAAAGTTTCAGTTTTGATACCAAATTTTAGCTATTAATTTTTATACTGAAGGATTGTTGCAGAGCGTTGTTTTGTGTATTAATTGCCCACGTCTAACGAAACATTTTCTTTTCTGTAGAAATTGTACTTTTGACTCTCTTGTTTGAATCGTAGCAGCTTGACAACAATAAACAGGAAGGGAAAACAACTGTAATTTCAGGCAAGTCAGAATCTTTGAAAAAAATGTTCATTGTTGCTGAGTGCAGCATTTTCTCTCTGCTGCCTTGTAATTCTAGACGAGCATCTTTAGAGAGAAAAAAAGAGTGAGGGAGAGCTGACGGTGGGAAAGCCAAGTGTCGGAACACATCAAGCCTCTGCTTTATGACCTTCTGAGGAAGACATCGCAGGAGATCCAGTTCTAATCACCCTGTTTTAACAGATATATTTTTATTTACTGATTGCTGAATGGGAGATGAGGAACAAAAATTAAAATCTCATTTTAGTTTAAAACTTGCTCTCACCTAGTAGCTTGTCTCTGACATCATTTCCAACCTTTTCTCTTGCCCAGTGACTTTAGGATAGGTTCTGGATTGCTGTAACCCTGACTAGGACTAGCACTTAAGGACAATCAGTGGATGAATAGATGAATAGATGGATGACATTTAAGGTTAATGAAAATGAAACAATAGAAAAAAGTTTTGCATGGTGGTGAAAATTTCCACCAGGATGCTCTACCCTACTTCATGTTGAGTGCTTCTGGTTTAAACCAACATAACTCTCCAATGAACCAGTTGTTCTTTATAAATAATATATAGTTGAATGAATACTTCTACCAGTTCTACGGTGTATTAATATTGCATTGAGCCAATATAGTGAATTCAGCTTCACCACCAAAAAAACCTAACACTCAAATCTGGCAGTCAGTCAACCAAATCAATAAAATTCTAAACTCATTTACTTTAACTCACATATTTTGGACAAAAGAAGAAATTTCAGCACCAAATAACAGAAAGTGTACATGAATTTGGTTTGTTTTTCGTTTATTTTACATTCTACACTATAACATACAACACACAAAACACAAAAAAGTGCAACATAATGTAGATGAAGAGAAGTGTCAGCATACTAACATAGAGTATATGGTAAATAAATAAAACCCAGAGGGTACATGCCACAGGAAAGCAACTCCTGTCAGAAAGATAAGGAGGAAAAATAAATCCAAGGGGTCTAAGGCTGCCCTGGCTGCACGCCCTCCAGGCATGATGTTGGTTAATGAAAGAATACATGGGACAGGCATAGTGTGAGTAGGTCCATAGGCTGCTAGGGGATGTGGAATGTGGTGTGACTGGGGTTTTGCACATTGCTTCTGCTCAGTGACTTCACCCGGGGACACTACATAGACTCAGAGGCAAGAAACTTAGTAGCCAGAAAGTGGGTACCATAGAAATGGCATTAGCTCCCTGGAAATAAGAAGGATACACAGTGTGTCCAGCAGAAGCCAACCAAAAAATTTACAAAATAAAGGAATTAATAAATGAATGGATAGACAAACAGATATACTGACAAACAGATGGACAGATGATGCCAGTAAATGGAAAATACAAACATATGGTGGCTGGATCCTAGACACTCTGGCATTCTTGAGGAGTGCAGAGTGAATAGGAACTGGAGGTACAGTTCTTGTCTGATTCTTTATGGACAAACACCTGCTCATCTGCCCTATTAAATATCCCACTGGAGTTACTGCAATTTATACTCACGCTGTAGCTGAAGAAAAGGGGAATGAAAGTTAACTTGAAGCTGAAGCTTGCATCTTCATGCCACTGTGGAGTCTTTAACACCTTGTTTTCTCTTTCAAGGCCACTGATGTCCTTTGAAGTTTCTTCCCCCGCCCAACATGACCAGGAGTCTAAGCTGGTTGTACCCCCACTAGTTGTCTTGCCTGCAGGATCTAATACTGGCAAGGCTTCTGAAGTATCTATTCCCTGTGCTGGGAAGCCCATGCCAGAAGCTGTCTAAACTTGCCATCATTGTGATGTTTCTGAAGAAACTAAATTTGGATTTTAATAATTGTAGTCCTGTCTCAAATGAAGTTTGGATGACAAAAAAAAAAAAAAAAAATCAAACAAAGACCTTGTCTTCCTTCTGAACTAAAAAACCTAGCAAAAATCTTTCTCGGTTCTCGCAGCACTGACAGCGTTGTCTGGTAGATATTGTTACGCTACACTTTTATATTAATCATCTCGACATATTTTTTGACCCAAGTATAGCTTTTGATTAAAAAAAAAAAAACTTTTAATTTTTCAGGGTGCTCCCATGAACTGTATTTTAATTTTTGACAGATACTGTCCTTAGTAATTAATTTTTCCTTGTTAAAACCTTTGTATAGTATCGAACACGGCTGCCTTGCACTCCGTTTTCTTTTCACAGTCTAAGCCTTTGGAGAAATTACCCAGAGACATGAACACGGGAGGGTAAGTCAGTGGTGCAGCAGATAGTGTCGGTGCTTCGCAGCTCCTGGGCTGTGTGTTGGAAGGTGGGTTTAGTTCCCACTAAGTATGTGTGCAGTTTAGCTTGTCTTCACTGTGTTTGCAGAGAGTTCCTTCAACAGTCCAAAGACATGTGTTTCAGGTATGATGACTCTAAGTTGACCATGCTGTGTGTCAGAATGAATGTGTGTGTTCGTGTTTTCCCTGCGATGGATTGTTTTTTGTCCACTACACTTCTGGGAAGGGCTCAGGACCACCATGACCCCACACTGGACAGACTGTTATTGATAATGGATGGATGGATGTATGGATGGATGACAAAATATGTGAGCAATAAGCAATGCGAGAACATCAAAAATGTATTACTACTCAAATTCTGAAGTAATGTATAAAACGTCTGAATGTTTTGTTTGGCTGGAGCCAGCGACTTGGCAAATTAAAGAAGTGGATTTTCTTCCCCAGCCCCCCAGTTAAACGAAGTGCTAGATTTTGAAAGCCTATTAGCGCAAATACTATGATTATATGAACTCGTGGTGACACTGAAAATATGCTCAGCGACTAAGTGCATCTTGAGTTCATAATGGATTGCTGTTATTGAATGTCAAAAGATATCTTTATATTTTTGTACCTGCGAAAAAAAAAGACAATCTGGATTTTTATGAGGACAAAACCCAGCTTGATGGAGTTTGATACTATTTGTTTTACAGGAGAGCTGCTTTTGATCAAAGTACCTGCTGGTGACGTATCTGCCAGTTTTTGTTCAGGCTTGAGAACTCAATCTGCCACTAATTTATTTACAAATGTTTCAAACATGTGTTCATTTATTATGGGGAGACAAAATCAGTGAACGGCACTCAACCGGAGTCCCATAAAAACATGTCAGAATGAAAGTATTGGCCTGAACTACTGGCCACAGCCACCTGTCACTCACATTTTCCATATACAAAAGTCAAATCACCTCTGTGCTGTGTTCTGCAAAGATGCCACATCCAGCCCTATTCCACATGGCTTCTTTCCAAAAGTATCCCAACAGGGGGGTTCAAAAGCCTCACCTGCACAGGAGGTACAAGCTCATTGGGGGATGAAGAGATGGAAAACAAACCAGAATCCTCTCCAGTGCTTAACATTAATATTAATGCTTAATGCTCCGTATCTACTAAAAAAGTTGGCACTATTGGGCAACTTAGAGTCTGTAGCCATCATTTTCAGTCACTTTCATACTCATTGTTGACATACAGAACATCTGTGTACTCGAGAGTGAATAAGTGAGGACTATGGCAAACAGGTGAAGGCGGAAGGAGGTTTATGTTGTTTTGCTAGAGCGGATGAATGGGGAAAATCACAGTTGGCACTCGAAAGCCTGTAACTTCTCCTGAGAGCAGTTTGTGTGCCTGTGCTAAAAAATATACTTAAAAGAACCAAAATAAACAGCAAAAAAGAACACAAAAAAAATAAAAACAACGTACTTAGCCATTGCAAAAATACTTACAGTCCAGCGCAGTAATAACTGTGGCTCCTGGACGGGTTTGATTCTGACTCATGTTATGTGGAATTTGCACGCTCTCCCAGCAACAACAACAACAATCACGATATGGATTTTCATATTTAAATTCAATTTTCAAGATGACTATCAGGGTCACGCCATAACATCAACAATGTGCAGTTTGGAACCCCATTTGCATATCCAATACATTTCCTGCAACAATAGAACAACACTGCACTGAAATCAGGTTAAGGAAACAATGCCATTAATCCTACATGCCCGCTGGGTATGCAGTATGCGCTTTCTACGAGCTACGGCACTAAATAAAAATGTCCTTCCGGCACAATCAGCACAAATGTCATCCTGCACATATGCGACGAGAACACTCAACATCCGCCCAGTCAGAAAGCCATGCGGATGGTTGCTTCTTCTTTTTATCTCTTGCTATAAAGGATAATTTCCACCACCAATTAACCTTTCTGCACTGCTCATCAGTTCTGCCATCTTCTGTCCCTGGTTAGGATAGGCATATCAAATAAAACAGCAAAACTGGGGCCTAAATCAGGATTCTCCCAGACCAGCCATGCAGGTGGGAATGCATTAAGTGGAATAGGTACTTTTAAAAGGTAGGTGTTTATTAATGATAGATAGAAAACTTTTTGAACTGTATCCATAAACTAATGCACCAAATTTGGGACGTAACTCACCCAGTAACAGCCCACTGACTCTTCCACTTTTATTAAATGGGAATGGCTTTGCCTTTAATAGCACACACCAAGTTCCAAGCACAATAGCCCCTTGGTATCCAAATGGAATTTGTCCCTGACGCTCAGACACCAAAACTTTGGATGCAGAGTGTTTATTTCCCATTATTTCAAAAGGAAAATACACAAATAAATAAATAAAAAAATAAAAAAAATAAATAAATAATGGGCTCAAAGTCATCCAAAACACCTTTAATTCTCATCCTATTGCCTCTGCATTATAAAATATTGTAAACAGAAGATACATCATTAGAAAACAATTAATATTGTCAAATGTTTATAACAGACAGTACAATATGTACAATACGAGATGTTTTACATGTTAGCACTACCTCCAATGTCACTACATTACACACAGGACACGAGAGGATGCATGAGGGGGACTGGTTTGGAGCAGGGCATTAGTATTACAGGATATTGAATAAAAGAAAGACATCTGTCAAAGTATCCCACTGCATCTTTGTTTGTCACAATAACCAGCATTTAAATAAAAAGTTTTATTTTTATTTTAGACAGTAAATGTGTAGACATGGGACAAATATGTTCAAAAAAGCAAATCAGTGGAAACAGCTGATAAGACACCAGCATGGGCATCTGGCGTTGGATAAATCCGTAACAGTATCTAATATAGTTTATTATCACACATACAACATTTTTACTGCAATACCCTAAGGTACTATCCAACACAGTATTTATTTATTTCATTTAGATATTGATATTTTGGCATTAACTTTCAAGAGCTGTTATAGGGAAGATTTAGATGTAGAGAGTTCAGCTAAATAAAGGACTGCTGTCAGTATTGACAGTCTGACAAACTTTGTTGCTGGACAATCCTCTTTGGGATGGACAGCACCAGTAGAAGACACTGAATGTGAAATATAGCTAATGTTACAAAGATCTAGAAGTAACAAATATACATTTTCATATCCAGTCTTTGCACTTATGCACCCAGCCTAGGTACTGACATAGGATGTGTGCATCCTCTTGCTAGTTTCCATTTCCGATGCTGTCAATAATATCATATTCTCACCCAAATGCTGGATTTTTAAAGGAAGTGTAATAAACCATTCTATATCAGATGCTTTTTGTCCAGCATCCAACCTTTGTTTAAAATAAAACCAGGATGATGTTTGGTACGATCTCAAGAAGGGGCAATGGTGCCATAAACACAGAAATATACAGTAATCTGGTTTTATTTTCTAAATGTCTGGCAATTAAAGTGGGAAATGTAGCACATGTATAAATCATAAATGACAGTAATGATGACAAATGTCACTTCAAAGCATCTTGAGCATCCCCAGTGCCTTACTGTACCAGGGCTGACAACAGATGCCGCCTTCTGTTTTTTTTTTTTTTTTTGGCCAAGCCACGTCTTTCATACTGTATATTTATCTCCTTTTCCTCCGCCAACTACCCACCATCACTTATTTATTTATTAATCGATCTATTTTATTTTGTTTTAACCAGGCTTCGAAAAGTAGCAAACTGCCAGTGGAATTAATGGCTATTGCTAAAAACAGTTCTTCCCGGGATTCACACAGAGCTTTGGGAGAAATACAATGCGATGGAAAGGACGTGATTCTCGTCATGAGGGCTTTTTTTTTTCCTTTGTTGAGTGCTGTCTTATTTTTTCCAACTTTGAAAGCTAATTAAAAGATTCTGGTCCAGAGGTGAATAGAGGTGTGTGCAGTGCAGGCTTTTTTTGCCTTTTCTTCACCAATGCCCATGGCTATTTTGTCTTGCACAATCTAATTCTGAACATCTCAGCTCCTTGAATGAGACTTGTTATTTTTAATTAATTTATTTATTTTCTACTTTTCACTTTCTTTCTATCTTGGCTGAACTCTGTGGAAATTTGCTTTGCTATTAATAAAACAGCAGGTGGCAGGGAGGAGGATGGAGAGGTGCACTCTGGTTCACCATCATTTAGCTGGAACCTTGCTTTTCAACTGTTTTGCTCAGCAACTAATAATTCCTGTCTTGCTTTCTATTTTTCCTTCTGCTTACCAGTCAACTCCAAACAGTAAGTAGTAAGCAAATCGTTGTCAGAGATAAATGAGAATATTTACAAAACACAATGATGGCTCTTTTCTGCGATCATTTTTTTTCCTCTGGCACATATCTAAGTCAAGCAGAAAGGATTGAAGAGTGTATAAAATGTTGTGTGACCTCAAATTAATACAACGGCACATAAAATCAGGGTGGAGAGTCCTGCACATTTAGTGTAAAATTTGGACATCTATTTGTGCTGCTGAAAAAGGTCTGTCAAAGCTCTGTGACGTGCGCTGAAGTCCTTCCTGCAGGTGGCGCTGTTACTCGCACTCACTGACAGGTCACCTTTCAACACACAGCACGAGAAGTAGCATCTTGACATACAAGGTGAAAAGTTTCTCACCCCTTCCCTCCATAACTTTGGTTTGAGAAGCACAGGGGGGTAAATTCATGTCAACCGCGTATGAGATTTTACCACATGTTAGGTGGTAGCCCTGTTATACCACATTGAGGCAAGAGCTGAAAGAGGCAGCCAGCAGCGGAGGCCACAGTGGAATAAGCAGCACACGTTGGCTTTGTTCTTGAGGAGACCATGGCACAGACACGCTATGGGATGCGGATGAAAGGAGCAGGATGAGTGGGCCTAGAAGCTCTTTCTCCGCTCTCCATCATCCCCCAAGACAGAAGTGGTTTGGTAGAAGCCCGGCACTCTGCCTCCTGGGTGTAAGAAGCAGGTCTGCAGCATAAGGTGTTTAGACACAATCCAGGAAAAGTGTATACCAGGGAACGTTTGTGTATTTCTCTGTGTGTGTATGTGTGTTGTGTTGTGTTGTGTGTGCGCTTGGTAAACTAATTATAGGTAGGGATGCATGCTACAATGAGATTATCTCCCTGGCAGCATCCTGCCATTCAGGATGCCTCTGGAAAATCTATCACAGCTCCTTTAAATATTTATGATGGAGTCTGAAATATTGATAGAATTTTTGTAACATAAGAGGAATTAAGGGGAATGCTGAAGCCTCCGTTCATAGCAGTGCAATGTGAAAGACTATCAAGAACTACAATGGATTTGTTTGCTTTGGCGAGCAGCTTCAGCCTGGACCATGTTGCCATCACAGAGAGACCCATGAATATGGCACACGATGGGCTCAGAGGATGCGGAAAGTGAGGCTTCAAGGCTGTGGAAGAACCCAAATGAGGACAATCAGCGTTTTGGGATTAGTTTTCACTGCAATTTTCCCCAAATGAGTCCTATCGTGGTTTGAGGGCGAATGGCCTATATTTCATATCAACTTAAAAATCTACTACTGCCACCCCAGCCTGTCACCAGGGACCGCCATCCCCACCGACACGGACTGAGCTCCTTTATCTCGCTTACATACATCCCATGAATGTGAGCAGCAGCCACAAAAGCATCCTCACTCCAACCCTAACTCTAAAACCCCATCTTTTCATTTTTAAAATTTTTTTCTTACGTGCAACACAGTTCTTAAATCAGCTTGAGCTATTTTTCCAGTTCAGCAGAAGTGGTTTCAAATTCAAAGTAAAATCCCCACAATAATAGAAAATGTGCACACATGTGAATGAGGGGTCTTCATCACGTTGTTCAGGCAACTCACAAAGGAGCCATTCCAACTAACAGCACTGAGAAGCTGCAGAAGGAAAGGAGCAACAGAGCTTTTAGAAAAATGTAGCACTTATGATAAAGCTAACACCTTACGATGCTCTTTCGCTCTGTGTCACTCCGGCATTTTGCTCAGACACATAAGATGCAGAGCGGAGGAAACAAAGCATAACTGAAGCACAGATCAATTCTCCTGCAGCGCCGCCGGGGAGGTAATGTGCATTTAGTACGAGGTCAGACATCTTTTACATTCCCGTTTGAGCAGTGGCGTTGCTGCTGTGTCTTCATTTCCCACACTGCGCATCTTCCATTGATTTAGGTCCAGCACCGTTGCAGGTCTCTCTAAAGCATCGGCGCAACCTCCTTCTCTCGTGCTTATTTTAAAGGATTTACAAATCAGGAGAAACCTCCCATCTGCATACACGGTGATGCCCCCATGAATGTACGTTCCTCACCTACCCAGTAGGATGAGGTGGGTCTCTGCAGAGTCGTGTTGGCTTACGTTCAAAATCCAGCCCTTCTGTGTCTATGTCTGTGTGCTATGTGATCATGAATGTTAGAAAAGTCTTCTCCCATAAAAAGTCTGCATTTCATCACCATCAAATAAATCCTGGACAGGATTTACCTTCACATCTGTCCGTGTCTTCATAACACCTTCTTGAGTGAGAGTTTAAAATAACTTTAATTTCTTTTGCAGGCATCAGAACATAGTGAAAGAAAAATGTGTGGATAGATGTTCCAAATTGTGTCTGCTGGCCCTCCGCGTAGTTTCAGTCAGCATTCTAATTCTGTAAGGGGTCACCTGGAGCTCCACAGTGGAAGCACAGGGCAGAAGGTAGGCAACCCCCACGTTGGGAACAAGCCTGTGCTGGGACTGTGACCCACAGGTACTCTCAGTTGTATGGACACACATTAAGGACTTTTAGAAGTCATTAGTTTGCTGGCAGAAGAGTGTCAGATGAGTCAGCAGAGAGTGCAGACACCTCAAAGCCTCAGGGTGGCAGAGCTGAGTGTGACCCATCTTGATATGTGTGTATGTGCAGCCTTTTGGGGGTCATTACTCAGTTTAGTTCCTGAAATCACAACACATATAGTTATAACAGATGACTCCAAACTTACCTTAGAGTATATGCACATGCATTTGTGTGTGTGTGTGTGTATGTGTGTGCATGTGTGTGAGCGAGAGAGAGATAGATCCTCTATGGATTGAGCTTTAATTTACACCATATCCTTCTCAAAATCCATGTCCCTGTGAGGCAAACATAGAAAAGAATTAAAAGAATGATTTAATGAACAAACATGAAGTTGAAAATCTGTAAAACTGACAAGGGCACTTTAAGTGAAATGTTTACGATGGCGCTGTACAGTAACATCTTCATAACCTACACTGTATGGTCAAAAATATGTGGACCTTCCTTATAATGACTGAGCTGAGATGTTGCAGCCACATCCATGCAGCATACAAATGCATTCTAGACAATTGTGCGCTGCTAGTTGTGTGGCCACAGTTTGGGGAAGAAGCTCCTTTCCTGCCCCAGCATGACTGTGCCCCACTGTGCACAAAGCAAGCTCCATAAATGCATGGTTTGCCCAAGTTGGTGTGGTAGAATTTGAGTGGTTGCGCAGAGCCCTGAACTCAACCACATTGAACACTTTTGGGATGACCTGGAATGCTGACCAGGAGCCAGTCCTTCTCGCCTGACCTCACTGATGCTTTTCTGACAGAATTCCCATAATGGGGTCGAAAGCCTTCCCAGAAGAGTGGGGGCAGTAATAGCAGTGGGGGAGGGGATCCTCCATATTAATGCCAATGGGATGTTCAACAAGCACATATGGGGTGATGCTCAGGTGTCCACATACTTTTGGTCAAACAGTGTGCCAGGAACTTGTACTGTGCCTAATAAAACAAAATAAACCCATTGCTGTAACTGAAACACACATACAGTACAGTGAATTACATTCAGAAAAGCAGTGAATAAGGTGCCCATGTGACTCAATCACAATGCCGCTGTGCTGCTTTTATGAAATTAATAACGGTGACAGTTGGATGGTTCATTTTGACACAGAGTAGTAGAATGTTTTAAAACACTATTTTATCTCCCAGGAAGATGAACAGTGATGTCAGACAAGTACAAATAGGCACGGATGAAAAACAGCAGGGTGACACTTAGACGCACCTGGCCAGAGTGCCACTGAGTGAAATTCTGGGCGCAGACATGGCACTGCATGTGTCCGCTAATGGACAGACCTGTGGACAGCACAACTGGGGCCATCAGTCATAAGTGAACTTATGCTGGATGCTTATGTTTAGGAGGGCAAGACACAATCAACCCCACAGTTGCCTGGTGCCCCTCAGTCCCTCCTGAGAGATTCAGTAGAATCCCCACCACCTAAGGACATTCAAATCATTTCCTGGAGGACAGCTGTAATGTTTTGCCTAGAAAAGGGCTACACATTTATCAATGTCATTCTAGCAAGGATGAGGATGAAGATTAAGATGAGGTCTTGTTGTTGTTGTTGGTGGTGGTGGTGGTGGTGGTGGTGGAGGTGTCAATTGTGATGCTCTTAAGGGGGTTGAATGTTGTAGTTAGAGTAGGTGTGGAGGTGTCAGACAAACCAAATTTGGGGTTTACATATATGATGACAATGAAGACAAAATGGGGTGAGGTGTCCAGCAATGAGACGAGTTCTTTGTACCACTGTTGTTTGTACTTCTTGCTTTTCCTTAACACCCTGTTTCCTCCAGACTGCAAATGATGCTGCTCCTATCTTCACTGCAGAGCTCAATGCTTCTCAGTCCTTTGAAATCCTTCCCAAGATCCTTTGTCAACTCCAAGCAATTTCAGCAAGGTCTTCAATGTACCCTTATGAGACTGTTTCTTGTCTTGCTGTCAGTGATGTTGCTCTTGCTGCCCAAATTGCTTTGGGAGGAGTTTGTCAGATATTCACACAGCGTGGTTGCTCCAGCAAAACCAAACATGTTGAGAAAATACTTTGCATGCGCTTCCATTCCAAGATTTCAGAGTCTGGGATCCATTCCTGCCATGTGGCCTTGAAGATCCTATGCATATAACTCAGGTGGAAGTATATATTCTTGCTTGGTGCTGGTAAGCTTCCTAGGTTTATATATTATATATATATAACCATATATTATATATATACATGGTTATATAACCATATATTATATATATATGGTTAATAATATATAATATTATTAACCACTTTTAACTCAAACACTCCAGAGACTATTCATTGGAATGTGGGCCATGAAGCTAAACTCTAGGTGGGATGTCAGTCTATCCTAGGGTGGCTTCAAACGCACAGTCACATACACTCAGCAAACAGTTAACCTGAAACACATGTCTTTGGACTGTGGGAGGAAACCAGAGCACACCAGAAATGGCCCAGGTACTGTGCAGCAGTGCTGTAACCAGGCACAGCAAACAAAATGCATGCGGTCCACCTAATAAAAAAACATTCGGATTAAATTATTCATAGAAAATAACAAATGGTGAAAAAAGTTAAATATACTGTGATTTATATGTGACCCAGGATACAGTGCACAGCTCTGACATATTGATGGACGAGAGAACTCAGGTGAACTGAACCACCGATGTAATCCGATGTACCTGCATAAAATGTGAAAATAATTGGATCCAGCGAATCAATATCACATGGCATAAAGCAATTACAAATATGACCATTTTTTAAACTGAAAATTGGCTGCTGATCAGAAATAGCTACCTGCTTAGCCAACTTTACATATTAACAGTTTTTCTCCAGGCTTTGTGCCTGAATTTATTCACATAAAAGGAATGCGATCAAACGCAAGAAGCAAAGTTGTGTTGCTGCCACTGTTGTTGCTGTTATTTTTTGCTTCGTGCACCTTCCTGGACATTATTTTACTTCATCCAGTTTTATTTTTAAGTCTCTCTAGCATCTGCCAAACATACACACATCAATAAATAATCTTCACTCCTTTCATGTTTGAAGTCCTAATTGTCTGGTTCAAAAATACAACTGAAAAGTAGTGGCTGTCCTACAAGTTTGCATCACAAATGTATGTGGTGATGCCTCTGTAAGCCAGAAATAACTACAACAGGTCATGTTCCTTCCTTAACAGCATTCTATACAGACGTTCATTTTGAAATAAGCCGAGAGCTGCCCCAAAGCCTCTGCTAGGCCTCTGCTACAGGGTAAAACCATAACAGTTCATGTGCTCAGGACCAGCTCTGTGGACACAAAATAAGGCTCAGAGGTTTTGGTTGCTAAAAACTTGACTGTAATCTGCGCAGCCACTGCAACACTTATATATTTAACCCGTCTTCCGATCTAAACTCAGTACCTGCCTGTTGTGGGAATTTATTCTAAACGCTGAAGCAAAAAACAGCAAAAGGATTTATCATGGATGAAATTAGAGAGCTCATATGTCGGCGAAAACGTCCCGCCGTCCTCCGCTGCTCGACACAAATCCGTTTGCACAACCCGCTATGAACTTCTCTCATTTCCCAGAGGAGACATTACAGGCACCCTGACAGAAACACACAATCATCTCAACAAGATGCTTACAAATAACAGCGGGTCTCCTGTGTCCTTTAATCAATGTGAGAGGAAGCATTATTTCTCGCAGGTGCGTAGCTGAGATCTGTGCCATAATTCAGGCAGGACAGGTGAAGGGGTTGAGGGGACCAGAAGGGAGTGTTCAACTGGGAGAGGAGAAGGTCCTGTCAGAACTGCTCATCTAGTACGCAGCAACGCATCGATCGAGGGAATCGATAAGGACAACCGTCAAAGAACCCGGGGAACCCCATTTTCTTTTATCGGAAAATGGTTACAAAAGGCAACCGATGAAAATTTACCACCGTTGAGGAGTTTGTTTATCTTCGGAAATGTACGTAGGCATGTATATTCAGGCCCAGAAAGTGCACTGAGGAACTGAATTCCATTCACCCATCCATACATCTGTAAATCCATCCATTCTTTTTCAATGGCCTCCTATCAGCTGAAGGGTCATGGGGCTCCAGAGCCTTTCCAAGGATCACAGGGTGAGTCAGGATGCACTCTGAAGTCCTCTTCATACGCAGAGCTATTTTTCTGTCACCAGTTTACCTAACACAGATCTTTGACCCTGAGAAGGAACCAGAGTACCTGAGAGAACATCCAAACTCCTCGCAGTCGCTGAGACTCACGCACCAAATTGTAGAACTGCTAGGCAATATGAGAGGAAAATGCTGACTGTGCTGAATTTGCTAAGCAGCAAAATGAATGAGTATTTACATATTTTCACAAACAAAATACCCGTATATTAAACAAATATATTTACTTTTTTGTATTTATCCAGTAGTGTGCATTGTTATACCTTCTCCTGATGGCTGCTGGCAGTAGATAAGTGAAGGTTACAGTCTTGTGGCAAAAGAGGTAAACAGTTTTCTTTAACAGGAGACCTGCATTGATGTAGAGGCAGTAACATTGACACAGGTATGTAAGAAAGGTGAGGCAGAAGATGAGAAAAACACACTTAATGTGTCAGAGAGCTAAGTGACAAAGAAGAACACAGACATCTTTTGCTGTCTGCAACTCGACATTGATGGCATTTTGGTAACTAAAAAGATAATAAATAAACAAGTAAATCTTTTGCCAACAGCACAGGAAATGTGAGGACTGGCAAAGGGTCTTTATTCTTTTTTATTTATGTGATTTTATAAAGCTTAAGTTTATGCAATATTATCCAGGAAGTGAACAGCATTCTGACACATTTCATGCTGCTTTATTTATGGGAAGAAGAAGCGTTCAGTGTTCTCCTGAACACCTCAACACTTGAATACAGACAGCATTTAGCACGCAAACTGCACACCTGTGCACACAAAGTGTCACATTTAAAAAAAAAAAAAGAAAAAAAAAAGATGATTTCCTAATTCCCTTACCTTTGGTCTGCTTGAAACGAATTTTATATTCCAGCGTCTCCATTTTCCTAAAGGGACTTCTGCTCTGATAGCCACGGAAATTATTCATTTCTCCGCCACGGTCACCATTTCTGCAATTTCTGGAAATGTCCCGAAAGTTGTCAAGTGACTTATTGGGATGACAGATACTAATTTTGCCCTGACACTGGCTGAACATTAATGCTCTTTAGCCATTTACTCCCTTATTCTCTTTATATTTCCATGATTTCTCTGACACTAACTTCAGTAAGTATTCAGCTTTTTTTCTTTTTTATAAAACTCAGACTGCTGTTTCATTTAAAAATACGTACTTTCCTGAAGTACAGAGAAAACTATGAAATTATGAAAATTATGATATATCGTTCAGGTGTACAGCCAGGCTAAGCTACAGTGAGGGAAGACACAAGAAGGGACGAGAAGGTCAAGAATTCCCCCTCAACACCAAACAAGTGTTATACACCTCATTGTCAAGTTTTTAGATTTTTCTGCTATTTTTCTGTGAGCATAAAAGATTTATGGCATACATTTAAACGTAGCTGCTCTGTACCAGTCCTCTAGTTTGCATGCAGGTAATAGGAGAGGATGTCTGAGTTTTAAAACAAAAGCAAAAGTCTGATAATTTGCTTTTAAAATTAAAGCTGACTGTGACTGTGCCATTGATCTCCATCCACTTTTTTTTCAGATTATAGCTATATCTGTTGCAGGCTTTACTAACAAGGAACCAGCAGTCACCAAATATCAGCTTTAACAGGAATTTAGGTGTTTTTCAGATGTTGCTATAAATTTAACTAAGAATCAGTCATAGATAACTGCAAATATCTTTTTTCGTTGGGGCCCAAGATTCTTGATCCCTAGACGCTTGGCTACTGTTGTCAAATGGTAACTCAAGACATCTATATGCAAGTATATAGTCGGGCTGAAATACCGTTTCTCTGGTTTTTCTGTGGCGCTACAGTCAGATTCGTATACAGACAGTTAAATTCTTCCCTCCCATGCAGCATGCATAAAAAACAATTCAGGAGCAGAAATACAATAACCAAGCCTAAGCAACATCTCATTTTGCCCTCAGTCATGTGCATTAAGTTTACCACAAATAGGCCACCCTTTTAAAGTGGACGTCCCATGCAGAACAAATTGCCTGCATCTCCTATTTATGAAGAACACATGTGCACATAAATATAATCAGAATTACATATTACTACAACATAACACATGTATTCTGGCCTACGTATATTATAATCAGATTTATACTGAAATATAGGAACAGAAAATGAGAACAGACCCCCAAACCTGCTAAGCTGCTTTAAAAATGCGTACAAAAAGTCTCTTTACATCCCAGTTTTGAGCAGAAAAGCAGATGACTGTTCATCATGTCTCAAGTCTTCAGGATGCCCTGCTAGATGACCAGCTGCTGCCAAGTGCACTGGACACAAGAGGATCCAGGTGTCACCGACCCCCCCAGAGGATTATGATCATTAGGATTGGCAAAGGTGGCGTGGGGGGGGGGGGCAAAGAAGCAGGAAGGAAACTAATGTAAGGGCTAGGACTTAGAAATAGCACAAGACACAGTAGCACAGCACGAAAACAATTTGTTTGGTGTAAGCATTCAGATCTTTGGTCCTCTAAAGCAACATAAATTGCTTGACTTGGAATTTGGAATAAACAAGCAAGCAAAAGAATGAATGTAGGGCAGCATGTGTGTTGCAGCGGGTAGCACTGCCACCTCGCAGTGCTTGGGTTGTTTGCATGTGGGTTCAGGTCTGACTCAGTCTGTGTGGGTTTTGTCCAGGTGCTCTAGTTTCTATCCATAGTCCAGAGACATGTGTTTCCAGTTAACCGGTCTTTCGCAATCAACTGCCGAACGTATATGTGGAGAGAGTGTGTGTGGGTCCAAGCTGAGATTCACTGGCATCCAATTTTGGGATATAGCTTCATAGCTTGGCACCCTTGATTCTGGGAAAAGCCATACAGACAATTGACCCTGACCCAGTGAACATTTATAGATTTCAGAGGCAAAAGTAGCTGTGAGGCAACTCCTAAAAACAATAAAATAACAAAAATTGTAATGTGCTACTCCGTTACACTGAGTGTACAGCTTCAACAGTCAGCGGGTCTTGACAACCACATTCTGTACAGTGCAGGTTCTCATTGTTGGACGTATTCTTCTCCATATGGTTTCAATTTCCCTGTGGGATGTTGAGCTTTTGAGATGAGCATCAGGGAAATCCAGGTGAACTCAGTGCGACAACGTTTTTTTTGTCCAGTTTAATTCCAACTTTGTTAAACACATCCAGGTTGTTCACTTGCACACTGACCGGTAAAGTTCTTTAAACACTTCACCCACAAGCAGTCCCTTGGTGGAAGACTTCACTCAAAAACAGCTCAGTTGTGTCCATACACTGTATGGAAAAAAGTATGTGGACACTTAAGCATCACACACATATGTGCTTGTTGAGCCTTCCATTCCAAAGCCATAGGCATCAATATGAAGCCCCCCCTCTCGCTGCTATAACAGCCTCCATCTTCTGGGATGACTTTCCACCACATTTTGGGGTGTGGTTGTGGGAATTTGTGCCCATTCGGCCACAAGAGCATCAGTGAGGTCAGGAGAGAAGGCCCTGCTTGCGGTTGGCATTCCAGCTCATCCCAAAGAGGGGTTGAGGTGAGGGGTCTTTGCAGCCACTCAAGTTCTTCCACACCAGCCTGGGCAAACCATGTGTTTATGAAGCTTGCTTTGCGCATGGGGCGGGGGGGGGGGGTAGTCATGCTGGAGCAGGAAAGGAGTTTCTTCCCCAAACTGTGGCCACAAAGCTGAAAGCCCACAGTTGTCTAGAATGTGTTTGTATGCTGTGTGGGTGTGGTCAAAACTGCTCAACTCAGTCATTGGGGGAGGAGGGTCGTATACTTTTGGCCATGTAGTGTATTTGGAGTTTGAACTCATGACCTGCCTGTTGCAGACGCAGAGATTCAGCAACTGCATCCCTCAGTTGCTTTTGTTCCACTGTTTAACAGTGTTCACACACCCAGTGTCCATCATTTCCCTTCCGTCAGCAGACAGTGGTGTCTCTCCGCATGCATAATTCATAAAACACACCTGTTTATTGTTTGCCCGCAGCTTGTACTTGGCGGGGCTATGATTATTCATTACAGTAGCCTCCCATCCGCAATGACAGCCTTTATTATGACAAAGTAGGAGCACGAGCTGCCCTCTGCGGCGTAGCACGCGGCCCAGCGGCTCGGGTATCAAAGTTATCCAGTCCCACAGATGTGCTGCGGAAATTCATTTACAGCAACTCAGTCATGCGTTTGCTCAACTTTACAAGTAAATGTCATTTATGGACCTGATATATGCATGAGCGAAACATGGAAAGGAGAGATCCCCAACCAGCGTAATCTCATTAAAGCATTTCAGACCCTGTAATCTGGCAGAGGGAATTAAACAACGTCCACCTCGGTCCCTTGCCAGCCCCAGCCTATTGTGGGGGGGGGGGGGTAAATAAATCTGAAAAAGAGTGGTGGAGGGGATAAAAGAAGAAATTGGTGAGAATTTATGCACGGCAGCCCGATAATTTATACAGCAATGAAACGCTGCCGAAACTGCCCTGTAATGTATTTGGCAACAAAAAGGGCAGCGCAGAGTTTATTTTTTTAAATGAATCAAGAACGTCAAATTTGTGCCTGCGTTACTTTATTTTCCATTCACATTCCTCAAGTTATTTGTGCGCTTGGCTAAAATTATATTGGAAAAGGAAAGATTTCGACAGTTAAAACAGTATGCTTAAAAGTC
The DNA here is from genome assembly GCA_018136845.1 of Heterotis niloticus. Taxonomy (NCBI): domain Eukaryota; kingdom Metazoa; phylum Chordata; class Actinopteri; order Osteoglossiformes; family Osteoglossidae; genus Heterotis; species Heterotis niloticus. The sequence goes on from CM030896.1 coordinate 10,643,653, forward strand.
TTATTGGGAACAATTTGTAAAATATTTCTATTATTTCAGATAGTGTGATACTGTGAATGAAGAAAAATGTTTTCTATATAAACTGTGATAAATACTGCTTGCTTATTTATTTATTTATTTATTTATTTGCTGTGTTTGGATGATTTTGTGATTGGATAAGTAAGTGGATATAAATTACATTGCAGTTTAGTCTCAGTGATGCAGCCTGGTACTTCCCTGGGACGCGCCTGCTGTCTCACGAAATACATGAATACCAGCAGCTCCTCACAATGTGCACTATGATAAGCTGGTAAGTGTTGCTAAAGATGATCAAATCCCCTGTCGTGTCGCTCCATGTGAGCCCAGCATTGGCACACTGGGAACGTCACTCTCTCCTCCGAGCTACCCGTCCTAACTTTCTGTCCCCAACCAGCTGTTTGGTTTACTTACAGTGAACATCAGCTTTATATTTACAATCGCACATACCAAAGTAGCTTCTCAACAAAAAGTTCATTTTTAATCGCACTACCGTGACTGTTTCTGGAGAGCTATGGATGGTCTAATACTTAATAGCCTGGACCAAAGAACTGACCTAATGTTTATTTCCGGGAATACCTGTCATGGAAGTGCCACTGTCCCCTTGACTTGTGAGCAGCAAAGTTTCACAATCTGCCAAATAGAAGTTATTGTGGGTAAAGGAAATATGTTAAAAACACTTCTGTTGGCATCTGTGTTTTTTGGGATGGACCAGCCAAGGTATGAACCATATAACTCATTAGGAAATTAGTTGCTGAAAATGAACGGATAAATGAATGGATGTAAAGACAAATAAAGTAAAAGATATTCATAAGAAACTGTTGTATTTGCAAGGTCTGTTGACAATGTATCTGGACTGGTAGTGCTGCCAATAGATGATGGCATGCTTTGGGACTGGGTTAGCGGTGGAAGATCAGTGAACCTTTGGTGACCGTGTGTGGCCTGTCACAAGGTGGTCACACTTCAGGTTCACCCAAAGTGACTAAGAGTGGGCAGTAATTTGTTAAGCTGGACCAACTTGTTTGCCTGCATGGCAAAGGACTGCCATTCTATCCAGGGTGTATTTTCATACCCCGCTGCCCGTTGATTCCGGGGTATATTCTCTGGACCACAGCAACCGTGACAAGTTAGTGAAAATGTATGGATGGATTTACAACAGCAACTTGTTCCCTGCAAAACACGGAATCAACCAAATTCAAGAGCCTGCATTCTTTCCCAGTACAGCCCCATGCTTTTTTGTTTTCATAAATCAAAATGGTGGTGAAGCAAAACAGTTCAGTGGCAAAAACTGCTTTCCTTTCAGATTGTAAGGATGCAAAAATGTAATGTATGGTAATGTAAGCCATACCTAGAAAAGGCCTACGAACTGGATGCTGTTCCCATCTTCTCATCTGTGGATGTCTCAGCAGCCACATACAGTACAAAGGGAGTGATTTTGTCACAGCGTCCTTGCTGGTGACTCAGCTGAACCCGGATCCACCGGCCCAGCGATGGCTGAGATAAAGGAGGAGCAGAGTAGAGCCGCATTTAAGAGTTCTGCCACGCAACGCTGCATCCTTAGAGAAGAAGAAAGTGATGATTAGGTGTGCAACAGTTGTGCGCAGACAGTGTTTTTTTATAACTCAAATGACTGGAACAACCTTTTACTTTACATTATGCAGGATAAATATGCAGGCATGCATCATTAAACAAACACTGCAGTGTGGAAATGCTACTAAATAGATCAGGAAGTTTAGCAAATGTAGAAAAGGGCCTCCAGATGCGCAGACACAGGTCTTATCTGCTGCGGTTTTGTGCAGCTGCTGTCGGTCGTTCCACAGGTCAAAGGAACAGACAGAAAAAAGATATTTTAATTCATTCGTAACTGAGGAAACAAAGGGGTTCGGTTTCTGGTTGCTATGAGCGATGCCATTGTCAGTGAGGTAATGGACCTCTGAACGAATTGGAGAGCACAGAATCTACCCAGCGTCATGCTGGTGGCAACAAGCGATGGGTATAACTCTGTTTCTACCCCAAACACATCCAGCCCCTAACCGTCGCCAAGCGACCGCGCTTCACAAGGTTGCACATTACACGGAGCAGCCAAAATGAGAAGGAGATGGAGAGTGGGAAGCCTTGCACAGCTTGGTTTGAAGAAGAAATGTGTTTGAATGTGGGGTCTCTACATTGTCTATGCTAATGAAGCATTTTAGTTTGCAGAATGAATGGGCAGGTGCCAAACACGAAGGCTGGCGATGGAAACGCTGTGCAAATAACTAAACATGCTCAACTGCGTTTACCGCCTGCTGACTCCATTGACTGTAATTGCAGGAGCCGTTCCTTGACAATATGGCTGGTTTGGGGCAGAGAAAGGAGGAAGGAAACCGACGGCAGAAATGCGGGATTTTCTCAGCATTCGTGCTGTAATGACTGGTTGAGCGCTATTCCGAGGGCCGAGTGCATTCTGGACCTCCACCCGACCGGTCCTGGCACCGTAAGCAGGGAGAAAGGGGCAGCGAGGTACTAGAAGCAGGGATTTTTAATGCACGAGCCCGGCCTGATCGCTGCTGGGCAAGCATATGTTATGATAAATAAATGAAACGGAGCTGAATAAGTAAAGCCAGTCTGTTTTGCACACCATGGGGGCGGTGGGGCCTGAGCATCTATCTGATCTCTGGTGAAACCTGACAATGGCGTCTGTTGGGGGGCAGCTGGCGGTGGAACACACACATCCCCCGAGCCCCATTGTTCTGATCTGATCTAGTGAACCACAAGGTGTTTGCTTGAAAACCTTTTCCTTTTCTTATCGGCTTGCCTTCGTGCCAAAGACTTCAAGTCATCAAAGACCAGACTACCTCCTCACCCCTCATTCTCACACACCCAACAAACACAGCCCACAAGCCCTCCTTCAATTACAGATAAAAGAAATAACAGGTTCAGAATGTTTTACACGTCCCTAAATGGAAAATGCAAGCCAATACTTCAACCAGAATAGTTATAATTCCCCCCCCTACACTCAGTAATTCCCCCCTATTCACAATGAGATATTAAAATATTATCTTCTTAGGTGCGATGAATGCATAATCAATATTAACATATTTTACGGCTCTGTTTCCATTGAATAATTGATGTCCAACACAATCTCGCTGAGAATGAAATAAGATGTAGAGGTATTAAAATAACTTCTCTGAGATAAAAGAAAATTGATTAAAAAAGGGATCACTGAAATTAAAGAGGAAGAGAACAGCCCTTAGGGAGTAGCTTAGCATATAAATGAATGGGGAAAGAGAAACTTCAGTAAAAGTTATGAGCCCATTTATTTAGCTCCATACCTTGCGCTTGGTAAAGAGTATTTATCGAAATAATTGCACACTTAATCACACGTCTCTTTTCCCGTTTTATTCTTTTTTTCCTCCGACGCCCCTGTTAAACAAGACTGAGTTATTGAGCAGCTGTGACTGAGCTACGCTTCCTGTTTAACAAAACCACAGCTATCAAAGAACGATCTGTCCCTCAGCTCTTTGTTTCTGTGGTCAGCTGACAGTTAAAAGACTTCAACTAATGTTGAACAACATTGAGTCGAAGCCCTTCTTGCAGTGTCTTGTATAAAAGTATTGGCCCCCTTTTTGATTTCCCCTATTATTGCATATTTGTTACGCTAAACTTTAATATCTTTAGACAAAATGATGTGGTAGGCAAAGGATACCTGAGTGAGCTTCCAGTGTAATTGTTACATTTTTATTTTTATTTAAATAGCAAAGATAAGAGAAACCTGTCACCCATGTGAAAAAAGAAATTTCCCCTTTTAGCTTAACGTGTCGCACCACTTTTTGCTGCAACAACTGCAACTGAATGCTTCATGTATTTTGCTTTCACATCTTTCATACCACTACTGAGGAATTTTATCCCATTCTTCTTTGAAGAATTGCTTAAGGTGAGACACATTGATAGGTATTCCAATGTGAATTACTCGATTCAGGTCCTGCCACAGCATCTCTGTAGGGATCAAGTCAGGACATTTACTATTTTACTTCAAAACTTTAATTTTGTTTCTTCCCAGCTGTTCAGATGTAGACTTGCGTTTGTCTTTTGAATCAGTGTCTTGCAACATAACAGACATTCACCTTAAGAACTTTCTGGTCCAGTGCATAATTTCTGGTTCCTTTAATAACAGCAAGTTGTCCAGGTCCTGAGGCAACCAAAGCATCTGAACACCATCATACTACCACTACCATGTTGGACTGCTGGTATCATGTTTTCACTGTGAAATGGCTGAATTTGCTTCACATCAGACATAATGAGACTTGTGCCCTTTAAAGTTCCACTTTGTCTATCACCAAAAGTTTTACAGTTTTAACATTTCTGTCCATAGAACATTGTCCCAAAAGGTTTTGGATTCAACCAGGTGTTTTTTTTTTTTTTTCCACAAATGTGAGCTGACCATCGATGCTACTCTTAGATAGTTGTGGTTTCTGCCTTGCTGCTCTCCCGCAAAACTCATTTTTACCCAGTTTCTTTTTTGTTGTGGAGTTACCAACACTGAATTTAGCCAATTCTGGAGAGACCTGCAGTTCTTTTGGGATTTATGTCAACTTCCTGGATGAGTTGTCACCCTTCAGGTGATTTTAGCAGGTTGGCCACTCCTGTTAAAATTCACCACTGTTCCAAGTCTGCATTTTGAGACAGTGAGCATCACTGTTGTTCAGTGGAGTCCCAGAGCCATAGAAATGGCTTTGTAAACCTTTCCAGACTGAATTTCAACAACTTTTTTCCTCGTGTTTTCTGAAATGTCCTTTGATCGCACCATCATGTTCTTTTAGAAACTTTGTGGTGACCGCTTTACTCTTATGGTGAGATTCAAAATGTAGCAACATTTATATTCGACAGCGTTGCTCCCATCCAGCCTGGCTTCGTTCAGTCAGCTGTATCATTAGTTAAACAGTAAGGGGGAAGTTGCTATTTCACATGGGTGTTACGGGTGTTGAAAAACTTTGTTCCTAAATTAAAGGAGGCAATAATTTAAAAACGGTGTTGCACTTTTACTCAGGTTCCCTTTGTCTAATAAATTATGTGTAAAGATCAGGTTCCATTCGGTGTGAGAGAATAGAATAATAGGCCAAATGGGGAAGGGAACAAATACTCAGAGCACTTTTTTGCGCTAGTGCTAGCATGGTGTTCAGTAGGGGTATCCAGGTGTAGGTGTTTAAAAAAAAAACCGCTTTACATGTG